>VZRX01000123.1:86669-190899 GCA_013398075.1 Notiomystis cincta
TTTTTAGTATTTTTTTATGACAAGAACTTTTGGTTTTCAACGGAATTCACTTTGGAGGGCAGAACATTTTCTTTTTCATTGTAAGAAGATTTGTAAAGGGGCAGGATTGTGGCTATTATTAGAGTTCCTCCTAAAGAAAATCATCAAATCCTTTACAGCACTAGGCAGATCTAGGCTAAAAAGTATAACAGGATGGTATAGAGCAGCCCAGATAGAGAGAGAGAGAAAATGGAGCAGGAAGAAAGAAAAAAATGGAAACTCACAAAGAAGAGCAGATGCCAATTAGAATTCTTGCAGGCTGCAGCAAGGAGTGAGCATAAGAAGCTGTAGGAAAAGAAAGGGTAGAGTGGATTAGTGTTAATCAGAGACATGGGAAAATAGGAAAGGTTTTAAATGAGCTTTTGGGTTAGCAGCTCAAAAGAGAATTCCAGATCCATCAGGTGTAGGGGCAAAAATAAAATGCAGAGTAGCAGAAGATACATTTGAATCCTGAGTAATTAACTTTTGAAGGCAATAAGGTATTTTTTGGAAGTGGAAGCTTCTCTCTCTCTCTAGCACTATTTCCTTATCCTACTGAAAGACTGCACTTAATATTATAAGAAAGTGACTCCTTTTTCACTGTCTTAATAGTATATACATACAGCACCTTGTTATAGGAAAGTTAAGCACTAAGGAACCAGAACTTGCCCAGTCTCTGGCAATAAATTTGTGCAAACACAGAGTGCAGATGAATTGCCTCCAGAGTTGGGTGAGTTACACCAGGTAAGAAGCTGACATAGTATGGGACGGTCATGAGTGGTCTGAAGATCTTGAGGTTCAAAATGAGTTCCAAAATGCACTAGAGCATAGTTGATTTCAGTAAACATTAGAGCAGGATGGCTGGAGTGTGAGAGTGGGGGCTCTCCTGACAGCTCTGAGATATGAAACATCCCTTAACGTTTCTGTGCTGCCAGTTTAACTCTGTGTAAAATAAGGACACTAACACTTAGTTACTGAAAACGTGGCAAAAAGAAGGGAAAAATAAAAAAAGAGAAAAAAGGAGAACCCCCACAGATTATCTGTTCTTAGAGGCTGTACAATGCTATAATTAACAATCCTATTTCTAGCTTTGCCTTTGTCTGCAATCTAAGAAAGAATAGCTCTGTTTGTGTTTCTTTTACATATGAATCATCATTAAAGGTTAATGAGAAAACTAACGCTATATGAAAAGGTTGTTTTCTCATTATTTAAACATTTTCATTTTAAAAGCTCTATGTATTCCTAAAATATTATTAATTTATTATTTGCTAAACAATACCTTAACTAGTCCCTTTTTATTTCCTCACATGGCATAATTTTAAACAACTGCAATCAGTGCCTTAGTTCCACTCATCAGTTCCGAATCTCTGCACCGGCAGAACGAACTTCATCCAAACAAAGCACAGACGTGTCCATCAACTCAGCCAGAGCTTCTGACACACACTCTGTGCCAGCTTGGTGCTGTGGTGTTGGCTCTACACTGGCTACCAGAAGGAACAGAGGATTCTGGATCCAGTGGAATGTTAGCTTAGCACAGAGAGTCATTGCCTAATGTAGCAAAAACCCCACCAGCACCACGCCAAACCTTCCATGTTTTTGTTTTTAACCAATTTATACCGTCAGAGTGAGGCTATATGAGATCAGTGGTTTACATCAGTAGATCCAACACTAAAAACCTTGAAGTTGCAGTTTGGTCACACCCAAGCCTGCAGTAAATTTTACCCTGTGATAAAACACCATTGAATTCAAATGAAACCTAAAAATTACCATGTCCATTTTCAATGCATGGGAATATATTGTGGTGAGGAAAGCAACTCTTCTGGCATGGTGGAAGATGAACCCAACATTACAACCTCAAACCTCATGACCATGAGGGGGAAAGATGAGCTCCCAGGGAACAGAAACCCAAAAGTTTGCTCAAGTTCTTGTCCACACCAGGGGTGCACGTGCCAGGTTTTCCAGTCTGATGTGACTCTCTTTGAATGACCAAAGTTACACCAAAAAACCCCTCTGAAAACAGGACTTCGTGACAGAAACGCCTACACAGCTGCAAGAGCCACTTCCCAAATGTGCCACTGCTTATGAACCACAAGACTTAATATGGCGAAATGTGCCGACTTCCGCAGTTTTCCCCTCCTTTGTTGAAACTAATGAGTCACGATTAGAGTAATGCTTTTCTGTGACTCCAAAACCATTTTGCTTAATGAGGTACTAAGTCTTTATAATTAGGCCCAGAAGGGAGCTAGGACGTGGCCCCTTAAGAGCAATAATTATTTAGGTTATTTATGGTAATAAAAAATTGAAAATAGGAATTCTTCCTCAGAATGCAACTATTTATTCTTTTACATATTGCCTAATAGGCAATTACCCTATTAAGGCAACGTTTTGTTGCTAAAGACATTAATTGAAATGTAAATTAAATGTAAATCAGCTAATTAAATTGATATGTAATGAACTTGTCATGCAGGCCTTTGAGATCAGATGCATTCTGCTAATAAACAAGTGTTTTACTGGTGCCATTGCTCACTGGAGTTAAGGTTGCTTAACGTGTTGTGTCGATAACACTCTCCCATCCCAAATTCAAAGGTTTGGATTGTGTTGTTAGAGCCCAGAATGAAGCTGGCACTGGGCCCTTCTGCATTTACTCCATCCTGTTATTTCCTGATCAACTTCACTGCAAGGCAAGGTGTTCCCCTAATGGTAAGTGCTGCACATCCCACTGGGTTGTGATCCAAACTCTGTCTGTTCCTTCTTCTCCCCAGAAATGACAAAACACTTGTAAAAGCCCTCTCCAAGACCAGTGCTGCTGTGTTAGGTGGCTTCTGGAGGGGTTAATGCTATTTTTTTCTCCACAAGCTATGGCCAGTTCAGCAGAGGTAATGAGCCCTTACAGCAGTGGGAGGAGAACTCTGCATATTCCTGAAATAGAAATGAAATGAGAAATGAAGCAATCAGAATTTGCTTGGTGATTATGTTGACAACATGCAAGGTAAACATCAAAGTCAATACAGCAACAGGAGAATGAGCCAGAATAACCTTCTGTGTTGGCCCTAACACACACATAACCTTCAGCATCAAAGTGTGGGCTTGTGTCAAGCTGTAAATCAAAGGGAAAGAAGAGGAAACTATCAGTTCTCCTATGAAACGGTCCATGTTCCTGCAGCTGCGATTTGAGCCAGACCTACTAAAATTTCTGGCAAAAATTCAGGCCCTGTATTGAAGGTATCTTGGAGGACAAAAGTCCCTCCCCTGCCAGATACATGGACAAAACTCACTGCCTCCAATTAAGCATCAGTAAGGCAAATGTCACACATTTTGCTTTTGAAAAAGCTCGGGTCAGCACCTTACAGAACCCACCGCCCATTTCTGCTCACATCATGCAGACATTTTGTGTGCACAGTCACAAAGCTTAAACAAACATAGCAAAAAGGGCTGTGGAAGTGAGAGAATGGAAAAACAGTTTGGAGTTGTGGAAATCCAGCAAGTTTTCCTGGATCCATTGTGCTGTAGCTGCACCTGAGCATTAATGCCTAATTATTCTGTCTGGAATAAAGCAGATACTGCATTTTTAACTTCTATCCAGAGAACCTTCCACCCTGCAATCCTTCGGGGCCTGGGGGTATTTAATAAACATGTCAACTACCACTCTTCTTTAGCTCAAATGCAGCATCTTGTTTTGCCCTACTGAAGAACACTCCAGTTTGAAGTTTACAGAGCAATTAAAGACCCTCATGGGGCCCCTGATATTGTCAGCATATGTAGATTAGTAATTGTCAAGTTTCTCCCTAAGGCTGAAGAGCTCTTAGTCAAATTCCAGAGATCATCAAATATTCAGATTTCAGTGGGCTTTGTGTCATACACAACATAGTGGCATAATTAAACTAAAATGTTTCTTTTCTAATAAACTTTTGGATCTGTATATATTTCATTTATTTTTTTTAATTAGCTGTGATCACAAAATAAAAAAGAACATCCATCTAAAGCTGCAACTTTGCAAAAAGACACCCTGGGAGTAGCTTTCTCTTCCAAAAAGTTGGGGTTTGGGGACCACACTTACACTGCCATGAGTTGCAAAGGCCTGATGGAGCACAAACCCCAGCAGACTGGAGGTACAGCTCCTTCTCTGCCTTCTTTCCAGTCGACACGTGGGCACAGGCCATGATGCTGCCATCTTGAACTGTGTCCTCACTGACCTGGTGGCTTGGACTAGCTCAAATTTTGGTCTATTCTTAACTAGTTTTGATGGGTTGTGAGCATTGATGTAGACAGAAATGATTAGAAAGATTAAAAAAAAAAAAGATAAAAAGAGTACTTTAGAGGTCAAAGAAGGGAATTAGTATAAGGATCCTCCCAACTCAGGTTGATGTGGTAGTGACTGACTCCAACCTTCCCCATTGTTTGAGCCCTCTGCCTGCCCATGCTGGGCAATCAAATACTCACCTGAATTTAATATTCATTTGCCTGAGTGTTGGACGGGAGTTTTGCTGGCTTTCTTCGGATCTTGCATGGTCCATCTCTTGGAGATCAAATAACTGCTTTAATATGGTAAAATGGAGTAACAGGAGCAAGTGGATGAAGCTTTCCTGCATTAAGACTGGCCTGTGCATGTTCTGCCAGCTGAATGCCCCTGCTGTGGTTCTCACATCCATGGGACTGTGGTCCCAGGGAGGGTCCAGGTGTTGGTCACTGGTCTGCATCCATCCTTTGAGTCCCATTCCATCCAGCTGTGTCTGTGGACAAAGCTTGTGCCAAGGAGGAAGTTGTTACAAACCTCTCTGATGTTTTTGACCTACAAACTAAGATTTTAAAGCCACATTTGGGATCTGAAAGTTTAATTCCTGGAAAAATGAAAAAGAATTGGACTTGGAAATTGTGAAGGCAGCTTTAATAATCTTCATTACAGCATGTTACATAAAAGAGCTAAGTTACTGCTCATGAGAAGTAGATCTTAATTTCCATGCTGTTCACATTTCCTAGGTGTAGCAGAGGACAAACTGGCAGGGCTTGGAAGTTGACAGAAATCTTTTGTTAACCCCAGACTGCCCATGCACACACCAGGTGTGTTCTTACTCAGACAAATGTGTCCACTTGACTCAGGTTGGTCAAGTGAGTAGGAAATCCTGTTTGTGTGTCCAGGAGGAAAGTCTTTATTACCTCCATTGCTGCACTTCAATGGCATTTCTTCCTCTGTAAATCCCATCTTATTTGTCACAACTTACCTGCAGTGCTGAATACAGGAAGCTCTGAAGGCTGAGATCTTTCACTAGCCCCAGAAAAGATAGCTGAAGTATCCCCATCCCAACATGAGGATAACCTGAAGCCAGTGGGTAATTTCAGAGTGGTTTTCTGCGGTCTCAAGTGGACTTAGAAGCAAAGCTCTATTATTTTGCCTCCAAATCTTTCAAGCTTCCATGTCCCCAAGCCCCTTTGTCGACTAAATTGTCATTTCATGAAAATCACTTAAATTCTTCCCACTGTTGAGTAACACCCACTGTTGAGGTGGCTCTTCTCCACTTGGTCCACTGCATATGGCAGAGTATAGTGCTGCTTTCTTTTCAGAGGGCTGTTTCTGTGCTAGGCTGTGGAAACTGGATCCAAGCAGCACAAAGAAAGTTGAGCCATAAATAGTAGCCCAGGAGGAGATCTCAAGAGTCCCAATAAAAAGAAGATCAAAAACTTTCCTCACATTCTTCCTATGATGATATGTCTCAAAATTACTAATTTTTCTTGTCCTGTATCATATCTTAGGCCAAGCTGTTTTTCCCAAGTGAATTGTAACGTGGCCTTTGGTTCAGTGAGTTTAACTGAAGCGTGGCTATCTGGAAAAAGGAGTGTTATCTGTAATAAAGTAACTCCTTCAAATTTACTTTCTTGATCTTGTACTTTGGTTGGGCTGCCAGAGTCTTAATGCCTGCAAAAGTATCTCTCACCTAGGGCCCTAATTTTAAAGGACTTTAGATTTTTAGGGGGTGGATGGCGTCATCTGCTTGCATGGATTTTGTCAATGTATTCCTGTGAGTGAGCCAGCCTGAGCTGTGTGTTAATTTCCCATCTCCTCTTTGGCTGATGACAGTCCCTGGCTCAGCGAGATTTCGCTTTTGCTCAATGGACTCTCCTTTCCCTGCCCTCCCTGAGATATATTTTCTAAGCACCAATTTCACTCCAAAATTAAAGATGAAATTTAAAGATTAGGGACTGCAGGTTTTTTCTTTTTTTTTTTTTCCCAAAGGCATTTCAATGTCTCATACTCATTGATTGAGTTAGGTATCTAAATCATCCAGAGCAATCTGGCCCCCATCCCAAATTAGGTGATGTAAAAGGCCAATTTGCCTTTTAAAAGCTCTCCAATTTAATCTCCTGCTGTGCGATTAGTGACACGCGTAATAAACACATTGTGAGCGGCGCCGAGGGCAGGTGTGGCTGAGGTAATGGATCCCACCGGCTGCTGGCTCTGTAAATGCCAGAAATATCAAATGCTGCGTGCACCAGTCTTAGTCCCAGTCAGTTCTAATTACTTGAGTGGACTGACTCCAAATTCAGATGTGCCCTGGTGTAACAGAGGTCAGGGTACAGTACATGATTCTTATCTTAACACCCTGTAGTACTGGAAAGGTCAAACTGAGCATGGGCCAAGGAGAAGAGGCACTGGCTCTGTTAATTATTCTTCTCTCCACTCCTCGAACAAAGGGGTGAAGATTGTGTCTCTGCTGAAGAGTGTTCTGACATACTGCATATTTAAGATAAAAAACAAGGAGGAACAGAGGAATCATTCCTGCAACAATTCTTAGCTGAGCCTTCCTGAGCTTTGCCTGAAACTTTGGAGCATTTGGTCTGCCAATCCTTTGAACAACAACTACACCAGAGTCAGAGGCCAGGGACAGCAGCATTGCCCCTCCAGGCAGGGGTAGTTTCCAGTTCTGACCATCAAGAAATGCCAGCTTTTTCTACCAAATAACATGTTTAGAAAACATTACACCCCCATGTTCTTTTGTAGGTACTCCTGCTGTTGGAGGAATTGCTGATCAGTGGGGCACAAGGCTGAGCTTCCCTTTTCCACTTGCTCACCACTATCCCAACTTGAACAGCTGTAAAGCACCTCCAATTAGGAACGTTCCCTGCATGCCAGTCATAGGATTTTGTTGCCTGTTTTGCATGAGTTTTCACAACTGCATTAGGTAGAAAGAGTGGAAAGTTCAGAACTGGTTTTAGTTGGGCTCAGCTCACTGTTATGAGGTGTTATTTTCTGCACCCATTTCCGGCCTAACTCCCAGGAGCCCACACAGGAGATAATATTTTGTTCCTTCTCCAAAAGCAATAAGCAAGGTCATTGCAAGGACCAGAGTGTGATCCCAATCCAGAGCCATTCTGCTCATTTAATTTCAGCTATCTCTAAAGTGTTAACTGCTGAAAGCAGAAACATGAAACCCTGCAACAGAGAGAGCTGATTAGAATTCAGCCCACTGTATCACCCGTAAATAGGAAATAAAGAATACATGGCTGTGATTAATCGTCCATAAATGGCCATTCCCTGCTTCCTCTGCTCCATACAAACACAGTCCACGTATTTATTTAGCTCACCAAAGGAGTAACAAGATCACTCCTGTTTGTTAGGACCTGGGATTTAAGCAACTACTTAATGGGGAGCTTGGTTCTTATGTGTCAGTAGACATGCACACACATCTGCTCTTCTGCCTGGTTTTCACTATCCACGAGATAAATCAGATTTTTTTTTAAAGGTGTACTTGCCTATAAATCCAAATACATTAAGATGTAATATCACAGCAATGCCAGTTTTAGTAAAGGAATTTTTATGATATTACAAACATCAGTCTCTAAAGATTGGAAATAATTGTACAATTAAGAAAAAATGTTTTGGTTGTTATGTATTGCAACTTGGCTGAATCTGATACCAGGACACTGGGGGAAAAAAGTCATGTGATGAACAGAAACCTGGCCTGTAGCTTGAAGCACTGGTGGGTACAGCCTGTTTTTACCAGTGGTGGACACAGTTCCATTGGAGCACCAGCTTGCCTGCTCGTGGTTCAGCTGAGCTCAGTGGAGCAGGGCTGCCTGCACCACTGCTCCCTGGCAAAACACAGAAACATCTTTCCTTTGCTGGGATTTGCAGTCCAAGGGCTGCATCTGTGAACAGAGTGCTGCCTCCAGAGCCTTCAGCCTCTGCTGTCAGTGGGTGCTTGGTACATCAGGCATTTCTCTGGAAATACCACTTGCACAAGTGTTGCAGTGGCAGTGCTGGTCTGGGAAGGGCAGTGACACTTTGGAGATTTGGTCCCTCTGCCTCCACTTTCCTGAATGTCTTTAAGCAAATACTTTGGTTTCTGAGTGCCCCAGATCCCAGCTGTTCAATGGGGATTATGAACTACAACTCTCATTAAAGGTCAGATCAAGGAGAGGAAAATCCTGCACAAGAGCTAAATATTGATATTATTACCCTGAAGAATGGTGTAGTGGCTGTGAAATAGCCAGTAAAATTTTTAGAATCATGTATAAGAAACAGGGAACAGAATCACAGAATGGATGATGATGGAAAGGCTCTTGAGATCACCTTGTCCATCCCCTCTGCTCAGGCTGACTTACCTACGTGGGGTTGTCCAGGGTTATATCCAGCTGGGTTTTGAAGATCTGCAGGGATGGAGATTCCACGGCCCCTCTGGGCACCCTGCTCCAGTGTTTGATCACCCTTACAGTTAAAAAGTATTTTCTTGTGTTCAGGTGGATTTTCATGTATTTGTTTTAATTTGTGCCCATTGCCTCTTGTGCAGCTTGTGATCCTCACACCCCTCTGAGGAACCAGCAAAGCCCAGACAGGGGCTTCATGTGACCAGATGTGGTTTGAATTTGTCCAGTCACCTTTGAAATCCCAGTGATCATTCTTTTTTTCCCTCTTGATTTCCCTACAGGCTACTTTTGCTTGGAGTCCAGTACCAGCTTGTTGAACCAGTGGGTTTACAGCCTCACATCTCCTAAGATGCTCTGGCACCATCCAGGGGCCCCACACATCCCTAAGAAGTTAGCAGAGATCACCCAGCAACAGGGAACCTTTCTCAGGTATGCCTGTTGTAAAACAGTGATTACCACCACCACAAGATTTCTCTTCCAGGAAAAAAAAATAAAAACCCTCTTGCCTAAAGATGTTATCATGCATAATTCAGGGAAGAAATCCATACTGCATTTAAAAGATTACATCTTATCATCCAGGGTACTTATTAGCTTGATGATTTAAAAGTAGATGGGGATAGAGCCTTTCCTGCTATTCTCAGGAGCATCAGTGCAGTGTGCTGATGAGTGATGGCCTCGTGGCTTGGTTTGTGACTGAACTGCTTTTCCAGTGCTAGAACTGATCCAGGTGGGGTGGAGAAGTCCCCAGTTCATGGTGAGCAGCCCTGGCCCTGTCTGTGTGTGGGTTTCACCAGACCACCATCCATGGTTTCTCCAGGGACCCCCTTCCCTGCCCTTCCTGCTGGGTTTGGATAACTTTAGCTCCTCTGGTTAATGCCCTGTCCAGAAGCACACAGCACTCCCATCTTCCCAAGAGCAGGAGAAGATGCCTTGGGACAGCCAAGGGCAGGCATCTGGATACTGAAATAGTGAGGAGGTTGGAACAAAATTTAGGCAGATTTTCCTTGGACAGCACTAGTTGTTCTGATGGCCCTAGGTGATTTCCAAATACATGCTCCTCTTCCCAGAACAAGCCCTCCTTTTGACCTGGCATGTCCCATGCTGCATGGAACCTTACTCAGAACAGGGCTGGGTTTTCACCTCTGCCCTCATACTGTGCAGATTGTCACCATTTTTCTAAATCAAGAAAAACCTTTTTTTTTTTTTGATTTTAAATCCAACTCACACATGGCCTGTTTTAAATCACAACACAGATTTGAAATGTATAGTGTAAGTTGTTTAAAAATGGCATTGCACCAGCAAGTAAGTTCATTCAAATACCAGGTGCTCCAGGTTGAACTTGGAGAGGGAGAACTTGGTTATACCCGTTATTTTTGCACCATCATTCTCTCCCTATTATGCCTTGTGCCTTCCCTGCATCACGAGGCAGGACATAGCAAAACTGGTGATTTGTGGCAAAACTAGTCCAGGTCACCATCTCAGGACCTATCTGCAATACCTAAGTGAAGTAGCTTTTTTTAATTAACTTTTGGGGCCTATTCTGGGCTAAGTAATAAAGAGTGAAATTATGATGAAGTTGAGTGAGGATGCTTAGGAAGTCTTGATTTTTTTTATCAAATATATCCTGGGCAAGCAAGATTAACCCGAAAAGGTGGCACCTGCACTGATTGCAGCAAGTGGCATGGGGGCTTCTAGGGTATTTCTCTGTGTGGCTTTCCACACAAGCTCTCATCTCAGAGATTTCCCAATTGTATCACGGACTTAGAACTGGGGACTCTGCTGTTTACAGCCATTTCAGGCAGAAATCCTCAGATGAATGGCTTGGGAAGTCTCAGGATGGCTGAATGACAGCTCGGTTCAGGAACGGGGTGTACTGAACGTGGAGTGTGAGAGTGACTAAAAAGGAAATATTTTGCAAAAATCCTTCTCCCCCATTTCAAGGTTGAGAGGTATGAAATGTCTGCATTTAACAGCCATTATTAATTACTGTTTACTCTCTGCCAACACTGCCTTGGGAGCATCTGTGATGATTTAGCCAAGCACCCATGGCCATCACTCAACTGGCTGCTGTGACTCAGCCATGGAGCCTCACTGGCTCTGTGACCCACTTCTGTCCTGCTTCAGCTCACTTCATCTGCCTGAGTCTTGGGCCACCATGTGAGAAATGGGTGTTTCCTCACATGGAAAAAATGATATATAAAGCAACATTAGTATGAGGTAAAAATCACGGGGGTTTGGATGGTAGAAATGAATCACAGAGATAAATATTCCTCACCTTATCCTCAATCATGCAATATCTGATCCACAGAAGAGCTAAAAGTGGCAGTCAAAATTTCCAGGGTAAACTCCTGGCTTTATTAAAAATAGCAAAGTACTTCTTCACCTAAAAAGAACAAAGGTTCAGCCCCTCGAGGTTGAATCACAAGCTCTGTGAGACCCTTATTTCCATGCCAAAAAAGGGAGAAGAGGGAGGACTCAAGACTCCCATGCTGAAGAGCACCTCTATGCTCTAACCACTTTCCTCAGCTAAAGTTAGACTGTGCTTCCCCACCTTTTTCCTGTCCTCTTCTTCCTACTTCTTAGTCAAGTCTCCTCAGATATACTTTGTGTTTTCCACTTGGTGACTCAGCATCAGCTGCTCAAACTCTTGGGGAGCGTGACAGGGCTCTGACCCACTGAGAGGGAAAAGAAATCTGCCTTAGGGGACACAGAAATGATTAAGTGCTAAGTACAACATGAATTTGCCAGAAAACAACATCCCCACCAAGAACCTGCTGTCTCCCTGCAGGGCTGTGCTCAGCCTTCAGGCTTGCGAACACCAGCGAGCAGATTTAGTGCTCATGGCAGCTCTGGAAGGGGCATCACGCAACAAGGAGAATGCTCAGGGCCTAAAATAATCACACCTCTAGAAATTTATTAATCCAGCCCTAAAATGGGCCCTAAATGCTATCAAACAAGCCTCATCAATCTTAGTACATGCATGGAGTAACCCCAAAAATTCCCCTGCCTTCACCTGGCACCAAAGGGAAAAGAGTACAAATCCTCAGCATTTTTCAGGCTGCTTTGGTTGAAAGTATCAGGGGTAACAACCCTAAATGTGCAAAATGGGCACTCTTTATACCCAGGATAATTTTGTGTATGTAACAGGGAATCACAGTAGGATATTGACTCCCTTATGAGAGAGAAAGACTTGCTCTAGTACTCTTTTCTTCCAAATGCTATCAAATAATAAAATCTTCCTTCAAATACCCAGGCTATTGGTAGTGCAGTTTGAATTGGTTGGTTTCTGTTCCCACCACTTCCAAACAATAAATTTCAAGCCTTACTGGAAAAGTAGCATTTTTATAGTTAGTGAGTTTGGATTCTTTAAAACATTTTTGATGATAAAGAATTTTTTTGATGAAAGACTTAACGAAAAAGAAAAATGTCTTTTATATCCATGCTCATCAGTACTGATGCTCTCAGGCTCTCCCATGTTCCTTCCACAGGAGGATTCAAACCCCTCCAGACTCACTCAAAAGCGTCTTGTCCTTCCATGTGTGCTGGTGTGCCATGGAGAGGTGCCTGAGATGAGAAATAAATCACACCTCCCTTACTGACCAGCTGTGCCAGCCCCCGACAGCCTGGCGGCTGCAGCGCATCCATGGCAGCTCCCTCGGATCCCTGCTCGGAGCTACCAGATGGGGAGGGACGTGAGGAGTGAGAGGGGCTGCTCGCTGCCCGGCAGAGCGGCGGGAGAGGCTGAGCTGCCCTGAAATCCCCTCTGGCCCCACGAAGGCCCAGCCCAGGCACCCTCCCCTGCAGAGCCGGGACGAGGCGCTGGCAGGTGGCTCTGCTGGCTCGGGCTGTGGCACTCGCGGGGCCGAGTGGAGGCAGCGGCCGCGCTGTGCCCATCCTCTCCCCGAGCTGCCCTGGCCACAGCGGCTCATCCACACACAGCTTCGTGGAGCCCTGGCATTGCAGGGACCCAGATCACTGAATACTGATACTAAAGCACAGGGAAAACCTCCATCAGCTCTGGCAAAGTGCTCTGAAATCTTTTTTCTGCACAAGGACAGAGAGATTCTAAGGGGACAGAAACCAGCTCCTTTGCCAGGCGTGCCAAATGCTTTCAGAAACATCCAGTAGAAAAAGAAATGCAGTGAGTTTTGCTTGTGGATCATTCCCATCCAGCACCATGCCTGTGGCTGCCGAGGAACCTGGTTTAACTTATTTTTATGTGAAAAGAAGGAGGTAGGTAGACACAAACACACACACATAAATATATAGAGCACACACACACACATAATCTAGAAGGCAAAGAGAGAATCTGTACCTGCATTTGTGGTATCTTCCTGCACCAGGTAAGGAAAGCATCTTTTTCCTTTTAACTGGGTGCTGTACCTACATTGTTTCCTCACAGTCTATCTTTAGGTTATAGCAGTTCACAAGGCTTTTTCAGCAGATGTGTTATTCAATTACTTCAGGGCTTTTCCATTTGTAATATTGCGAAGCAATGATAGCCAGCAGACTTCACCTGTCTTTTAGAGATAGCCAGCCTGGTAATTTTAACTCTGCCCATTTTATCCACACCAGTAAATCTCATAACATGGTTATAGAGAGATTCCAATTTTTGTAGAACCTTCTCCTGGGAATTCCTGTATACAATATTGCCATAGTCTGTAATGGACATAACCTGTGATTGGATTAATGTTTCCCTAGTGAAGAAGTCAAAGCATTTCATGTTCCTATAACTGGTTTGCAGCTCTGCAGTAAAGGTCTTTGGTGTGGCAGAGAGAATAATTGCAAACTCAGCCCCAATCAGAATATATAATCCCCTCACAGCGAGGGTCTAATTCGGTCCAGTTAGACTACCTGTGCAGGGGTTTGTAGTGGGATTTTCTTGTCAGGAGAGCAGAATGCATAGAAAACAAGTTAATTTCAGTATTTTAATATTCATCACCCAGTCCTTTACAAAGGGAGGCAAATACATTGCTACTGCTCCAAGAGAGGGCCCTGCAGCTCCCCAGGCAGAGAATGGGAAGAAGCAGGGAGGGCATTGCAGTGGGGCACTGGTCTCTTCACAGGAAAAGCCCTCCAGTTGTGTTCAGGTAAACATGTGCCTTTGTTCCTAAGAGTAAATACCATTCTGCCCAAATAAATGCCTTGTTTTGGACCCATACTGGTTTCTGAACCTGTCAGAGTCCCTGGTGTCACCTTACCTTGGTCCTGACACAATAAGGAATTAGTGTTGGGAGTTCAGCATGCATTACTTACATCTGAGACATGGATCATCTCCAGGAAGAAGAGGCTCATGGCAGGCCAGGAGTAGGCTCTGCAGCAGATTCTGCTTGCTCAGGCGGAGGAGGAGAACTTCAGCACTCACATGAGAGGAGAGGGAGCTAGAGGCTGGGAACAAAGGTCTCCTATTTTCAGTTCCCATGCAAGTCTCCCCAAAAAATGGGATGTGTAAACTCTCAGGCAAACTAGCAGAGACTCTTCAGTGAAAGGCTCAGATGCCCATCCCCAGCTGGTCAGGGAGAGCTTTCAAGAAACCCAGTTTATTGGAGAACCCTGAAAGCAGCTGTGGGTCTCTGAGGAAAGCACCATAAAGTCAGCTCTGCCTGTGGGGTTCAGGGGAGATGTAACTGGCATCTTGGCATGGAAAAATTGGGTAGTGGCAACTGTGGCTCGGCCAGAAGGTGCCAGAGACAAACTGAAAGACGACTGCAATGGGAAGGAAGAGCAAAGAGTTTGAACATGACATTCTGGAACAAGGATGGGGAGGATGGGTTCCAGGACGGGCGTGCTGCCCAGCTGAAGAGCAAGGCAGATGCTCTTGGCAGATAACCTTATGTTTGGATGTTACAGCACTGTTAGGCAGGTGGAGAGGATGGGAAGAAGGTTAGCACCATGGGAGTTGACAAATGGGATGTCATCATTTCCCATATGGGTAACTGTCTCCAATCTGTGCTTTCTGTGCAACTGAAAGGTTGGGATATCTCAGTAGAAAGGAAGCATCTCTGGCTGAGATGAGCAATCCCTGTGAGGTCTGTGGTAAGACCTATAGATTTCAGGCTGTGGGGCAGATACATGTGCAGAACACAAGTAAGAAGTGGAGACAGTGATTTTCAGGAAAATCCAGTTATTAAATCCAAACTTAAACCACTGATTTTACATGGCTGACAGAGGGAGGCTCTGATGGCAGAGGGTGGCACAAGGGCTTCCCAGAATCCAACCATCTTGGTTTGGAAGTGATCTGGGAGCCTGTGAGGAGGAGGGAGTGGAAAAGAAACAAAACACTCATGCCAGAAACATCTAAAAATAAATAATGAGGAATTCTGGAAGTGGTTTTGCAATGAAAACACGAAAGAACATTTTAACTCCAGTAAACCAACTTTGAAAGTCTTCCACTAAAACCCTATAAAACTCAATGATGGTCATAAATTAGCACTAGATTAATTCAAAGGAGAACTTATCCCCCCTCTGCGTACCTTCTAATCCATATCTCCAAGAGGTCATTTTAATTATCACACTGTCACTGCTATTCATTACCCTGCTTTTGGAGACAGAGAGCCAGCACTGTGCCTTTTGGATGCCTTGGAATTCATCATATGAAGGCATTTTATTCTCCCTAAAAATGTACACAGTTTAACCCTCTCACCTTGAAACAGTGACGATAACAGGTTTGCTTGGTGTTTTAAATCATTTTCCTTCCAGTGGGATACCTCCTTCTTGCTTTCAAGTGAGTTCCCTTTGTCAGAGAGCAGCTGCCTAAGGAAAGCCTAGCTGATGGGTGGCTAGCACACAGATGCATTCAGCTCAAGTTTTGGGAGATCCTGAGTAGCTTGTCCCTCTTCAGAGGCATGCACAGCCAAGCCTGTGTCGTTACTCGTACCTGCTCACTCTCTGGCTGCAGTCACACAAACTGGGTGGAAACCATGTGCCAGTGGCTCCCAGGAGGTCCACTGGGATGTGGGACCCAGCTGAGCCTGACTCTGTTCCTGAATCATGGCATTCCTGTCCTGGGAAAGAGGAGAGGAACAACCCTGCTCTTTTCTAGAGAACAGTGTCTGGGGTTAGTGCTTGTTGAGGGCTACCCCACACCAAGAGGAGCTCATTCAGTCATGTTTCACATACCTTTTTTCACCCTCAGTCTAGCTCATCGCTTCCCTCTCTTATCTACCAGGTCTTGGCACCTTCTCTCCCTCAAGCCACCATTCCAGCCCAGCTCCTGGCAGAAGACACTGAAGAGAAGCTGCTTCCCAAGGCTTCTGATGCGTTGAAAAGAGGCAATTCTCAGTGTACTGTCCCTTCTCATCCCATGGGAGATACTCAGACTCCACTCAGGGTCACCCTCCCCTTTTCTCTGGTTTGAGAATCAAGGTCAGATGTTCCAGAGAGTCTCACACTGAGGGAGACAAAGCTGCCTAGTGACAGTGGCTTTGAGCAGAGATTTCACGTGCTGTCCATGTCATGGGGAGGTGCTGAGGTTTTACTTGGGGTTTCTTACAGTGGTGTCACNAGGAGGAGGGAGTGGAAAAGAAACAAAACACTCATGCCACAGCTGCTTTTATCACTTTATTCATATTTATAGAGTAGACTTTTTAGCAGCTAAGCAAATATTGAAACTCTCTCATTATATATATATATNAAAAATGTACACAGTTTAACCCTCTCACCTTGAAACAGTGACGATAACAGGTTTGCTTGGTGTTTTAAATCATTTTCCTTCCAGTGGGATACCTCCTTCTTGCTTTCAAGTGAGTTCCCTTTGTCAGAGAGCAGCTGCCTAAGGAAAGCCTAGCTGATGGGTGGCTAGCACACAGATGCATTCAGCTCAAGTTTTGGGAGATCCTGAGTAGCTTGTCCCTCTTCAGAGGCATGCACAGCCAAGCCTGTGTCGTTACTCGTACCTGCTCACTCTCTGGCTGCAGTCACACAAACTGGGTGGAAACCATGTGCCAGTGGCTCCCAGGAGGTCCACTGGGATGTGGGACCCAGCTGAGCCTGACTCTGTTCCTGAATCATGGCATTCCTGTCCTGGGAAAGAGGAGAGGAACAACCCTGCTCTTTTCTAGAGAACAGTGTCTGGGGTTAGTGCTTGTTGAGGGCTACCCCACACCAAGAGGAGCTCATTCAGTCATGTTTCACATACCTTTTTTCACCCTCAGTCTAGCTCATCGCTTCCCTCTCTTATCTACCAGGTCTTGGCACCTTCTCTCCCTCAAGCCACCATTCCAGCCCAGCTCCTGGCAGAAGACACTGAAGAGAAGCTGCTTCCCAAGGCTTCTGATGCGTTGAAAAGAGGCAATTCTCAGTGTACTGTCCCTTCTCATCCCATGGGAGATACTCAGACTCCACTCAGGGTCACCCTCCCCTTTTCTCTGGTTTGAGAATCAAGGTCAGATGTTCCAGAGAGTCTCACACTGAGGGAGACAAAGCTGCCTAGTGACAGTGGCTTTGAGCAGAGATTTCACGTGCTGTCCATGTCATGGGGAGGTGCTGAGGTTTTACTTGGGGTTTCTTACAGTGGTGTCACAACACTTTCAGCACTACTCCTCGCTCACACTGCCTCAGTCATACATCTGTTGGGAAGTCCAATGTTTCCAGACCCCAGGCAGTTTTTGATGGAGGACCACTGTCCCTGCCTGTTGGACAGGTCTTGCAGCAAGTTTCATGCCTGCAGCCTGACAGTCCCATTTCTCATACGACCCCTCTCCTGGAATGATCTGATAGAAGAGCAAAAACCCAGCCATGCAGCAGATGATTAACTGCCACTGAGGAGCACCTGCCCGGCTCCCAGAAGCTATTTATCAGGCTCTCTTAATGCAAGCTAGCAGGAGTAGCACATGCAGTAGGCATAAGGGCTTCTGAGCCTGACACTAAAAGAGGAGACATCACATGGTGCAGCAGAGGAGCCAGGACTCCCTCGTTAGCTCATTGTATGGATTACCCCTTTAAAGAGAGAGAAGAGGACTGGTGGAGGAAGGAGAGGCTTTCTTATTTTAACAAATAGCTTTTCAGCCACCACAAATGATTTCTGCAAATCTATCAGTTCACTCTTCTTTTTCCCCTCACAGATAGGAACAAAAAAAAAAAGAAAAAAAGCCCTGAAATTGATTCACCATCTATAAATAAAAAAGAATCAATAGTAAAATTTCTAGCTAATTTCCCTATCCCTCTTTGCTCCTTGGACTATTTGTTATCTTAGAAATACTTGTCTGGGAAAAAAAAAAAAAAAGGAAGAGAAACACCATCGATTCCTGACTGCGACGTGCTCCTCCGCCTTGCCCTCCAGCTCTCCTCTCCTCAGCGCCTGGAGACAGACGGCTCCTTCGGGTGTGCCTGGCTCCTCTTCTCGGGCTTGCCTCCAGCGTGGCTGTTCCCCGGGCCCCGCTGGGCAGTGCCTTTGTAGTGTGGCACGTTGTCCTTCCTGCCAGAGGAGGGGAGAGAGGACAGGACAGGGGCTGTCAGAGCGGTGCTCAGCAGGCGAGCGCGCGTGGGGCGCGCTCCGAGGAGAAGCCGTGTGAGATGTCTCGCAGAGAAGGGCATCTGTAAGGAAGGCTTTGGCAGCTCGAGACAAATTGGGGTGGTTAAAGACCAGCTGGTCCCATCCTTCGCTGGCCAGAGCAGGGTTAGTCCTTCCAGGAGGCTTCAAGGGCTTTGTGCTAGCTCTGAGCTCTCCAAGGGAAGGGTCCCATCGCTTCCCTTTGGGTGAAGCACTTCCCACTGTTTCCTCCTAGTGAGGTTCCTGTACACCTGAAATATTTCCCTTCATTCCTGCTCATGAACAGCCCTCCTCTCACTGGGAATATTTCCTTCTGGGGCACATAGCATTCACAGGATGGTTGGGTTCACACATCTGCTCACAGCTGGACTGCCCCCACTGCCGGGGGTGTTGACAGCTGGGTCAGTCTTTGGGGACAGACTCTGTCTGTGTGGCCAGGGAACAGCCAGCATCCAACACATCCAGACCAGTGCCTTCAAAGAACCCACAAAGATGTGATACTGCTATTTCACCATGCCCATAACTCCAGTTATCTAACTCCAGTTATCTAGCAGTCGTGCCAAACTTCAGTTGTCAGTATAGTTTCCAGTGCCTCTTTCAGGCTGCAGTCCCAGCAGAGCTGTGGGAGTTTTATAACTGGCCTCCAAAGGAGCAGGGTTATGATAAACAAAGTACTTTTTGCAGTGGTGCCCCAGGAGTTCACAGGGTAAGAACTGAGCTCTTCACAACCCAGCACCACAGAACCAGCTCCCCAGCTCCCCAAAGCTTATCTGGTGGAAAGACTTGCTTTGTAACACTTCAGTTCCTGATAAGGAACTGAATAAGTCTCACAACTTGTTTCCCAGACAAAGCATTCCTCTGTGTGTGTGTTTACAGTGTGCATGATGAATTTTTGCTACTTTAAGGAAATCTCTATTATCAGTTAATTCTGTAACATTTCTGTTCTATTTACATATACAGCTTTTTTGCTTAGAGGTTGTAATTAAAATCCTCCATCTTACAGCCCAGCACTCTCACTGCCCCTCCTCCCTCCAGATCCTGACACACTGGTCACAGCAAGATGGGCACAAGAGACCAGACAGCCTCATCCCTGTCTGTCTGTCTGGGCAGAGCCAGGCCTGTGGGAAAAAGGGTCACAACTCACACGATTGTGTCCTGACTCAGCCCAAGGAATTGGGCCCTTTTAACCTGCCTGCTGAGTGACACAGAGAAACCTACTTTCCTCACCACACAAGTGTGTGTTTTTCAGTGCCTCTGCTTTTATTTGCAGAAGGGTGTTTTAATATACATTTTTTAAAAAATTGTCATAATGTAGTTGCTGGTGGGGCCCAGGGCTTTGAGGGCTTTACCTCCACCAGCCCTCCCCTCCTCCCTGCTGTCACAGCTGCCATCAGTTCAGCATCTACTGCATCTCTACAGTTCAATCACCAACCTAAGGCATAGTGGTATTTTGAAGAGATAAACACTGAGACAAAAATAAATAAATTAGGGCCCTGGGAGGGAGACCTGAAAGGCACAGTGAAGTGAGAACAAGCAGTTTCTCTGGTTCTGTGTATAATTACATTGACGTGTTCCTAGACAACACTGGAGAGCCAAACACAGCAGCAGCTGTGAACCAAACAGAGACTCACACCAAACATCAGAGAGCCAGCCAGGCAGCCCATCCCCTGCCCTGGGGCTGCATCAGCACTGCCCATGTCACTGCTGACAGCCTTCCTGCCTGCTCCCAGGGCACAGCCAGCACTGGATGGGCAGGCAGGGCTCAGTTCCTGCCCAGGCTGTGGCTGGTGCTTCCATGCAGACCCCCATTTCTCTGCACTCACTCCAGTCACTGGAGCAGCACTGCTCAGTGTCATTCCCATGGTCCTTTATGCAAGTGAAGGAAACAATATAATGGAAAATATGCAAAGAGGATAAAAGGGGGGCTTAAACTTCCTTTTCCTGATTTGGTTAACACAGAAAAAGGAAATCCTGTCGATCCAACTGCACTTACAGGTGGGATTTTTAGTCACTGGCCTATTTCAGCCATCCACTGAACTGAAGCATCATGAGAATCAACCAGTTGGTTCACATCAGATAGCTGTGACAAAGTGGTTTTTTGGGACATACAGGCAATTGACAGTCACAATCAAACCACAGCTCTGCTACATGTTCATTGCACAGACAACAGTTAATCTTGCAGCCATGCAAACTGTTTTGCAAATTGAAATCTCAGAGGCATAGCAATTACAATACCAAATTTATACCACATCTCTCACTCAACTAATTGTACATCCAAAAAATCACCACTTGAATAATCTGAATACATTCACCTTTACAGCTAAAAAAGCCTCCTGCTACATGCTTGATCTCAACACAATTTTGAGTTACAGAAACCCATGGGAAAAAAATGCCAACCTCTGATTTCAACAGGAAAATTGCTCCTATCTAAATACAGCAGATGCATAATTCACACTGAGGTCTAACAGCCTGGTGTTCCTAGCAAAGATCATTTTTACCCTGCAAAGTGGGAATGTTGCTATTGCTGCCTGTAGCTCTCCCAGCCCATCTACAGGAGGACAAGCCCTATGTACACCTGCTCTAAATGTAGTATACAAGTTGACATTCAAAACAACTGTACCTGGATTTCTAATTGTTAGCAAATCTTAAAGGCCTTAAAATGAGTTAGCAGACTTACAAAGTGGGCTGATGTTTTGGGTGAGTTGAGGTTTACAGACCTCCAGTGTAGGCACATTTGTGCCACTGTGGCATTTTGAGCTCTTTAACACACACAGTTCTTGACTTTTGCTTTCCTCTTGTGAAGCAAGGCAAGGTGGGGAGATTTGAACTAGTGACTTTGCAGCTGGTGTATTAAAGAAAGTCAAAATAGAAGAGAATTGGTGTTTAAATTGCAAAGAGAGGTAAAAGTGAAGTTATCTAAGCCATGTGAGTGGGATCAAAAATGAGTCATCAAGGCTGGAAAATGGGTAACCTCTGATCCCTGAAACTAAGAAATCTGGCTGCTGTCGTTTGTTGCTGATCTAATTTCTACACTTCCCCCTCCATACAGAGCAGACACGTTTCCACTGCGTCCATCACAGCCAAACAATCAATGCCTGATCAGTCCCAGTGCTTCACTCTCAGGGATGCACAATTAACCAGCACCATCTCTGACACTGCGAGGGGAGCACAGTATTTTCTGGGAATGCCTGACAAGTTTCAGTCGTAAAGAACAGAAACCAAATGACCCAGCAGATAATGACAGCCAGTGCCCTGACAGTTAGATAATGTGCATGCTCCAAAGCAAGGCCAATTAGAAGCAATAAAAACAAATTTGAAATGTTAGAGCAAAGGTCAGAAATCCTCAGCCATTGCCCCAGGCTGGATTTTTCTTTTTTTCAAGCGGGCACCAGCACCTGTTTCCAGTAAGTGAGGATGTGGTCATGTTTGCCAGGTGCCCACCCACCCATTACAGCACATTGAGACTTCTGGGCCATCCAAACCCCACCAAAGGGGTGTGTGGAGAATCCCAGCACTACATGGAAATCTCATCAGGTCCATATCCCATGGCTCTGCCCTTCTGAGTGCAGGGGCAGGCCCATGCTGCTTATAGAGAAGGCAGATGTTAGAGGGTGTGCAGATGTCTCTCCCTCCACCACAGGAGGGATCCTGCTGCTTGCCATCCACCCCTCAGTTCCTGGCCTCCCTCCCCAGCTCAGTGCAGCAAGACACACCTGCTTTATCAGGAGACAGTGCCCAGAGGCAGGAATAATCAGTGTATAGCTGGAGCCACACTATCACACAAGGAAAGGAGAAGGAGCCACAATGACAAGCAGCCCACGTGGCTCACACACAGCCACCCTTGTGTACCTCTGCTGACCCTGGAGCTGGAAGCTGCAGAGAGCATGGGAATAGGTTTTGTCTTGGCTCCTGTCCTCACATCTCCTAAGGAGCAGCAGGACAATAATGGATTGCACTCAGCTGATGAGATGCAGCAGCAAATGGCAATCTCTTGAGCTCGTTCAAGTTACCAGTGTGATACTGGGATTAACATGCTGTGTGCATCACACATTCATGTCAGCCCACCCTTCACACAGGTCCCTGTCTCTGCTTTCAGAGCAGGAAAATCCCAGGCCAGGGTGATGCACGAAGCAACACAGATGCTGTAAATCTGCTTATTAAGCCCTGGCTTCCTCAGAGCAAGGGGAAGGAAAGCAGGTGGGTACCTACAGGCATACCTGTGTGAGGATGCCTGTGAGAGCTAATCTAAATACATTTAGGGTTTAAATGCAAAGCTGATTAGTGAAACCACAGCAAGCTCTTATGTGATATGCTCCTTCAGAGTTAAAGTAGCCATAATTCAATTTATTCATTTAGCTCATTTCCAAAAAGTAAATTAAGGTGGAGTAAATTAAATTAAAACAGCTGACAGCACCTTCATTTTGAAAGGGATTGTTAACACGGACCCAGTCTACTTCATACAGTAATGCAGATTATTTTTGCCTGCTAGGCCCCCTGTCAGGCACACCAGTTCCCCATCCTGAAGTATTTTTACACTCCCTCTCTTCAGGGAGTCTCTAAGAGCAGGACCAAACTGGACATGTATTTGGGTGTTTGCATGTGCTTTAGTGTGCACGTGCTTAAATCCAGGGTAAAATCCCTGCAGCTGGCAGCCTCATTCCCAAGTGTTTGAGAAACTAATTGTTGTAATGAGGAATTTTGGTGAAGCCTTTGCTGGGAGCTGGCCAAACACTGCACATCTCTAAACTCTGTAAATGAATCCTTTTCACTGAACCCACACAAATGTCACCGTTCAAAGCCTGGAAGGTGTTCTTTAGTGACAGCTACAAGTATCAAGAGTTGCATAAAACGTGCAGATGTGTGGGAATGAGCTGACAGATTCTAATTATTAGTAGAGAAGGAGGGAAAACCCCCCAAAATTATATTTTTTAGGCAAAACATATAATTTGCCTTTAAACCTTAATAGTGGTCCCTTTACTAATACAATTTACAGGCCCAAAAATCAAATTTAAGCTGTTTGACTCTTTTCTATTTTCCTGCCCTCATTCCATTTCCTCCCTCCTCTACAAATTGTAAGAGGTTTTGCTGACCTTTCACATTTGGTCTAGAACATTTTTTCTCTTTATTGCACTCTGCTCTCCCCTTAGCCCCTGAAAATGGTGGGAGAAAAGACAACAAAACAATAATTTAAGTTTGGGAGAAGTGAGCTGGGGATGGCAACAGAGCCCCTTGGGAATAAAGCAGAGAGGTGGCTTCACTTCCAGCTCTCACGTCAGTCATGGCCAGGTCAAAGAAGGCACAACCAGATGTAGGTGAAACCTCAAAAATCCTGAGCTTAAAAGTGTAGAGAGTTTTTCTGAGATGCACAAAGAGGTGAACTGGGGAGAACATTCCAGACCCAGTGGGGCAGAAGGGCTCACACCAGCACATGGCAGAGAGCTGCACAGCCCTGGGGTGGCACCGGAGCCCCTGAGCCCCCACAGCCGCTGGGCACAGCTGATTAGTGTCGAGGTGGGGCTCAGACTGAGTGGTCCAGGCAGAAGGACCTGCCTGTGGTCAGCCTGTGCCCACACAGAGACTCTCCCTGTGCCCACCCAGAGTGGGCAGACAGTGCCCAAGGCCCCTGGGGATGGCAGGACGGTCCTGTGGGCCACGCAGCCTGTTGGATACACAGCTGTGCTCTCATACATCATCATTAGGGCTGCAAAGCCAAGCAGCACGAGGAGGAATTGCCAGAATAAAGGCTGTCAGAGCAATTTTAATTCAACCTCCTGGCAGATATGCCTTCTGATGGGGTCTTTAATTACCTCATCACAGCCTACTTTTTCTTTGACGAGGCTGCTGCTTTATTCAGGGCACGATGGACAGACAGCAATTAATGAAGGGCCAGTCAATATTTTGTCCTGTCCTTTTTTCCTTCAGTGTCTGGCCCCAGGCATTATTTGCCACATGCCATCAAATCCCTGTTCTTAGAATTATTCATCTTCTCCTGGGCCTTTCTCTCATGTGTATCAGTGCAGCAACTGTAAGATTCCCACACAGGAAGGAATTTCTTTTTCAACACTTCTGTGAGCAGAGCACCAGGGTTTTACCTACAAGAAAATATGGGGCACACATGAGCAACAGAATGCTCCACCAGCAAGGCCCAGGTGGGATTTTCCAGGATACCCACATTGTTCAAAGCACATCTTCCCTAACCTCTGCCAGAGCTGTTTATGCACTCAGGACTTCTAGAATTTGAACTTCAGTATATCCAGAATATGAGTAACATAGAACTGGTGGCTCTCAGAAGAAAAATGTCAGTGGTCTAAAGAGGCCAGATCTCCTCTTCTGATGCTGTGCTGGAGCAGGGCTCTGCTGCAGCCAGGGAGCCAGAGCAAAAGAACAGAGAAACTCTGATATTGGCAAAGGGACGAGCTTTGTGCAGCACAAGCTGACTGGCATTTGTGAATTGTGCAGCAGAAGTTCTGTTTTCCCACCTTAGTCACTCTCTGTAACAGCTGTACTCTGCTGTGTCTTAATCTCTTAAATATTTTTCACCTCTTACCAACCTCCTTTCACAGGAGGACGTTTCACACTTTCAGCCCAAGAAATCTTAACCTTTCCTCTGGCACAAGTAGGAAGAGGTGAGAGCAGGACAGAGACTCAGTAAGAGTTCCCTGTGCCACTGGCAGCATCAAAGGGAGCCCCACTCAAATGGTTTCCAGTGAGTGCACTGGGAGTGGAACTCTGGTCACTGAGCAGCTCGGAAAGGAACAAGAGGAGAGGAAGGGCATGAACCTTCACTGCTGTCCAACAGCCCCTTTCTGCACTGCTCTCTGCTGCTCTGTGCCCACTTAACCCACCCTTGGAGAGCTGTCCTTGTGTCCAGGACGGGCTCTCTGAGCCTCTCTCAGGCATGGCTAAGTGGCAGTGCTCTCTTCTGCAGCAGCTTCTGCAGGCAGCTCAGAGCTCTCTCTTACCCTGCTAGAAATTCATGGCCCTGCTGGCTTGTCACTCCAGAGAGCATCCAGCACTTTCAGCAAGGCTTTTAATTCATTAGCTCACAGAGGAAACTATTCTAACCTTCCTGCCCTCCCCAGCTGAGTCACTGATGCTCTCCTACCTTGCCACAGACACATCAGGAAAATAATTACTTAGTGTGCTGATAACAGCAGAGATTATCTTTGTGAACTGGGTGTTTGTTTGGGATCACAGGGTCTCCCTGCCATGAGGACTGCAGGATACACTGGGGCTCCTGCTTGAAACCTGACCTTCCCTTACAGGCTGTGGCAAACTGTGGTCACTGGGCTCACTCCCAGGGGAACTGGGAGGTTGCTGGGGAAGCTCAGTCAGGGGGAAGAGGCTGAAGTGTTCTGGGAAGGGCTGGATGAGCTGTGCTGGCTCCATCACTGGAACAGGTTTCCCAGGAAACCTATGGATTCCCCATCCCTGGAGGTGTTCAAGGCCAAGTTGGATGGGGCTTGGAACAACCTGGTCTAGTGGAAGGTCCACCATCTAGGAGATGGAACTGGGTGATCTCTAAGTCCCTTCCAACCAGACCACTCTGTGGTTCTGTGCTCTGTTGATCTCCAGGTGGCACTTGGGCTCCTGTAGGCAAGGGCAGGTGGAATTTAACCACAGGTCCAGCCAACCACTTGGATTCACTTACAGGCACATAATCACATTATACACAGAATACAGATACAGTTATTTCTCTTGACCCTTGAAATAAGCTGCATAAGCATTTGTGGTACTTCCAGCCTCAATCCTGTTCTGTAACCAGAGCTGTTGCACTGCTTGTTGCCTCTCACTCCAGATGATCCCAATTCCAGTCCCACTGAACTGCCCACATTGCCTGTGCTGTGGGATGGCTGTTCCCTGACAGCCTGACTGCATGGACAAAGCTCTGGTAAGGTGCCTGAATTTGGGTACCAGCCCTATTTCTGATCCTCAGGTCCACCTCTCCCATTTTGTGCCTCAATTTCCTTCTCCAAAACATGGTGATTCCAACAAAAACTTACCCTTCCTGACGGTCAGACGTGCTCTGGAAGTATTGCAGGTTGTTCTATTTCCAGGCCTGTCATTCTAACACATTTTGGCTGCACTAATTCCCTCAAACAGAAATTATTCTGCCTGTCCTAGTCGGGGACAAAGCAGGCAATTAGCTGTCCCTTACACGTTTATTAACTTTGTAGCTTTCTTTCAATGGCTATGTGGAATCCAGTAATGTTTTAATATATTTTCATAAACTGTGGGCACAACATGTCCTGTTTCCACTAATAACCGTGCCATATAATTAGTCCTGATTACACAGATATTTAGTATCATTTTACATATTCCAGTCCTTCCCCAGTGCCACTGCCTAGCCAAGGCATAGTTAAAGCCACAGCCATCTCCCTTCTGTTTCCCAGCAGTTTGCAAGAATTCCTTTTGGAGGGGATTGCAGTTAACACAGCAGCTTCAAAGAACAATTTCATTTCACTGGTGTACATTTTAGAAATTTATATACATGTATATGTTCAGCCTCTGATCAAATGTCAGGTGACAAAGCCCAGGATACAAACAGAAGGCATTTATCTACTTACAGGGAAAAGCCAGTATTTGAAATCCATCAGGAAATTAACAACATGAATCTTTAAAAACCTATTCCTTAAACATCTGTTGGCTTAGGGCTGAACACTGACTGTATTTAGGATTTTACTGTGAGGTAGCACCCCTCAAACAAAAGATCCCTCACCACATTAGGCTCTGGTGGGGGAACAAGAAAAATTTGCTCTGTGCAACCCGATTAGAGACGTGTATCTTTCCTTGCTGGCGTGGCTGTCTCTATAGAGATGGACATGGATATTTGATGAGATTAAAATGCTTCAGTTACCACTGTCAGTGGTTCTTTAATTTAAAATGAAGAAAGCAAACAAACATTCCTTTTGATGAGGTAACTGAATGATGCTATGGAAAAGCACTTTGCTGTCAGGTGGTAATTAGGTTCAGTAATAGTTGTGGGTTTTTAGCCTTGGAGGCTGTGGCCCCTGGGAGTCTGAGAGAAATGATACATTCAATTTCCGGAGGAGAGGAAGATGCTGGATGCTTTTCTCTGCTAACCCTGCAGGTCTCTGCAGATAAGAGCATTCAGAACTGCAGTGCTGACAGTCCTCCTTGAGCCAGCCTAAACTGTGGTGTCAAGATCACAAACAGAAAAGGGAGATGGGCTCAAAGCAAGCCTAACACAGGCAGCCTGGCTCTGACCACACGTATAAGGAACTGCAAGAATGGCTGCAGTGAGAGGATTTTTAAAGGCTGCAGAAGGGACTCCAGCAATTGCTCTCTGGTCTGGGCTGATATTTGTGACATCCATCTTACACATCACTAGAAAATCTTCAGTAGGAAAGTGTTTCTTACCAAACAAGGAAACATTCCCACAGCTGCTCTTCCAAGGGAGGAAAAAAGCAGTGGAAGGAAGGAAGGAATCTCAAGGCTCAGCTCCCTCCCTTGCCAATTTGGAACTGCCTTTCCCATTGCAAAATATGAAGTATATTCAGTTGTGCTGTTAAGAGCTGAAACCCAAAATGAAACATTCTAATTGGTCTATTAAAAAATTTTCAGTTTTGAGGCATTAGTGCGTTTTCTCAGAACAGAGGCAAATACTGAATATTTTGTTTCCCATGAAACAAGTGCTCTGGTTCCTGCTCTGCTCCCCTCTTCATGTTGTTACACAGCTTTTCCAGCTCAAGGAATGCTGGCTCTCCATAAACAGTTCCATGGTACCTCCCCTGCTCCTCACACAAGCCAAGGGACACCAAAAGGATGCAGTTGGCCAACACCAGAGAAGGGCCAGCAGGCTGCAGGGAGTCAGACTTGGGCATTTCATGCCTTTGTGCTTTGCTCAGCAGTGCCTGACTTCACATCCCGCTTCCTTTTGGACCAACACCCACCGAGGTTTTGGCTTGGAGCTGGAGAAAGGACTCCCAGCGAGAGGGGATCCCCAGGTGAAGTGTCCCAGCTGGGAGAGAAGGAACCTGCCACTGGCTGCCAGCCCTGCAGCAGCTCCAAGGGGAGGTGGAGAGCTCTGCCTTCAGCACAGGCTTGCCAGTAATTTCCTGAAGCACTGAAAAAGTTTTCACTTCCAGAATTAAAACTTTGCGAAATAAAAGCGGGTCTGATTCGCTCTCAGGAGATAAATGAAGGGTAAGTCCATTAAAGATACTGGTGTGAGATTGGTGTACAGCAGACAGAATTCAGGAAAGATATCGATATCTCCAAAATCCTCTGAATACTTTTTCAGACATAAACCAGGTATCTTTCCTGATCATAAATGCTTTATTTCCAAATGGAATTTCAATAAAATAAGCACAGTTAGACTAGCACGCTTATTATAGAGCTGTACTGCAGTAGCACTGAAGTTTAGTCATGAAAGGTATTAAAAAAGCAGCCCAGCTAAAGCAAGAGAAATTGCTTTCTGACCTACCGAGTTTTAGGAGTAGGTGCCAGTGGTCCCTCCACCAAGGAGTTCAGCCTGTAGTAATCCAAGAACGTCCTGGCCACATTTCTTCCAAGCTTCATATCTGTGAGTTTTTAATTAAGGAGTATTTTTTAAAAATCATTAAAAATAAGAATAATAAAAAAGAGCAGATTCTAAAGGTAAATTATTGCTATTTAATGCAAGAACAAGTTTTACATCAACCATCCCACAGAGCTCAGGCTCCAGGCAAAATGACTTACGCAGGCAGATAAGGTGGGGGTCATCTTGTTTGCTTCTTGTTTTCACAGGCAAATGCTGCATAAAAACACAGACAGGAGGAAACAATCTCCCTTTCCCCCCACGCCTGGCTGCAGATCCCTGTGGTTGTCATGAAATAATACACTAGACAAAAGGGGCCCTCCAATTTCCACATTCAGGGAAAATAATTACCTTAAAATGCTTGGATACAGGCAGTATTTCAGTATCCAGGAAACAAGGTCAGCTCTGTCACGGTGTGAACCTGCCATGGACCAGTGTACTGAAGGTTGGGATTAAAGCTGCAGCCCTCCCCACCTTTAGCCCTGGCCCCCACAGTGTCGTGGGAGAATACACTGTTCTTTCCCTGTGTTGTGTTCAGGACCTGAAAGGGTGATTTTAGCACACAACTGGAAGGACAGTAGGTTACCTTAACGAGTTCAGCATAACTCTGGTCTGTCTTCTCTCCTCACTAGCCATGGTTTCTCCTTCAGCTGACCCCTAAACCCAGCATTAGGAAGGTACTGCACATGAGAGCTGCCACAGAGACCTCAGGGCCACAGGAACCAGACCTTCCTGAAGACTCAGTTGCTTACAAAGAAGTTGAATAACCTGTGGATCACACTGAAAAACAATATCCCAGACAAGACATCCTTGGGGTGAGTCTGCTGCACAAGTGAAAAGTCAGCATTAAGTCTGTTACAGAGGAGCATCTCCCTATCATGTGCAGGGTGATACCCAGTGGATGCCATTATCCACAGCTGTGTTGTGGGGGCTGAAGGCTCCTTTATTTGCCTCTTTTGAACTGATGCCTGCCCGGGGAGCATTTCAGCAGGGCTGCTGCAGCAGCGGAGGTGGGTGCAGAACCTGGGGAGTCTAAAGAGACCTTGGCACCCAACACCCAGCAGTCCAGGAAGAGAAACCATTGCTGGGCTGTTTTGTGTGCATGTTCTGCTTTATCAGTGGTTATCTGCTGATGTTTCCATTAGAGGAAAATTCCAGAAGTGCAGCATCCCGGGGGCTTCCAGCAGTGCCGGTGAAGACACTGGCTTCGAAATGAAGCTTTTATTACCCGCCCACTTACATTAGACACATCAAAACAAGTGAGCATTAGGCATCAGGTTTAGGCATCACTGTGAGCTCTCTTTAACATTTATTTATTTATAAGGAAGGTCAGACCGACGTGACAGTCTTTACTTCTGCAAAAATCCAGCCACCAGCTCTGCCAGTGCTGCAGTCAGGTCTGGGGGCTGAGGAGGACTCCTGACGCTGCTTTTCTCCGCGATGATCTTGTCCTGCTTTTGCAGTGCCCGCCGCTGTGCCTGGGGATGGTGACACGGATCTGTCCCTCCTGAGGGTCTGTCCCGAGGGGCTCACTGCGATCCTAACACCACTTTGTGCTGCGGGCATCTGTTCTCCTGGCCGGCAGCACGGCCGAGCCGGAGCCGCGCTGTTCCCGGCTGGTGCCTCCATGGACAGCGAGAGGCGGCTGCGGGGATCAGTCCCGGCTGTTCCCGGCTGCTCCTGGCTGTTCCCGGCTGCTCCTGCCTGTTCCCGGCTGCTCCTGCCTGTTCCCGGCTGTTCCCGGCTGCTCCCGGCTCTTCCTGGCTCTGGCTCTGCCCGGAGAGCTCCTCTCACAGCCGGCCAGCACTGCCCGGTGACACCGGCCCTGCGTGCGGGGAGGCTCGGGAAGCTGGAGACAGCCTGAAGTTTAGCAATTCGAGGGAGGGCAGTGTTGCTCTGAGAGTGTTTTGTGATCGCTCCTGGAATTTGGGGATGGCTGGGGGTAGTTTGGTTGCTGCGGATGTGGACTCAAAGCGGTGGTGAAGGTTAAGAGTTCAGAGTAGTCTGAGGAAGCGAGGAAGAAGGGGAGAGGGCTGTCAGACACTTAAGGGATTGAGAAGACTAACATGGCTTGATCTTGTAGTTTCTTTCATTTACTCGTCACTTTAAAGACATAAAGTGGTAATTGGACTCAGTAAAGTCTCTAGGACATTTTGTCAGTGGCAATCTCGGAAAGCTCCTCTGCCAGAAGTGGCCCTGCTGCACTTTTCTTTGTCTCTCTGCATTGCTTTTGTTTGCACCGTGGGAAGCACCTGACCTGCTGTCCTGGGGGAGGAAGCCCTTGGATGAGAGTGGGTGCAGGATGTGGCTCCACGAGCTCCTGCCTTACAACTCTGCCTTAACCCCATTCCACTGCTGAGCTCAGGTCTTAGGAACAGTTTTCTGAAGCTAAGGACAGCTAACCCCTGGAATAACCTGCCTTAGCACGACTGGAAATCTCCAGACCAGAGGTCTTCAAGAACAGGTTAAGCCCACAGCAGACATGAACGGTTTAGGTGTAACTGCTCCTGGATGAAGTTTGGGTAAGAAAACATAAAAGGGCGTCTCAGGCCACTTCACCTCATTTTCCTACAGTTCTGAACATATTTTGCAACCCACACAGAGACCTGTTTGCTCAGACTGCCAGGAAAGGTAGGGGCATTTTGCAGAGGAGGGACACACAGACAGATGGAGAGCATGAAGAAACTGGAAATACAGTGCCACATGCATCCACCGAAAAGTCACAAAATGGGAATAACTTGCAGTCAGCATTGATGAAAAGAGGCTCAAACCAGCACAGGATAAAAAATGTGCATGTTCTAATAGTAGTCTCTCCAGCCATCCTGCCCCCTCTGCACTGCCTGTCACTTCTGCAAAGGATGAGCGGTTTCTGTCATGGAAATCAGGCACCTGATACATAAAAGCAGGAGCAGCAGCTTTGGTCTCTCCCTGTGACTGTCCAGCCTGGGCAGGAGCTGGCGGGGCTCCCTCAGCAAGCGCTGGCAGCACGTGTGAGCAGAACTGGTAGAGGGAAACAAATTAAAGCAATAACATTTGCATTTATCTCTGGTGCTCAGCAGGCTCAAACTCCTCTCTGGCTTACAGCATACCCTGAGCACGTAAATAACAGCTACTGCAACCAGCACCCACTTTTGCTGGGTGCTTTGGTCTGCTGGTTGGTTTTTAACCAGCTTCCTTTCTGCAATCACACGAGCTGTGTGCCCACAGGAACTCCCTTCTGAGCTTGAACTGCACTGACAGAAGGCCATTTCCCAGCTATTCCCATCGTGGGAGCTCAGCTCATGCCAGACAGTCAAAATCTATTTGGGAGAGTCATGATGGAGACATCTGGGTGTATCTTCACCTTCACGAGCATCTGCAGCTCCCTCTCATCTCTCTTCCTCCTCCATAGTCTCATTCCTCCATGCTCCATGTTTCTACCTGGAAATGGAAACCAGTGTCCCTCCTGCAAGCGCCCTTCTCACAGCATTCACTCAGTGAATGGCATCAGCAGATTTGGGGAGGTTTCAGGACAGTCTGTTTATGCACAACTCTGCCAAATTTCACAGATGTTAGGAGGTTCAAGAACCGTGCTGGGCTCTCTGCAAAATCCCACACGTTTATGATCCCAACCATGCCCCACAGCCCAAAGCTTCCAGCCCTGGTAAGAAAGGAGGACAGAGGAGTGGGGACTCTCACAAGCCATTATTAGTTTTCAGCTGACACGATTCATTGAGCCTATTGTGAACAGTCTGCTTAAGCTCGAGCCTCTGGAAGCGCAGATAGAGCCTTGTTCTGTCTGTGCATGGAGGCAATAAAAATCTCAATTTGGAAACCAGTTAGCAGTACAAGTCATTAGGGGAGGTACTAAATGTTGCTGCTTTAATAGCTCACTGATCCTTTAATAATGTCACTGCTGCAGAGCATGGTGGCACCATTCGCTCGCTTTTGTTTTGCTTTTTGAAACTCAGGGTCATTCTACTTTCAAGTGAGTGGATTATCTCTCTTTCCTCCTTCTGCCAGACACTGCAAACTGCTTTAAATAATTAGAAAAAAGGATGGCTCCTTCAAATTCACCATCTCATTTTCATAAGGTCCAGTGTCATTGCTTTGGAACAGGAAGAGGAGCCGTGATGGTGGTAAGGATTTGACAAGGGCAAAACAGTTAGCAGCCCCCACTCATTTTTGATAAGTCCTGTGGGGTCTCTGCCAAGCAGATTGGATCTCTGGTTTTATGTCTCATCTAGAGGACGGCACCTCCATCAATTTGAAACACTGCACTGGGTTATTAGCTTATGGAATTCATCCAAGTTTAGTCCTAAGTAGGATTTGAAATGTGACCATTCAATCCGGAGGCACCACTGACCAGACCCACGCAAGTCTTTTGTTTCAGACAAACGGCTTTAAGTTATCCTAAAGGCAGACAGAAAGGGAGGAAAAAAAATGGAAAGGGAGAAAGAGGGTAAGGAAAATGAGAACAAAGAGAAAGATGAATCTTTTTAATAGCTCAAATTAAAAACCAGAAGAAGCTCTTTGTTTGACACTGAATTTTACAGCAAATCTCAGTCCACCACAACAACGATCCTGTTATTTATGAAAAGAGGGTTATTTTGTTTGGGAGAGTCCCAGATGACTGTGGTCAGCGAGCATACTGTCAGCTTCATACAATCTCAAGAGAAATATGGATGAGGTTTTCTCATCTGTTTCTAACAGCTCCCATCAATGGATCAAACCCCTTCCTGACTCGAACAAGAGCTCTAATGGAAATGGCATTACAGGGCTTTAAACCACCATGTTATATCATGCCAAGCCTGATCAGAGCTAGTCCTCTATTTTAGCAGAGCTGTTTTCACCAGTTACTTACTTATTTTGTTTCACAGTGCTGACACTGCTCTCTAATAAACAGATCTCAGCTCATGGGGGGCCCACTCCAAGGAAAGTGTGACTGGGGCAATACAGAGACTTGGTGGTGAAGGAGAGTGGGGAGAGGGGCTATCCCACGGCTTTTCCCTGGCATTTAACATGGTGCAAGTCTGGGTGCTGAAGATGCATCCTTCCCTGGGATTCACTCCAGGGAAAAAATGTTCCCAATGCCTAGCACAGCTGGTTATGTATTTCAAAGTCATTACCAAAGGAGGAAGCTTCTAAAATGGGAGTGTGGGGAGGAGACTGGGCTTTCCACAGCTCCAGTGTAAGAACCAGGCTCAGTGTGGGAATTACTGGGGACAGCCTCTCAGGTCAAACTCGAGAAATGCAGCCAGACCATCCAGCCTTAAAATCTATAAATGCCCTGAACTGCCAGCCTGGAAACAGCAAAGGGACTTTCCCCAAGGAGAGCATTTTCATTCCTAACAGCCCCAGCTCCTGGTCCCAGATGGGACAGACGCTTTTGGAAGCAAAAGGTAACAGCAATGACGAGCCTTCATTTTTATTCCTCTTGTGTGTTATCAGGGAAGGAAGCAGGTGGAAAGATCCCTGACTGGCTATTTCAGGCTTTCAGGCCCTTTTCCTGAAATGCTTGATTGTGGTGGAAGAAATTACGAAGATGGGAGTTGTGCGCTCTTCTCCCTGAGTAATCAGAGGGCTGTAATTTTCTCTCCTGCTCGGAAAGAGGCGATTGGAGAGCAGGTATCTTGGAGAGCTCTGTTCTGTCTCTGCCAGAGGGGCTGTGCTCAAGGACCACGCTGTGCTTCCTGTGAACTCATTTCACATCAGCCACTGCTTCTGTCCTCACGAAGGGAACCGAAAGGGGCAGATCCCCCCAACCCCTGGGCACAGGGAACAGACAGGAGGCTGGGGGGCTGCACAGGAGCCAGTGGCAGGACAGAGCCAAGGGGCTGCAGGGGCTGAAGGACAGTGAGGGAGCACCACTGCACTCTGCAACCTGTGAGACTGGGCAGCTGTGAAGGAGGTGCCCAGCTGAGCACGTTCTGCCACGGATGGAAACCTGCCCGTGACACCGAGCTGCAGAGTGGCCTGAAAAGGGAGCTCCTGACTCAAGACAGGTACAGGAAATTCAGGGTGCCCCCAGCAAGCACAGAAGCACTGAGGACTGAGATGTCTCAGACACTATCTAAGTAACACTGGGAATGCCACAGGGCTACAGCCCATTTTGGTTTCTTGATTACCTCTGAATCCACCTGCCTTTCCCAGAGCTATGAGTATGATTTTACAGGGACACCTCTGACTGCTCCTCTGTTATCCTACTGCCATCTTCTCACTTCTCCATGCAAGTGACATTTTGTCCATCATATGGTCCCTCTGCACCAGTGGGACATGGAAATGGGCCCTCCTGTAAATGGTAATCTGGCCTAAGATATAAGATGACCAAAGAAAATGGTTTATTAAATATCTTGGCGTTGCTGACTCCTGATGAGGTTTCTGGAGGGACAGAGATCAGAGCCAAGCTCACAGCTGAAAAAGAGAAAAACCCTGAAAGAACGAACTTCAACAGCAGTATATTTTAATTAATAAATATATTGCATCAGCATCACTACATAAATTGGTGTGCTGTTAAAATTATGCATTTAAAACCTGATTGTAACAGCTTCTATCAAACTGTCCCCAAATTAATTTGGGCCTGAATTTACTGGTCTCACTTTAATGTCTGATGGATATTTAATAAGAGTAGCAGGAAAACATAGGATGAGTCTTTTTTGTGATTTTAACGTTTCTGATCTTTGCTATTGTTTAATTCTGGTTACTTGCCAGCTCTGGGAAGGAGCCCTTGTGGATTAGCTGACCTCAGCTCTTTACAGAGTCAATGAAAATTACAGAGCTGATTCTCTCTGATGTTCTGAAAAGGGATGAGGACAGGGGGAGAAATTTCCAAGTGAAAATCCAGCATTCACAACCTTCTTCTATCACTGATGAATGTTCTCAAATGCACAAGGGGAAAAACAGCATGAAAAATAAAGCCTTAAGAGTTGTTTTCAGCTTGCTTGGAAATGCAAGAACAGTACAATACTTTCCAATTGTAATTAAAACCCCCAAAATACACTGGAAAATCATAAGCTGAACTCTTTGGGGATCCTCTTAGTCCCTCACATCTCAGCTCAGAAACTTGATGATCCCCATTTTTCCAGGTCTGGAAGTTCCCATTGAACATTCCACCCACGGCTTTGGGCATAACATTTACTACCACCCAAACAAAATCAGTTTCAAGATAAATGGTAGAAAGAGTGTTTCGACACACCAAAGTGTGGATAAACCATTTCTCATCTCCAAATTGCTGGAAGCTCATGAGTTGTATAAATCACAACCAGGCATCAGTAATCTGTTGTGTGCTGCATTTTCCCTCTTCAGCTGCAGCTTCCATTGTCAGACAGGGCATAGTCAATAGCTTTGACAAGAGCAATCCTAAAAAGGAGGAATTAAGAAATGAGATTGACTAAGAAATATGAGGAGCTGAGAAACACAAGGATTGTGTTCCCTTGTGACAGAAGCCTGCATATAGCTGAGCTTAAAGTTTTTGAGTAAAGATGAAGAGTATTGAAGAATGCTGCAGGGTTCACTGGGGTTTTTGGGTTCCTTCCTTCCCTGGCTGGGATACCACAGGTTCTTCTGTGTCCAAGTGGAACTATTTGCACTTGAGAGCACAGGCATCTTTCCTCCAGTGCGTGAGCAGATGCAGATGATGTCCTGAAACCTACCTAAGGTCACCCAGCTGAAAAAGGACTCAGTCCAGCAGCTGTTAGATGGTCTCAGTCAAGATGCCTCTTAGAACTTGCTCAGAGACACAGTGGATTTATCCTGCATTCAGTCAGTCTTTGTTAAGCCAAGACAAGGCAGCATCTGCATTTGTAGTGGGCTAAATGCAGGGAAGGGATCACTTATCCTCAGGAATTGGCTTAGCTCCTCTCTCAAGCTGTCCTGAGAGGAAAAAGGACCACGGCCTCAGAGGCTGTGCCTTTAAAAACACTTGCAGTCTCCAAGTAATAGTCATGCTTCAGTGTGTTCAGCATTTCAGCTGAGCTCAGTACAAAGTGCAGTGATTTAAAGCTGGGAGATCAGGCGGGATTCAGCAAATTCAGAATTATTTATTTCTTTAGAGCAGAAAGTCTGGCTACAGATTATTTACTGCAAATGGGTCTGTTTGGGGGAAGGGAGGAAGGCAAGAGGGTAGAGAAGGGGTGAATTGATTGATTGAAATTTTTTCAATTAAAACAAGCAGTTTTTAAAAAAGATTTAATGCTTTATTGAAAACTGTGAAATAATTCAAGAGTCGAGTTCTGCTAAGTGCAGATCATAGAAATGAGGATAGGAGGAGAAGAAAATTTTATTCTGTGGGAGAATGGAAGGAAGAAGAAAAAAAAGAAAGGGGGAAGAAAAAAATATCATTATCTTTGTTTCTTTGTCTACGTTAATGTATTTCTCTCCCCAAGTTATCTCCAGTATCTGCAAGTATTGATTCAAAATAAGGCACTGTTAGGCAGGCTGCAGGCAGCCCAGAGCTCTGCTGGGAGTGGGGTGTTTGTTTCCAGCACAAAGTCTGACAGCACAAAGAAGATCCAGGGACTGGCTTTGTGGTGGGAACTATGCCTGGCCAAACCAGAGACAGGGCACCTGCCCCCTCTGCAAGGACCAGGCTGGGCTGGGCTGGGCTGGGCTGGGCTGGGCTGGGCTGGGCTGGCAGAGAGGGTCCAGAGCAAGGGATGGGGCAGTGCTGAAGGGCTCTTGGGTGTTTGGCTTGGGAGTGAGTGGCACTGAGGGATGAGAGGACAGCCAGAGCTAAATGAAGTCTATTGGAAGGAAGGGGCATCAGGCCATGAATGCCAAGACCTCACTTGTGCCTTCACTGCTCGCTCAGACTGAAGGGCCCATACCACATTTAGGGTATCTGCACTAGAGGGGACACACATGAGCTGGGCCAGAGCTCTGCCCACATCAGCTGGACACACCTCACCATAGGTGGTCACCCAGAGAGGTGGTGCTGGAAGGGGGAAGAGGATTAGAGCTATTGCTGCTAGGTAGAGAAACTAATGCTATTTTTGTCTTTGTAGGGAAGAAGTAAAATATTACTATAATCTCCACCACCCCCAAATTAATTGCCTCTTTGCTAATATAATTCCCATTCCCAGATAAATGTAGCTTTTTCTAAACCCTTTGATTTTTCCTTTGTGTTTTACACTCAAGCTGGAATGCAGTGATAAGGCACTATGCATACATATATATATATATATATTTAATCTACACACACACACAAATATAGTTATATATAGTCCCTGCCACAAATAACACTGCTCTGACTGCTGTCACAAAGCCCTTGCTAACACAGCTTCTCACTCAAGCTGGGTTGTTTTCCTGCATCACATCCCCTGGGGAAGGGCTGCTGGCAACAGCAGGGCTGTGTCCAGAGAAGGATGCTCGAAAGGTCTGCAGCTCTCCCCTTCTCCACTGCCTGTCTGTTCCTCAGGTTTGTCTGATGGGAATAAGCCATTGCCAAACTTCAGATCCACCAACTCCTGTCATTGTCACAACAACCAGCTTTCCTAGAGAAGCTGGCATGTCTTGCTGTACAGTCAGTGGCCCTTGAGTTTCAAAAGGGGCATCTCAGAGGAAGTTCTGGTGAGGGAATTGAGCATTGACTGGGGGGCCAGCTTTATAGCCACTGCCCTCCTTGGTGAAAAGGGTCTTCATAGCAACATGCTCATGACTGTAATTTAATCAGCAGCCTCTGGTTAAATTATTTTGTGGGACTCTTCTCCCATTAAACCTTCATATTTTTTACACCATATCCTGTTTTGCTGTGGGCACAGTCTCACTCTCTGCTCGTGTCACCTATCTCAATTTCCATATAACTAACAAGAAATAATTCCAGGAGCACTGTTTGCCTCTATTCACAAGTTCCAGTATCATCCTGGAGGAGTCTCACTGATCCCCAGCTCAGGTGACAGCAGCACCAACCTCTGCCAGAGAGCTCCTCCCTCTCAGAGCCACTCCTGACTCTGGTGTTCACATGGAATCACTGAGCGTATTCCCGTGGATGCCAAAGGATGTTTGCTGCAGCTGTGGCCTGATGCAGAGGGCTGGGACTGACTCTCCAGTGAGCAGCACCTCTGGTCACTGCAGAGCTGCACAGATGAGCCCCCAGCTGCATCCCAGGCTCTTGTGGGAAGCAGTGTTTGCCTGCTGTAGGGCCACAAAGCTCCTGAAGCTGGTTTACTTTCAGCTGCATTGTCTGGATACTTCAAGGTCTTAAGAAAGATCAAGAGTTCAGAAAGTCCAAAGAAGAAAAGCTGAAAAGATTCCTGGACTTTGGGCTACGGAATAGTGATGGAGAATGTGCAAATAAGTAAAAGCTGCTGTAGAACAGGATAAACTTTTCAACATCTGCTGGTAGTAGGACAAGATGCAATGGCCTTAATTTACAATAAAACAGATTAAGATTATACTTTAGGGGGAAGCTTTCCAGCGATAAGACTGGTGAAACACTAGAAGAATATCTCCTGGAGACACAGTGGCATCTCCATCTTAAGACAGAATTGGGAAAACAGCTGTGAGGCCAGGGGAAAGGAGAGCTGAACCTTGCTGAGAATGAAGGGGTCAGCAAAGGGTTGCCCTATAACTCAGTTCCTTAGGCTCAGATCTTCTGTATAGGAGCACCCTCCACCAGGTTTTTTCTCAGTTCTTAGCAAGGCAGTTATGACAAGGCTTTGCTCCTTCTGCATTTCCAGGAAGGAGAGTAAGGGGCACAAAATCACCACTTTGTAGCCCACAAGCCCCAAAAGACCACTCTAACCAGCTCAATATTCACCACTCAGGCCTGAGATTGAAAATTCAGCTCCTCTTTAAGGGCGTCACTGTCTTCAGCTGGACTGAATCCCAAGTCCCCTGTCCCACATTCATCGTCTCTTAACTTCTGAATTCAAACACTGCTCTTCTTTAAAAGCCTCTCTGCCTTTTGCTGCTAATTAAAACATTGGTTGCACTCCGGGCTTGCTTTTCCAAGAGGTCTGGACAGCGTTGCAGGCAGTTCAGACAAACAAACAACCAGACAAACAGAATCCATTAGGAGCTGCCACTGCTGACTGTCGCCCTTTGCATACATCACAGTGAAAAGGTTAATGCTGCCCAAAAGGGGTGGAAGAGACGGGCGGAGGGGAAGGGCAGGAGGGATCCAGCCCTGCCAAGACCAGATGTCAAAGATGCTCGATACCGCACAGAACGGGCTCCCCCGCGAGCAAGGCAATCGCCCATCCCTCGGCACAATTCCCTTTGAGGGATCCATAATTTATTAGGGAAGGTGGAGTGCTGAATAAATTGTGCATAGAGATGAAGAGGAGATGATGGCTAACTCGAATCCCTGGGAGCCTGGCATTTCCAATCTTCAGCTCCCATTTGTGTCCCCCCGGTCCCTCCGAAGTGCGCGAGCCAAAGAGCTGAATATCGACAAAACGTAATGAGCTCATTGAGATCTAAGCGCTGCAATTAGCAGGGTGGAATGGAGCAGAGGGGCTGGGAGGCAGACTGTAATTATTTATAATGTTGATAATCACTTACATGTAGTTAAAAATATAAATACATCCCAATGCTTGATGGCATTAACTACCCTTCAATTAGCTCCATGCCCACTAAGTAAGTGATACCCAGGTACTTACAGGAGAAGGGCTAAAGGTTTCTGTCTTGTGGCTGTGCTCACAAACTGTTGGTGGGTGGGTGGAAGAAGAGTGTTTAAAGCTCTTGTGATAGCTCACACCATTTCCTGTTGCTAATGGAGTTGTCAAGGAGGCAGCTCAGACAAGTGGCTCCTGTTCTCATGGTGCAAGATCACCCTCTGCCATCTTCTTTCCTAAATTTCATGGTGTCTCCACAGGTTCTCACCCAGATGAGCAGAATTTGATTAAATAAAGGGATGCCAGTACAGAGAGCCCCCAGTGGAGGTGAGGAGCCCTTTGCTGTGTGACAGGCTGGTGTCTGTGCTGCAGCCACAGAAGTACCCGTGCTGTGTTACAGGGCCACTCAAACTTCTGTGAGAAGCACTCAAACTCCAGCCCCACGTGTCCCTGCACAGCTCACCTCATGCTGTTTCTCCTGTGCCTAAACCAGTCTCTTTGGACATAGCTTGAGTACCTCTGTGCTGCAGGTACTTCCCTGCTCCTGAAGGTTTTGACCAAGAGTCATTTTTTCCCACAGTCATCCAGCCTGGATGATTCCAGGGATGCACAATGAAAACCTTTCCTTTCGAGCAATATCCCATCTCTTTGGACAGTGAATCCAAATGTCTCTGTTACAAGAGATTTTATGAAAGAGTGGGTCCAAATTCAGTCATGTTTTACCAGCAGGAAGAAAGGGAGAATAACCAGTGGAAAGCAGCATGTCTGAGTTGTAGAAGTTGTAGGAGATTACATACCTGAGAACACCTTCACTTGAACAGTAAGCAGAAATGACCCTTATCATCCTCACAGTGCACCCCATTGGCATAAAAGTAAAGCATAAGCCAAGTTATAATGGAAAACCAGGTAAGAGTAAAACCACAATAGAGAGGGAGATTGCTGTACATCAAAAAGAAATACGTTTTGGTATGTGAGAGTAGATAAAACCCCAATCTGCCTGTACCATTGATTTCCTTCCAGGTGAAGGGAGCATTTAGCACACTGAGGTTAAACTTGGACCTTTCTTAGTGCAAATGTACAGAAAGGACAGCAGTGGAGGAATGGTCACCAGAGTTTGGTGAGGGAGCTTAATGAAAACATGGAAAATGTGGAAAGAAAAAAAAAAAGGAAAAAAGCAGAGAGAACAGAAACAGGCTGTACTGCAGCTGAAAAAGCTCTGAGAAAATAGTGTTCAGTGAAACTGAAAGGGAAAAGAGCAAAACCAGAGTAAATGGAAATTGTTCAAAGATAATTGAATGTATGTCCAAGCACTGGCGTGTGCCAGGCAGCAATAAATACACTGCCTGTGGAAACAAGGTGGTAGGGCAAAGGGAGGAGCTTCTGAGAGCAAAAAGGGGACAAGGGGCATCTGCAAGTGGGGTGCAGGGCTGGAGGGAGCAGGAATAGGGGACAAGGCTGGAGAATGAAGTGGTGAGTCTGGAAATGAGGCAGAACTATGGATCTTGAACTGCATTCAAATAGGACCCCCAGGTCTACCTTAAATGTGCTGGAAACCTGAAGGAAAAGCAGCTGGATCACGCTGCAAGGGCCTGGCAGTGGCTGGGGGAGCTGGTATTTTTGGGACTGTGTTCTCCTAGGATAACCAACCATTCACTTAGTAAGATGGTGCAGGAAATCAGTCCTTGCTTTGTGCATGGCTTTGCAGGGACTGGAGCAGCTAAAAGAGAAATATACCTCAGTGATTCTAGCAGACAAAGAGCAGAGGAAACACAAAAAGGACAGGGAGTTTCTGGCTGTCTAGAAAAAAAATCCACAGAGAGCAAGAATAAAAGATTCTTTCACAAGCAATACCAAGCCAGTTCAGACCAAGCCTGACCTACTCCAACAGCCTGTCTTTGTCACCAGCCAGTGCCCAGAGGAAGAACTATAAGATTTACACCAAGGAATGAGCCCCTTCTCCCTGAATGAGGAACAGTGTTGCTCCTGCAGCAAGGAGCTGTCCCTGAGCTGAACAGATAAGTTAAACTGCCCCAAATTCCTTGGGAATGGGACAAACATGGCTCAGACCCTTTCAGAAGCAATTTCCTTTCTCAGTTGCCTGGAAAGCCTACTGAGAACCACGGGAACACCACAACTTCAAGTCCTGGGGCAGGAATCAACTTTTTTGTTGATGTTTGCTGCAGCACATTCCTTGAAGCAGTGTTCCCAAGGCAAAAACTAATGTAGAGCTTACAAGGTGTGAAAAGCTGGTGGCCACAACAAATAAAACAATATCTGCCAATAGCAGAAACCTTTCAAAGGCTGCTGGGCTCCTCCATCTGACACAGATTACAACCAAAGACCAAAGGGGGTGTGATGTGTGCAACCCCACCAAGGAAATGCAGCAGCACAAACAGGAAAAGGAGCCACGGCCTCACTTGGTCCATAAGAACACACCTGTCCCTGATCCAGCACGAGAAAATGCAGTGTACACACATTGTCTGGAGAGAAGATCAGGGACCAGCATCAAAAATATTCCCACAAAGATTTCCTAGGAGAAAATCCCTTTGCTCCGGCTACATTTGTGCACACTGCCTTCCTCAGTTTTCAGGAGATAAGAGCACTGCTGGCTCAGCTCTCACAACCATGGAGTGATGCCTCACTCAGGCTCAGCCAATGCAGGCACAAGGACACAAACCAAGGGAGAGGAGAGCCCACTGGAAGCACATCCCCTGTCAAAGCATGGCTCCCATGAAGAACAGCCAGCAAGTGAGCAACCACCCTAGAACTGCTTGGCAAAGTAATTTTGAGCTGATGTAGCTGAGAAAATGTGGGTCTGTTTGCAGATCATTTGTCAGAGTATGCCAGACTGCACAGAAGAAACACTTGAGCTGACTGCAATTCTGGAGTGTTTTTTTTTAAATTTATTTTATTTTTAATATCAAAATGACTGTGGTTTTTGTTTTCTAAACCATGTGTTTCCAAAAAAAGAGCATATGTTACTATCAACAATGTAAAATATGGAGAGAAAACAAAAAGTAGGACCTTTCCAGTGGAAACAACCTCAGCATTTCAATGATTTCAATGCTACAGTATTATCTCTTTTATGCAACCAGATAAACTCTAATTAGTTCCAACTAAAGCATCTGCTTTAGCAACACCTGATCTACAAGCCAGGGAATCCAACAGAGAGACTTCTGCTTATTTCAGTGTGCTTTGTAGAAGTTTCATGTTGGATTAACCAGCAAATTCAGTCAAAAACCCAGAGAACAAGGGTGAAATTAATTCAAGCTCCCCAAAAACGGAGTGAAGAGATTCTGGCAAGCAAATTGTGAAGGTGCAAAGGTGTCTAGATCCAACACCCTTTCATTTCCCTGGGTCTCTTGCAGTAACCTGATATACATTAGGTAAATTTATGATGGAAGAAGCCAACTCAGGCGAGTCTGCAGTGGCTCCAGAGCCCTGCTATTCCTGTCCCAAGAGCCCAGTTCATTTATTGCAGTGTTTTTCATGGATGCTAAAATCCCCTTTATTCTCCTCTGAGCTTCTGTTGCCTTTGATTGTACAGAAGGGATTTCTAAATGCTTATTTACTACCATCCTCTTATAATTCCTGCATCTTGGAAGAAAGGGAGACCAGTTCATTTGGAAACAAGATGTTCATCTTTTCGACGGCTAGCATAGACTGGGGCATCAATACATTAAGGGTTCTAGGGATTAATTGATTGGAACAAGGTTGGTTAACTTTATGACTAAATGGGAACTAATCTGCTAGCAGGCAAACTGGAGCTGGGCTCCATTTTTCCTCCATGAGCTTGGGCTGTGAAAATGAAAATTTTGATGATGATAGCAGTAATACAAACAGGGACGCTGAGCGGAAGAGGAAAAAGGAGGTTTTTCTCCCTAAAGGAAATGTACACAGGCTCTGCTAGATCTGAAATGATATCTCGCTCAACCTCTTTTCTTTGTGAAAATCACTACTTCTGAAACAGAAATTCTAGTGAAGGAAAGATCCTATTATCAGCAGCAGTCACATTTCACAGCAATGTGATTAACTGCCGGTCACATGCTCCCCTCGCTCACCACTTGTAGACAGCTCAATAATTTTAACAAGGAAAACGGCTTTCCCTTTCTTCCTTCCTTCTTTTCTTCCTTCCTCCCTTCCCCTCCCCCTTCCCTTTTTTCTTTCTTCCTTCCCCTCCCCTCTCCCCCTTCAGACTTCCCTTACAAGGCAGGCAGTTGAAGCTGACCCTTAAGGAAAACCCCACCGGGACCTGGATATCACTTATCAAGTCTAAATATGCTGTCCTGGTCCAGGTTGATGTGAAGTGCGGCAGCCACGTCTCAGAAATCTCCCCCTTTCAGAACAAAACCAGTCACCTTGGCCAGGAAATGTACTACTTCCATCACAGTCACACTTCAATCACCAGCCTTTCCCTTGTCTCAGCTCCTGTCCTTGGTTCGGAGTATTTACAGCCCATCTGTCTGTCTCAAACACACTTCTCACTCAAGAGGGAAATTAATCTCTCCTTCGCTCCCCTCTCTGCTTTCTCTCTCCTTCTCCCTCCCCCTTCCCCCAACACTTGCAATTTGCCATGAACAGCTTCCCTTTTCTCATCTAAAATTCTCGATGACTTTGAAAATTGACTGCACCCACACACCTGGGCACGGTGAGAGATAATTGATTGCATTTTTATTTCGTCTCTTCCCTAAACTGTTTTCCTTGCTAATGGCCAGTTCTCTGCAATTTTTTTTTTTTTAAACTGACACTCAGTGTGAGGGACTGAGGGAAAGGAAGAAATAACCAGCTGCTGAATATTGTCTCTCCTGCCTCTCCAAGGAATTAAATGCTTGATGAGTGATGAGGGTCTTGTGTGGAGACAGATTGGCTCTCACGGGGTCCAGGTGATAGAAAGCTTTGCAGGAGAGCCTCTGGGGCTCTGCAAGGGGACATGTCCTGGAGCACTGCAAAAAGCAAAGGTCACACAGGCTGCACAACCAGTAGCTAGGGGCACCTCCACGTTTTTCTGCTTCACCTTTAAGGTTTTAAGTTACTCGCTGCTTCTACACCCTCTTTCCAAACAGGCTACTTATTTTACAAACAGGGAAACTGAGGCATGGTGTGGTGGGAAGAGTGATTTCCATGAAATCTCATGAGATGGGAGGCATTACAACTTCCAAAACACAGAACTGGGAGAGGGAGCACTCTACTTTTACATCCAGATTGTCCAGCTTGGTATCAAGTGAGGACAGAGGAACCAAATTATTCAGATATGGACATTGACCTTGGCTCCTAAAGCCACAGGAAGGCTCTTGAAAAGTCAGACATGTTTTCCAGGTAAAATATTGGCTGTGATGTCTCTGACTCAGTTTCCCCATGGTACTATTGATAGTTTGACTGTGAGTCTGCCTCTCATCAGCAGCAGTTGGTGGCTGCTCTGTTAATCTCTCAGGCTGAAAGGATATTACCAGAACATTTGCTCCCAGCAAAACCCTGCTTCTCCTCCCATCCTCTAACTCATCTGGAAATCTTACTCCAGAGGGTGTAGTGGAGATTATGGAGATTGAAAGCAGGATGGAGGGATACAGGATGGATTTCCTGGGTGGAGTGAAATGGAATTGGTAAAAACCAAGTCAATCAGCTGAACCTAGGAGGCTGGTTAGGTGAATTCTTCTGCTTGTGACAACCTCCTTAAGGTCTTGCTTCTTGGTAAGTAAAAACTGTTTGTGCTGGGGGGTGACTCTCACCACAGGAATGTGCTGGGGGAAAAGCTCAATTTCTGAGGTGTGCTGGGTCAATCCATCTGCAGCTGGAGGCCCAGCAAGATCAATCTGGAGACAGATGGCAGCTCAGGAGAAGCCACCTCAGAAATGGCACACAGCATTTGACCCTCAAATCCTGACAGACAGATCCTGTGTGTCCAAGTTGCCTGGAGAAACTGAACACACCCCTGGGCAAAATCATGTTTATAGCTTACAAAACAACTAATAAATGGGAAAAGAAAAGGCCACAGACCACAATTTGAGGAAAATTATGAGCATTTCTCTTTGATAGTCTGGTCTAGCTGTGCAAGAAAAAGAAATGGGGCTCCTGAGGAGAAGGAAGGAAAAGGTCTGGATTTGTTCTGCCTCTGATTTCCATTGAATCCATGGCCAACAAGATCCTAGCACTGAAATCAGCCTTCAGCTTAATTCTATACCTGGGCACTCAGGATTGAGAAAAAAAATTGAGAGGATTTGTAGTCATACAAGATTTCTGGAGTGCAAGATGACAGAAATCCTGTAAAGTATCTTGATTTTGCCAGATTACTAGCCAAAACCTAAAGGTATTTTGGCACTTAAAATATACAGCAGCTTAAAATATACCCTGTGCTTTAGTTCAAGTCTGTACAGCAAAACTTGATGCAAAAGAAACTTCTCCTTCTCAGTCCACAGCTGTAACCTCTCCAACCAACTGTGAGTTTGCACTTAGCTGGGCTAAGCCAATTTACCTCAAGTCCTATAAAGCCAAAGCTACTCTAACATTTTGCTAATCTGTAAGAGACAGGAACATCCTTCACTTCTAACCTTTCCAGCAAGATCAGCTGATTAGATACATCAAATACCGGTGTCAGAGATGAGCCAGAGCAGCAGCAGTGGGAAATAAGATTTAGCCCCCACCTTCATTTAATTTTTATGATCAAAATGTTTCAAAACCCACTTATGTCCAAGGGTATCCTCAGGTTGGATGAAGGTGTCAGGCAGATACTGGACCCTTCTTTTCTCTTAGTCCATTGGAAAAGACAGAAAGAACAGGCTGGTGCTTCCAGGAATGCAGGGCAGGTTTCTAGGGAGACATTCCTGGGAGTGGATTTCTGAAGGATTTCCAGGCAAAACTTACCCAACAATAGCATTTAGAAGAGAGTTGATGATATTGTTAGGGAGAATATTGGCTTGTTTGAAATATTCATCCTCTCTACACAAAGCTGTTTCTTCCCCTTTTGTCTATTTCAGTGAGTACATAGCTCCTCTCCACTTTTATACTCTGAGATGTTTACATAACCTTCACTCAAGGACCACAGATTTAAGCATAAACATGTTTTATCCTTTCCTTTCACCTCATCCATGGGTTTCTGTAAGAGCAAGAATGGAGAAGTGCTCCCCAAGGCAGGCCCCCTCTCATCAGTGTGCAGTGACCTCAGGGCTCAACCTCTGGCTTTGCCAAATGTGTGCAAACACAAAATTTGTACAGGGCTGCAGAACAATTCTGTTTTAACATTCCCTTTAAAAGTCAGACCTTCTTGTTTTTTATTGTCAGTCTTCAGACCAAAGCAGCAATACCCATTCCTGGTGTGCTGACCTGCCACGACCTGCCCAGCCTTCTTGGCTACCCCCAACACCACCAAAAACCATTTCCAGGGCTCCTGACTGTCAAGATGACTTCACTTCTGCTGCCCCTACACAGCTTTATCCTCACAGGTGCCTGAAGGCCAACAATTGGCAGTTTCTCTATTTGCCAACTGGAAATCAACCTCCTTTTTTTCTGAGTGCTCCATTAATAGAAACTCACAAGCAAAAGGATGAGGAAATCTAAATCCCAGCCCAGTGGGAAGCCTTCCTCTGTGTCCAGCAGTCCCTGGACCAGGCTTCTACCCAGGCAGTAAAAACTTGAAAAGAAAGAGCTGCTGTAATCTTTGGAGCTGGCACAGGGCAGAGGATCTTTCACAAGTGTTAACCCTGCTCTGGTTTGCCAGCACCTCAGCTCCTTCCTTGCCTTACAGCATCATTTTTGAGGTCAGCTATCTCTAACTCAAGTACTGGGTATGACCTTCTGCACTCCCCTGGGAAAGGAAAATCTTAAATTTGAAGCCCAGAAGATGAAATCTCCAGTGGGCCACATGGCTCTGACTCTAAGCAAGGGTTTGTGTCTTTGTGGCCAGGCTGGGCTTTCTTTTTTTTTCACAAATATATTTCAGATGACAGGGGAAATGTAACAAACCATCCATTTAATTAGCAGGTACTGCAGAAAGCAAGAAAAGAGCAGTGCTGTGCAGAGTGACTGTGCTTCCTCTCGATTTAGTTCACACAGACAGAAGTGTTAGTGACAGCAAAAGAAGTAATATTAATTCCTGAAAGAATAATTTTTAAAAACCCAAACCAAAAAAACCTAAAGGCAACAACACCTTACTGTACTGTTTATAGGCAGTCTGTAAAATGAGCAAGGCCCTACTTGGTCCAAACAGAATTTGATCTGTACTAGAACCATCCTCTTTGGGATGTCCTATAAATGCAATTGATATTCCACTGAAGCATGGGAGATTCACTGATCCTTCCCAGTCTCACTAATAAATGTCCCCATACAGCAGCAGGAAAATCAGAATTTTGAAGAATTGGTTTATACCTTATGTACATTGAGAATTTTAAAAAAAATATTTCTCTAACTAGAATCCAAATGAGCAAACATTTTAATCTCTACACACATTCCAAAGCTTCAGTTCCCTCAAGTGATCTGACCTTGGTTAAATCCACGATGGAGTCACTGTCATAACTCCCCTGCCATCATCACCTAACAGATGGTACCTGAGAGCCACCAGACTTAAACCTGCAGCCCAGCCCTTGCTGCTCCTGAGCTGACAGAAACCACAGCTTGCCTGAGCTGTGTGTGACCTGAATATGGTTTGATGCCACGAGACCACTATGGAATCCAGAAGTGGATTTGCTGGGTCCCTGTTCAGAAAGATTTACCACTCTCACAGTAGTCATGGATACTTTTTTAAAAATGTGATTTTTCAACCCAGAAAAGGATTCAAGTAGGTCCTGATACCTGATAAAGCAATAGAAGACAGAAAACTCAGAGTCAACAGGAGAGTATCTGGTGTAGGTTAAAATGTAGGCTTTGTCTTGTGGAGCAGGTGAGACAGGAGGGAGCTGCTCTGCTTGGAGAGCACAGCCCCTGTGCCAGGAGTCTGGCTCTGAACCTGACAGACCTAGCAGGAAAACAATATGTAATTACTGTGTTTGCAAATGCAGGGATTTGAGGACTCTTGGGTAAATAAGAGGTGTCCTCAGCCACAGAGAAGTGAATTTAATGATATTCAGTAGGAAGAGCTACAAGTACAGCGTGATGGAAATGTCAAGTAACCTCTAAATAAGAAGAATCAGACCCTAAATTTTCAAAGAGGAGGAGCCCACTGAGGAAGCGTGTGAGAGAGAAAAGACAGCAGAGTTATTTAAAGTACAGATACTGCCAGCATCACTTGAGTACAGGAGGTTTTATATGCAAAGGCCCTCTTACAGATCTGTACAGTATTCCCTGGCAGGTGACCAACATCAAGAAATTGACAGGAGGTCCTAGAGCTCCAGAGGGCTCACCTGCATCCAGAGAGACAAACTCAAACCTTAATTTCTATACAACACCCCAGGCTGCAGGTGATGATGATCTGTCTCCAGATGGAGATGAACAAGAAGCTGATAAACATGTCTGGACATGGCCTGGGCTTTAGAGTGGACAAGCAGATCAGGTGGGCACTATGAAATGCTGGAGAAGGTCAGCTTGGAGCACATATCACTGGAAAAAGCAAATCCCCCATGTGCATCATGCAGCTGAAGGGAACATGGTGGTCTTAGGTCCATTTGCCAGTGGAAATGTGTCCACAAGACAAAACCTGCTGAAGGGGTTGGCAGCCTTGTTGCATATTTTCACAGAATAAAAAGGCACTCTGTAGGCTATTGAGAGGCCTTTACTTTTCACCTCTAAATCTGGTTCCACCATATGAGGACTAAGGCACAGTAGAATGGGTAAGCTCTCCCGTGGATACATTTTTTTTGGGCTGTTAATTCAGCACTAAATTCACACACATGGGAAACATTATTATCAGAAGATATAAAAGCAATTCCTTGTATATGTCACAGCATTCAGAGTATCTCACAGCCACTCTCTGGAGCATTCAAATACAGCACAGTCAGACCTGCTGAGACTTAAGAGACACTGGGTCACCTCTGAATGCACAGTTCCAGCCTTTCCCTACACCCAGGTGACCTGGCTGGTAATGGATGTTTCAGTGAAGAGCCCAGAAACACAGAAACCGTCTCACACCGATTGCATTTGAGACTATTGTGCTCTCAAAAACACAGCCTGCACTCAGCAGCTCTCCAGAGCAAAACAAGCTGGAGGCAGCTGAAAGCACCTGCTCCTTCAGGGAAACTTAAACCTGCCTCCTGGTATGCAGGAGAAACCCTCCTGAAACACCCAGCTGCAGCAGGGTAAATAGCAGTCTCTCTCTCTCTCTCTTGTTGTGCTACGTTCTCATTCAGCTTGGACAGACACTTCTGCCACTGCTGGAGGATGCTGTTGATGATGCAAGTTTCCTAAGCTCTGAATTTAGTCACTTGGAGCTGTGTTGATCCACTCCTGCCTCGTAACCTCAGTCAAAACCCACTCATGTACCTCGCTGGAACAAGCTGTTGCTCTCTGTAAAGAATGTAAGCACCTCTAAGTGACAACAGGGGGATTCTCTCTGTCAGTGTTTGTGACAATTTCTTGACCCAGTCAGTGGACACTGAGGCAGACAAACCATTAAGTGAGGTCTGAACTCAGGACATGGTGCTGGCACCAAGAGCAGCAAGGGGAGGGGATGTGAGGAGTGCACGTTCACAGAAGGGCATTCAGTGAGCAGCAGGGCTGTGCCTCAGAGCCACGGGCACTTCCAGACCTGTGCTCTGGCTGTGCCCTCCACTGGCTCTCCTCAGCTGCTGACCAAGGTCAGCAACATGGAATTTACCCACCTGGGCTTGTGCTTGCTTGTCTTGCTTCATGCCCACTTGTGGAACAAAGCACCCCTCAGTTTAGAAACAATCAGTGCTTAACTTTTCCAAAGCCCCCAGAGGAATGGAAAAGGTGAGAAAGAAAAATTAAATTTAAATAAATTAATTATATGGTTGTGTTAACAGTTGATTTTGAAAGCTAACACCCACTTCTTAATTCAGAATAGCATGGCAAGGTCAGGCTGGATGGGGCTCTGAGCAACCTGGTCTAGCTAGAGATGTCCCTGCCCATGGCAGGGGGCTGGCATGAGGTGGTCTTTAGGGTCCCTTCCAACCCAGATAATCCTGATTCCATGCAAAAAGTGTGGCTGTCTGTCTCATTTGCTAAAGCACCTCTCCCCCAGCACGGTGATGACTATACTCTTCGGTAATTCAGTTTAATTGAAATTCTATGCCTGTTAAATTCTGAGTCCTATATCGATCAACATATGTCAACTGTGGAAAATTGTACTAAATTGTGTTGTTTTACTGTGCAGCAGTCAACTATCTGTTGGTGTCTGAAGTTAGTTTATTTCACCTACTCAAAATTGGGCCTGGACTGATATTACATCTCGAATTGGATTTTCTGTTCTCGATTTTTAATAACTAGGATTTGCACCACACTCAGAGAGATAAACAGAGCCAACAACTGGGGCTGTGGATCCATCAGCTCTCAGGCATGAAGCAGAGCCTTGCCTGGCTTGGAGCTGCATGGGAAACCTCAGGAGCAGTCAGCTCTTGTGCAGGATGGTGCTGAGATTTCAGCTCTCTCCCCTCTGCTGCTCCTGGGCTGATCCCAGGATACACAGGATACTTGGCACTTCATCATGCTCTCCCTCTAACTGATTTGTTGCCATGCTAAATGTCCCTGAGTTGTACTGACCTTTCCTCTCAAATCCTGCTTTCCAGATCTCCAATTGTTTCTTCAATTATTCTCCTCCTCACCCACCTTTTTGTCGGAGGGGATAAAATAATCCACCCTCAGAAGCAACCTCTGTGCCCTGGCTGTGACCTCGTGAATGCTGAGGAAAGCAGAGGGCTCATTCCAGCACCTATTTCCACGAGAGAATGCTGCTTTCCCCCCACAGCAGAATTTATTTCATGCTGGTGATAGTTCCCAAACCCTTTTCATCACTAGTTTGCCTCCTGCCTCAATCCGTGCAGCCAATTCCTCCTGCTTGTGTATAAATTCCTGCTTTGCTTTCACTGAATTGCATCTTCCTTCTCTTTCATTTTTTTTTTTTCAGAACATTTCTCCAATTTGTTTGATCTTCTCAAGTGGAAGCTCTTGCACTGAGCAGCCTCTACAAATACACGGTGCAGTTTAAATTCCCCAGTGTTAAAAATATATGCTTGACTGTAAAACACTCTACTTTTTATATGGAAATAGCAGCTCACAGGGACACAAGTGGCACTGTGCTGTATGGCATGCTCAAGCAATCTGGGAAAAAGGAAAACTAATACATACCAAAAGTAAAAATACAAAGTAAATGCATAAATAAATAAATAAATAAAGCGAGCAAATGGGATTGAATTTACAAATATATCAAAAACGTCCTATGTGGAGACATTTACTTTCCATGCAAAAGTAGTTTCTTATCTGCTTTTATCTCCATGCTGTGTGCACACTGTGCAGCTCAGGGGACTGACTGCTTGATGTGTTATTGATTTCAGGGGGAGGGGGACACACAGAACTGACAGAAACTTCTTTAGCAAGTAGCACAACTATTCACTCAGCATCCCCTGGCCTCTGAAACCAATTCTGTCCTCTTTTCCATGTTTTCTCATTTTGTTTTCAATCACCACTGACAGATACCTTCAGCTTTCCTCTCTTCCAGGCTGCAGAGGGGAAGCAGCAATAATTAATTCTAATCACAGAGAGGAGAAGCATGACTGTAGAGAATGTCCCCTGGAAAAATGTGGCCAGAAACTCCCCACTCCTGCTCCTGCCTGTCTGTAACTGTAGCACATAAAGAACTGTGAAGCCAAAAGGAGGGGAAATGCTCCTCTCACTCGGTATTTTGTGCTTGTAGAAGATCAGGAATGCAAGAGAAACAAAGTGAAGCTCTGTTTAAATTTCTATGCAATGCATGAATGAATGCCTGAGAGTGAATGCCTGAGAGAGATGTTAGATGGTCAGCAGAGCCCTGGGACAGATCTCTGCCAGGCTGGGACAGACTGGGGAACCCTCTAAAGACAATTCCCACTTTCTGAGACTGCTCAGGCCCCTGTGATACTGCATCCAGAATTTTACTGGCTAAATAAAAACGATTCTAAGAAGTGAGAGGCCACCAGTGGACAGACCTGGCTGCTCCTCTTGGGGTCCAGGTCTTGGTGTTTCACCCCCTAGGTAGAAGAGAGAGAGATGTGCCACTAAACAAGAATACTTTGGAGGGAAAGAAACATCAAATTCTTTTAAGAAATGCCAAAGGTAGAACATTACCTAAATTGTGATTTAAAAAAACAAACAAACAAACAAACAAACAGCTGTATAAAACTAAAAATAAGCAAGGAAAAAACCCCAAAATTTCGTCTGATATAATTAAACTGATAGGTTTCTCTAATTTTTAAGTTTCTTCATTTAGAGGCCTCTATCTTCAGGCTTAAACAAATCTCTGCACAACAGAGTGTTATGGGATTTGGTACAGGGATTTAGACATGTTTTCCTTGAGTCAGGTGATGCCTCTAAATTTCACAGCATGCTCTGAAATTCCACACCTTACATTTTACACCCCTTTCTCCTCCAATAAAAATATATGAACTGAAATGATCTTACAAAAGCACTAGAATTTCTTTTCTCAAGTGATCCAAAATGTTCTAGACTTCTACTCATGACTAATAAGGGGCTACCTCTGCATTAAAATGTGAGTAATTACTTAGCAGCATACATTAACACAAAATAAAACCCCTTTAAGGCAAGAATGACAAGCAATAAGTCTGCATGAGAAGTTCAGAGAGAGAAAAGATCATTACAGCTGCATCATAATTTGGCTAAGAGAGGTAGCTGCTGGAACACCAAACACCAATGTCAGCTTTTGCTATAACACAACATATAACCCAAGGGCATATGGATTAAAAAAAAAAAAAAAAAAGAAGCAGTGAATTATTTCAACAACCTCTGAGTCCATGAAAGACAGACAGTTACTCCAGCAAGCACAAACTTAATTCTGTGTGGCCAGACAAGCTTAGTGGAGGGGTCTGGAGAAGTGAAAGGATGGGCTTCTCTCAACATTTTGGATTCATGGAAACTCCCAAAAAAGCAACTGGTGCAATGTCCCACTTCTGTAGGGGCATAGGTGGGCTTTTCTTAGATATTTATGGTCATTCTTACTTCTGTTTTCTACCAGAACACGGAATAAAGAGAGCAAAAAGAAGATGTTTTGCAGATATTTTGAACCCAAGAAAACATTTGCTTTACCCTAGGGGTAAACAAAGTCAATGGCCCTTGGAGCAATTTTGACTGGTATTTATTTCTCCTGCTTGGTGTAGGCACTCAGGGAAACATTTCTGGTGCTATTTCAGTGGCTTTATACTGCAGAGAAGCTAAAAATCTCCCTGTCCTCATCTCTCTAACATATCACTGTACTGACAGAGACAGGAAAAGCACCCAGCAAATACAGTGTGTTGACTCGCTCCTGACATGCATAAAGGGAAGCAAGGAAGATGTAATTTCAGTATTTTATTATACTCCAATTTTCACTCAATCTGATTGTAACCAGCCATTTTCAGAGCCAATACTTTCATTCAGAGAAGCCTCAGGAGCAGAGACATTTTTTTATCAGTGTGAGAGTAGCTTATTGCAGTGTTGATTTATACCAAGGAGCAGGTGGGATAACTTGGGGCCAGCTTGAAGCTTTACCATTTAATAAGCAACAGGCAAATGCAACTCATCACTCTGTGGTCTGCTGTGAAAATACTCCTTGCTATTTTGATTTCCACAGAAGAGCTGATGCTTTTGTAAAGAATGTGTTGTGTTCCTGAAGGTGACAGAAACTCAGGTGATATGAAAAACATTGATTAATCGGGCAGGCATCCCTCCAAAAAATAGGTGTTTAATCTAAACATGCATAATTATACATGGATACTGTCTGAGTGACCTAAGAGATGCATTTGTTCTCATGTCAGGCCTTTTGCCTCCTTCTGAAAACCTCAAAAAAGAAAAGGCAACAACAGGGCCAAAGGTCAAGAAATCTTTTAAAATCCCAGAAGGGTTCAGGTTCTCCATGGTTGTTGAACTACCAAAAGAGTTCTTTTTTTTTTCAGTTCTTCCATCAGTAATTGAACTACCAGGTAGAGTTAGAGAAATGCATACTAACAAATCTGAGTGGTCATTATGTTCTTAAATGAAAGTTTCAGGTTATGTCTGGTAGCTTACCAGGAGTTTGTCTTTATTTATTTATTTGTTTTAATGTGTAGGGTCAGTGTATTCTTCAGTGATGCAGCTGAGATTTCAAATTCCAGTGGCTGGGAGGAAATGGCACTGACTTGGCAGGCATGAAACATAGTTCTGTTTTAGCTGTGCAATTTATTTCCTATCTCACTTTGCACCTGCCTTTTTCTTCTCCCACAATACATTTGCCCATCTAAATTGAACAGCCTTCCCAGCAAGGATGGTCTTTCTCTTACTGTTTGTATCTGGCATCGCTCAATAGGGCTCCTGTTTCCTCTTGAGTCCTGAGCAGTATTGTAACTCAGGCAATTAAGATGAGCAAAAAGCCTGATTATTCTGTCTAAAATAAGTCTGTAATGGAACTAACACTGTGCAGATGGGAGAACAGATACCTCATATGACTATTTTGCTCCATTACACAACAAAGAGTCAACTGTGAGCAGCTCTCTAACAAGCTGGATGTCGGTAATTTTTTGTCCAGAGCACTCAGCAAATGCTGATAAATAACAAGTGAGTGTGCATTTACGAGTGATTTACCAACAAAACCTGGGAGCCAGCGCTGCAGCACAAACTCTACTAAAAAGAAATGGGCACACTTAGTTTGCTGTCACCAGCAGAGGCATCTTCTCTGGTGCTAATGGGGGCTTGGGCTGCGGGCTCTGCAGGGCACAGATTTTGCTCGGCGTTCATACAACACTTAGCACAGTGGGGGCCTGGGCTGTTACGAGATGTCATGAATGCTAAATTAACACAAATACATATTTAGTAAGGAGCAAATGATAGATGTTTTGTGGACAGCCAGGCTGCTGTATTATTTGGATTGCAGAGTTCTACTACAGCCCAGGCAGTTCTAAGAAAATACTATAAAGATGCCCAGGAGCTGCCTCATGCAATATTCAATCAGCTGAAGTGATTCGAAGCACTGCTGGTATTAGAGAGCACACTTTGCTGTATTCATTTGTGAGCTGTTCCATGCAGAAACCTGAGCACACAAGAGGTCCAGAATCACAGGTAACATCTCACAGAGATCTCTTTCTGTCTTAGAAATTCAGCCATCAACATCTGCTGAGATGGGTTCTGTTTCAAATGAAATTTATGGAAAAGCTATTGATTAAACCCCAGCTTTAGTTCCATTTACCACTGACACATACACAAACAATTAAATACATTACTGAGCTGAATAGCATTTCAAATTATACGAGTTTCTGCCTTCAAAAGCACTTAAAAACATTATCTGCAGACATATATATATATATATATATGTTTACACTGTTTAATTGACATTGTTTTCCCAACTCCTTCAAGTCACCTGTAATATCAAGTCAATTAAGTATTATTTTCCCAACCTATTTACTGAGCTACCTAGCAATCAATCCACCTACACACAGAGAGAACAAATGCTCATGGGGGATGGTAGATCTTAAAAAAAACACTGAAAAACTGTCAGCCTTCTCCAATGGCAGCCAGGCTCATAGCTTTGCAGGATTACACAGCCTGACATCTTGCAGAAAATAAGTCCATGGGATAAAAGCTCCATATTCTGACAGTACCATTCCTTCCCTGCAAATCAATACACTCCTGTGTGGAATAGCATTACTATTTCAAGTTACACACATGCTAAATATGTTTTGGATTATGTTGGTATAAATAAATAGATGAGAACACATTTCTTTTCCATCTCTGGCCAGGAGATCACCTTAGAACAGAAACTAGTGCTGGGGCAGGTCAGTAACTTGAGACACTTGGGTAAATCAGGTTTGGTTCCTGCCACCGCCACCCACTTCCCAGGAGCCTTGGGCATGTCATGGGGCCTGACTTCCAAAGGGAGCTGTGCACAGGCTGGAGATGTAGTAAATCCCAATTGATTGGTGTTGCCCCACCTCAACTCACAGCACACTCAGCTAACCAGAGTCATCCCCACAATATATTAAATTTTGCTTTATCTGTGTGTGTGGCAGGGCAGAAAGAAAGAGAGCTAAGGTACAATCCACCACTTTTCTGTAAAATGAGTCTAAATGAAGGCCAGTTGGGCTCACAGGTGGTTTATTTGCCAAGGCTCACTGTGGTCCCTCTCTCAGGAACCATGTGAGGTCATGGAACAGGAGAGCTTGTCCTGCCCTCTGCCACATCAGGCTTTGCCATGTCTCTGAAAGGAGCTCCCACTGCAGCTGGATCTATGAGACTCCTCTCATGAAAGGGCACATGATCCCACAGACAAATACATTTTTTGTCTGTGTTATATTCCCTACCCTTGTAAATCAAAGCATTAAGCCATTTTTTGTCCCCTCTTTGTTTGTGCTGCATCTCAGACTCCATGCCTGAGCATCAGCACCATCCTCAGCACAGGTGGGGCTCCAATTCACACAGGAAAATCTGGGCCTTTCTCCATGAACTGAAGAGGAATAAATCCTGGCCTCACACTGCACAGAGCCAGTGTGGAGCTGGAATCAGAGGTGGCCATAAAGCCCTTTCAGAGGGAAAACTATTTATTGTTGTTATTTGTAGTGCTTCATTCAGGAGAATGGCAAGTCATACCCCTGTACAAACAGGTACATTTTTGGGCACCAAGCCAGGAACTAAAACAATAGCAACTGTGACTTGTCAGGTGAGACAAGATCAATCAGGCTAGGATTTGGAGTTCAAATCACTATTGGAAATAGAGCTTCCTGGGAACTAAAGCAAACTAAATTAAAGCAGAGGTATTCACAGTGCCAGAGGATTTCAAAATGAAATTTAAAGGGCTTCTTCACAGAGATCGGAGGGTAATGCAAACAAATGCCCATGAATATTTGTTCACATTTTACAAGCTTTTGCTCTGGCCATTTTCAGCTACCTTCAGTGCTTTAGTGTGTGTTCAAGTGATCCACATCTCGTGGTTCAGAAGTCACAGCATTTCAGTGTTCACTGCAAAGAGGCTGTCTAACATTTTCAGTTGGGGAATAGCACCAGATGATTCCCCCTGCTCAGCTCTATCTGTTAGGACAGCCAACTTTGGAATTCAATACCAAATGAAAACTGGAAACTGCCCTTTTTCCTCAGACCACACCAGTTTTAGCAGAGGGACCTGCATAGTGTTTTCAGAGCAGTGTTGCTTATTTTTGGCCTTCTGTGCTCCTTTTGGTCTGAAGAAAGGTCTAAAACTCCAGTCTCTCATCATGAGGACCCTCTGCTACTTTATGCCTAATAATCCATTCCTCTCTTTGCAGCTCCTGAGTTAATCTTCCCTCACTAACCAGCTGATGTGCCTGCACATCCTCTACAGTGGGATCCCCTGGCAGCTGTCACCAGACCTGTTGTGTGAGAGGGTGCACACAAACTCATCCCACAGCACCTTCAGCCTGCCTTTCATCACATTCAATGTGAGCAGACCACAAGGAAAGGACAGAATTTCAGTGTAAATCAGCCACTTTTATATACTGAGGACAGTTCTGGAACAGCCATTTTATCCCTTACTGTTCTTCTTCATAAGAAAAACACATTGCCTTCCATAAATCTTTACTGTGAGTCCACGGGGTCATCTATTTGCCAAAAGAGCAATTATTGATTATTCCCAGCCTAGAGCTTCTGTGGCTGTTCCTGACGTGTGTGCTCTTTTCTAACCAGAGCTAAGGTTACAACACAGCTTTTGTCATCTGCTTTCCCAGAAAACAGCAATATCCCAAAGATACCCACAAAGAATGCAGGGTACAAAACAGAAAGAATGGCTTCTTAGTGAAGGATCTCCTCTTATTAGAATTCTCTTATTAGAAATTAGAATTTTAGCAATGTTGATGCCCTTCTTATCAGTCAAATCAACTGCAGTTGCAGTCCAGCCTCTGGGTCTGTCTGAGCAGGAATCTCTGTCAACTCCTTCTAGCACATTAAGGCTTAGAGGAAAAATAAAGCAGCATTTCACAACACCCAGTTAGGTGTAAGACTTAGCCAGGCATTCAAGGTAGTGATCAATCATTTGAAATTTTGAAGTTGGGCATTTTGATCCCTCTTTCTCACCAGATGATCCCAATCTCACCAAGGAACAGTAAAAGACATGGATGTGCTGCTAACTGATGTTCAGAGGTTTTATATGGAAAACTCAGCCACTGCTGGGACTGGCTGGCCCCAGGAAATGCCAGTGACACTCCTTCTTAGATCATTAGTTGGAATCAATGAGGATGGCTTGAAGGGGCTACTGTGAAATGGGTTGCTAATAATGATCATGTGTACAGACAGCATTTCAGGGTGGGCTGGGATGCCCCATGTCAGCCTTTACTTTATGTTCATGTGTATAATCCCCATATCAGATAATTCACACCCATTTAAGAGTACCAGCCTGGGAGAATAAATCCTCAGATAACCCACACAGTCAAATAATCCACCAAATCAGATGTGGCAGGATGACTGGGATAGGGAAACCATTAGGAAAAAAGGTGCAGGCTGTGGGAGTCAGGAGCAGTGGAGCTTGACAAGGAGAAGGGATGCTGAGGTAAATGTCCCCTCATCTCATCCCTAAGTGTGGGCAGAGACCACGCTGTTCCCAGAGCATTTTGGCTTGTTTTTTTTTTTTTTTCACAGAGAATGAGCAGCCTGTTCATGAGAGAATCTAATACTATACGGAATAAATGAGATTTGAAAACTGCATATTTTCCACCCACACTACAATGGGCATTATTGCTGGCAGCCAGCAGTGGGAATAGCTGGGTAGACAACCAGCCTTAATTAGGAGGAAGGCATATTCTTCTCAGGAGAAAGCTAGACTTGCAAATGTTTGCATCGAGCACATTCCATGGATTTCAGATGTAGCACCATTTGCAAAACAAGGCCTGATTGAAAATGAGTGCACTGTAGGGCATCATTTTCAAAGTCCTGCACAGGATCTTTCTCCAGACAAGCAAAGGAGGATGGGGTTTCAGATACTGTCACTTTTCCCTCAGTGAATTGTAGGTGATGCGTTCACCCAAAATACCAAGTGCCAGAAGCAAGGGCCACAATGTCTGCAGGGGCTGAGCCCTTTGAAACACCACAGGCCCCTGAGCTGCCATTTGGGGAACCCAAGCTGAGCTGGAAAATCACTCAGGGATGCGTTCCTATGCAAACTTAGCATGTGTAGCCAAACCTGATGCTGGGACTGAGCAAACTGAGCTGTCTTCATAAGGTGTTGAGAGTAACACCCCCTAAAATCCCACTGATGTTATTATGGGGATGTCTTTTGGGATCACAAGGGCTTAGGAAGGCCAGGCAGATCAAGAGTTCCTCAAGCAAATATGGCCCTTCACTCCTGACACATCCCCAGCCGAGCTCAGAAGTGTTAGTCCATCACAGACCTCCCTTGGCTGCCAGAGCTGCCATGAGAGGGATGGAAGAAGTTGTCCTTAAAAAGCATTTTGCAAAAGGATTTTGCAAAAGGATTTCAAATGTAAGCTCAACATTTGTAGAACAGTTTTGATGCCCTTCCTGCATTCATGTTGTTTTTAGAAAACTGTTTGGAAACAAAATGCTGGTTATTCTTCATGGTGAAAAACGGAAATGTTGTGTTGTTTATGCTGCTTTGGAAGTGTTTTGGCTGCAGACATCTGAACCTGGCTCCATTTCACTTCTGCATGGCTTCCAGCCTCCCCTGGAGACATTTCACACGCTTGCAGCCCTGTCCTCTGCCCTCCCACCAGCAGGCTGCCACCAAGCCAGGAGGTGCTGGTTCCTCTGAAGCAGTTGTCAGTGTCAGCACATGAATCCACTGACAGATGGAGACTGAAAGCCATGAAAAAAACAGTCCTGCCCTAGAGACCAAATCCATCAGCTTCCTACCATGTCTCGCTCCTCTTGCTCACCCAGGAACTGACTCCCTGAATTCCCCTGGAAGATGAATCTCCTTAGGGCCAAAGCACAGAGCTGCCAAGAAGCTGGCAGAGCCCAGGTTTTGTTGTTTCACACTGTAATTACACATTAAGGTTTGGAATGTTTTTCAGGGTTTTTCTCAGAGGCAGCTGAGTCTCTCCGTCCTGTCCCATCCAGATGGTGCTCCAACTGGATGCAAATCTTCAGACAACATTTCTGCAACTAGAGCTAAAAACGCAACAACAACAACAACAACAAAATTGTAACTGAGTGAGTTCTGTGCCTGTAAAAGAAATATGGCTGTGAGAGGGCAGGAGAAAAGAGCCAAGTGCCTTAAATGCCTCCAGTGTCCCTAAGAGACATTCAGACCTGGCCCCAGGTGGCAGGAGCCCAGGTGGCACCCAAGGGGCAGGATCTGACCACTCCACACCTGAACTGTAAAGCCCAGCCCACAAATGTCTGTGCTTCCAGAATACCAAGCCAGCACGGCCTGGGTTCAAAGAAAAGCATGACACAGTTCCTCTAGTTTATAGACATTGTTATTGGTTGGGTCTGGCTTTTTTTATTTCTTTTAAACTTAGAAACAAGAAAAGGCCATTGCCAAGTTCTGTCTGTGGGAACTGAATCAAGACCACACAGTCATGTAGACAGGAACAGTAGCTGGACAAAAATACTGAGTTTTGATCCTGTGAAGGATTTCTAACCCTTGCTGAACACCCATGTGATTATTTACACAAATTCCTTTCTATGAGTCCAGAGCCTGGGGAGCCAGGATGGTTCCTGACACAAGAACAGCAAGTGAGTACCTAACAATCCAGGAGAAAGTAAATTTCAGCTCCCTTTAGATCACCTTGTATGCCATTAAAAGGAAGCTCCTCTATCTAAATGGCTTCATATTAATTTTCTTCATCTGTTTTGCACTTCTCCCCCTTTATTGCCCCACTTCTCCAACAATACAAATGATGTTGGCTTGGACATATTTTCTCTCCAGCAGTTCAATAATTTGGAGACAGCGACGCATCAGAGCTCTCGGTTGGAAAGCACATTCAAACATTTACTATTCACTCCTACGCTGATTACTCACTCAGAGTGCTTAAAAAAATAATAATAGCAACATTAAAAACCAACAAAAATACCAACCTAAAACAAAAAGGGGAGTATGGAAGTGTACAGCATTAGAATAAACTCTGGCTTCCTTGCCAAAGTCATTAATAATTTTGGCTTTCCAAAAAAAAAAAAAGAAAAAAAAAGAAAAATTTGGATTGCTCTGCTCTTCAAGTATCAAAACATCCAATTAACACAGCTAATTAGCGTCACAAACAGCAGTCAAAAGAATGGTAATTTAGATTCAGGATTTCAAAGGTTTCTTAATCCCAGGCCAATGCAACTAATCTCTCAGAGGCTGAAAGTGTTTTGTTATTGCAATGCAATTGTATAGCATCCCATCAATTAGTGGCATTGCAGGGAACACTCACTTGCATGATTCATTTGTATAATCAGAACCTAAAAAAACTTGGGGGGGGGAAGGGACAAGAAGGAACAGAACACAAGCTAGAGCCTTAAAATGTGCAGTATCACTTTTTCCAAATAATTTAAACCATGGCTGGAAATGATTGTGAGTAGCACCATGTCCTTCCCAAACTGAGCCAGCAGGTGGAAGGGCTTTTGCTAGTTTTTAAGACATTAATAAGAAAAGTAAAGCCAGCCCCACATTACATCAGCTGACCTGCAATTAGGTGTGTTGGCTGATATGAACATTTCCTTAAAAAGGGAAATGAAAAGATCCCTTTCTTACCACCCTTCCCTTCATGCAGGAAACACAAAAATGGCAAGACTCTTAGCAGACAGACACTCTTACATCACAGTTAATTGCACATTACCCAGGGATTTGACCCCAAAACCTCCTGGCAATCCCAAAGTTCACCATGTACCTTACATCACTATTCACATTTCTGAAAGCCCCCTTTTCCCAGTGGGTGGGAATGGAGGAGCACTCAGCACCACTGCTGGTATCGGGATTCTTGTCTTGACTACAGAATTCAAGTTACCAAATTAAGATTTGAAGATATTTCTGCAACATCCTCTACTTGTTCAGATCATGCATCAGCTCTGTTTTAGAGGTTAAGCCCATTGGGAAATGAACTAGGTCCAAATTCAGAAACAAACTTTCTCTTCATTTGCCATGTTTCTCTGCAAGTTCTAGAGCAGCTCAACCTTAATTTCTGATCAAAACAATACAAAGTAGTGTCTGAGCTCTGGAATCAAACCATCATCTTTTGTGAGCATGACAAGATGAGAGGATTATGACAAAGATGACATTTCATAATAATGGTGGTAAATCACTGATGTACTCTATGCAGAACTGAGCTGTTCAGCACAGCCCACACAACTGTGGAAGAACAGTTTTCCAACTCTAAAAACAAAGCTTTTTTCTCCCAGTTTGTGCACACACTGCCCCACACCTCCCCACCACAAGGTCTTTCAGCTCCATTTCCTCTTGGGTACATAGCTGGCTTCCAAACCATCAGCATTTCTACTGCAGAGGTACCTGAGGGCTTCGCTGTTCTGGATGTCACAAAATGAAGTCTATGCTTCGAAGAGGCTGAGGGTGAAACACTCAATACAAAGCAGTTGATTCTACCCACAGTATCCTTTCTTCAGGTCTGAGAAAAAAGAGAAATCCTGAAAGCAAATGGACTTGAATCAAAACACGATCAAGCTGATGGAAAATGGATTATTTATGACAGGAGGGAGCCTGTGCCCTGCCCAGTCCTAATTCCTGGCTGCTCTATCAGGCCTGCCACACAACTGCAGTTAATAAGATTGCATCGAATGAGACAACCCATGAGCAGAGCAGGCTCTGTAATGAGGAAAGTGCATGGCCAAATCTAACTCAAGTCAAGAATGGGGAACATGCAAAGCCTGGGACCACTGTCCACAGGAGCCCAGTAAATGATCCCAGTATCAGTTCTGGTCAAGGCATAGCAGGTGTAAAAAAGGTGTTCAGAGGTGAAAATACAGTGCTCACTCTTGAAACCATCACCATGTTTTAAGGCATAAAGCACTAATGAAGATGTATAGACTCAATCTCATGGACTTACAGACTGAATCTTTGCCTCACTTATATTAAGCTCTGGCTGATCTCGCCCACTCAATCATCCTTAACACACTCATTGGCATCAACAGCTCCTTTTTTTTCTGTACAGAGCTCCTCATATGCTGCAGGTTTTGATATGAAGTCTAAAGAATAGATAATTATTAAAGGGTGCTTTGTTGTGACTGGACAATGTACTGGTTGGGTTGAGCTATTACCATTTACTCAAGAAAAATTAGAAGAAAGAAGACCTTTAGGAAACCCAGACAATGCAAAAGATTTCTCTGAACAGTATAGCTGATTAATGCACGTTATTAGAAATGGCCCAAATGGGAACCTTATCTATGAATTCCCTCACTGTTTTGGGACCAAGGAATTCTCAAATCCAAGTCTGCCTGCATTATTTTCACAACAGAACAGGTGTTACAAGAGAGGAGGAAAGAATCTATATTCATTTCTGGTTGGCAACAGTCAGGAAGCTTACCAGCCTTGCAGGATTCAAACCTCAAGGGCAGGTTTCCTTAGGAAAGAGGGTCATGTCATAGAAACATTTATACTATTTCTTTAAAAATACTGAATCTCAGAGCCACCAAATCACTCAATAACACAAGGAATACCCATCCTGAACTCTGCCCCACAAACATATCCTAAATATCTGTACCATTTAGCTTAGCTGGCACTAAGGCAGGACATTCTCTGCAGCACATATGCATACAGGTGACAAAATTCAATTATTCAAATTATGTGGCACTTTAACTGTTGTTCTGCTGTTGTATAAAGAATAATTCCTATAAAATGATTCAAGGCACATTCTGGTTCTGCCTCAAAGGAGAAAGTGGTGTTTTGATCAAGATGGTTCAAGATTTTTCACGTCCTGCTCCAGCTTGATAAGAGAGCTCACGGACAAAAGGGAATGCAAAGGTAGGAGCAGATATCTTAAAATAACTGCAAAAGTTACCGGGTAGCTGGTGAAGCCAGGTTTTAGCTGAAATCCTGCTTCTCAGCCTGAAGCTCAAGCAGTAAGGTTTGGCTAATTAAACCACAATATAGCCTGTACTCATAAATAAACATATATAATCTATGTATCTTATAGTCCAGTGGATTATTTTCCAAAACTCATGGTCCTGATGCATAAAGTGGAAAGAATATTTGCCTTCCTCTCTAGAGCAGTCTGAAATTCATAAGCATAAGGGTTATTATTTAGGAACTCTGAAATACTACTCTTTATATAGGGCACATTTACACCATTTTTTTCACCTTGTTGTTTCTAGAAGTGTTTGGAAATGTGCAGTAGATTCACAGCCAGAAAGAGTCTTTGTTTGACCAGGAAAAACATCTTGAGGTGTGGACTTCTTAGTGCTAGTGAGAGTCTAAGTCAGGTGCTGAAATATGATCTTAGCATCATTTCTATGTATATTAGCTCAGAGTTAATAGATAGGTACATAGATCTATATTACAATTAATAAGTGTAGCCAGGGAAAAGTGGGTCCCACAGCACACCTTTCAGAAGCAAGCCGTTATTAATCAGCATTTTAACGAAGCATAATTACAACAGCTTATGGCTCCCACCAGGTAAAGCAATAATTATAGGTGCAACCAAATAAACAAGGAAAATAATTACCTATTTCTCAGAGCTAATATTAATTTAACCAGGCTCGGAGTGATGGCTAGACAGACAGCTCGGTGCTTTCACACTGCCAGCCAGAAAAATCTGCTCGGATCAGAGCAAAGTCACAGCTGCCATTGCCACAGAGCAGGGAAAGGCACAGTGTTTCTCATCTCCAGGATACCTCCCAGGTTTCAAATTGCCCCATGCCCTGTGTGTGAGAAGCACACCTCCTCCTGGGAAGCTGGGGTGAGATGCCCTGGAGTGAGGCACTGCTGGATAGGCTGTGTGAAAACCTGCAGTCCTGAGCAGGGAGAAGTGCCCTCCATGGGAAGGGTGGGCAGGACACCAAGCTTCCAGGGAATCTCTTATCTGCTTGACAGAGAAGTTAACCACGGCAGAGGAAGGCCCTGAGTTAGTCCCACCACTGTGACTGCCTTGGAATAAACAGTGCTGTTCAGATGGATCAGCAGAAACTGTTTAATAATTACTTTCCAGAGCAATTTCTGCTCTGCTGTACCTTCTATCCACGGAGAGCAGCAGACACAGACACATCAAGTGCTGCTGTAATATCTGGAACACTCCAGGCTTCCTCTGGATTATGGTGGCTTGTAAGCACACCCCCTCCTGGACTCAGTGAGGCTTTCTGATTGCATTGGGGATCTCCCACTGCATCAATGCAGGCAAGTCTCTAGCATATGAAATAAAAACTAATGAAAGTTTTTGAGTTTGTTTTCATGATGCTCCCATCTCTCTATGGAAACAAACAAAATAAAGAGGTTGATGATGATTTATTGCCCACTGCAGCCCAGTGCTGTTTTTGATTCTGGCTCTAATACTGTTAAATATTAATACCTTAATGATTCTAATGCATGCTGGTGTTACCTGGTGATCCCAAGGAAGGAGGTGGGGGTCAGGGAATATGGTGGAATGCTGCCAGGCACAGGCTGTTCTTCCAAAGTGCTGGAGACTGCAGTGTGGCAGCAGAAATAGGGAAGGAAAGGAGGTAGGTAACAGGACTAGCACTGCACGAAATCACAAGCTGCTGGGTCAAGGCTGAGACCAAATGATATTGCTGGTGATGTCATTATGACACAATCACAGCGTGGCTCTGCCAAGCCACGTTTGTCCTCAGGCCCCTTCCCAGGGCTGAGAGTGTTTCAGCAGCACTGTTTGCTTGGGTCCTCCACTGTTTCAGAACAAATTACACTGGTAAACAGATTTGTGGCAACACTTGAGGCTGAAAGACCAGCTCTGTCCTTGAGCAGCATCAATTCCTCAGGCTGACCCAAGTCAGCACAGACGTGTCCGACTCCAGCCCAACAGCTGGGAGGGGAGAACATGTATTTTGGGAGTTCACTCAGCTGGTTCACTAAACCAGTTCAAATCCACAAACCACTTTCCCTCCTCTCTGGGTGTTGTAGTGTTGGGCTGCCCAGGTGAGAGGGCCAGGTTCTGCCAAAAAACAAGTTCAGGAGTGAAGAACTCTTTGCTAGGGTTGCTTTGGCTTCATAATCAGAACAGCTCCTTCATTCTTATTTTTTCCTTTTTAGTTTTTTTTTCCTCACAAGAATTACCAAGCCTGAAAACATTCACTTGTGTTTCATATTTAGCAAAGTGACTTTGCACATCCATGCTGATGTCAGAAAACAAAGGAAAAGGAAACCACAAAAAGAGATGAGGTGGGACTTAAGGCACTTCTGATATTAATAAAACCACAGTGACATACACACTCCTTAAGAAACCATGTTCTCCTGAGTAGCTCCAGAACTAATAATTTGGGAGAAGGTTTGAATATATTTCAGCTAAGCTAAACTAAATCCCAAAGCCTTTTTAGCTTCACCATCACTAAATGGAGGCTTATGCCACTGTAATTTGGGCTTGAATTGAAGACATGAATGTCAATAGAGTCAAGAGGTTTGGATAGAAGTGGGGTGGAAAATTTACCCTCTAGGACAGATTTTACCCCTTGCAAGAGCTGTAAAGCAGGGATTATACAGAAAATGAAGCTATATTGCCAAGAGCAGCATATTTAAACCCTTCAGGAAACTGTTGTGTAATTTTATTATTCCTTTGATTTAATTTCATAAAATCTCCTTCTCTCCCCACTCCAAACAGTGACCATGAAATGATGCACTGGAAGGAGACGTGGTGGTGCCAAATTCTCCTCAGCTGAGATGCCCTAAGCTCAATTTGAACTGACAAGGTGCCTGCACGAGGTGCTGAATCAAGAGCTTGCCTTGTGAAAAGCAACTTTTCCTTGCAGCAGAGGGCATTCCTGGTCTCAGGACCATCATCCTGCTGCCCTCCCTTTGCCTGGAACAAAGCAAGGGAAAGTTTCCTAGCATCCAGCAGTACGTGAAGGCAACAGAAACGTGACCCAGATGTCTGGGTCGCCCACATGGGCTTTTTGAACATAAAATGTTCTATGGATTCCTTTGGCCCAGATGCAAGAACAGAGCTAAAACCTTCACAAGCAGTTAAGAAGCAATCAGAATTCCTAGGACACTACTGGAATTAAAATAGGTTCAAACCCTAGGTGTTTTATAAAGTCTTGGGAGAGACTTATCTGTATTTTAAATGCCTCTAAAAACCTTCACCCGTCTTTTGCCTCAGTTCATCTATTTTAAGTACAGTAATAAGCATCATCCCTTGCCTCAGAAGTGTGCTATGACATTTCCTGAAATACATTAGTCAACTCTCAGGAGAGGTCCAAGGGGCAGAAAACCCTTTACATAACCACTGGTGAGGAGGAGAACTCATCCCATGCTAACCAGGGCTGCATTTCACAAGAAAAAGGCTCAAAGTGAGCACTGGAAGTGTTTTAAGAAAACAGTTTCTATTCAGCTGCTGTCTAAAGAAAAATATGAAGCCTCCACTGAATTTCCCCCAAATCTTTCTCCTTGGAAGCTTGTGTGATACTCCAAAGTAGCTGTAGGAATCTTTCCAGGCAAATCAAACTCAAAGCTGTTGCTGCTGGCTGCCTGAGTCACTTGTACAAAGGTTTTCCATGCCACTTTATTTAGAAGGATGTTACCTTTACTTCCAGTTCCAAGAATAATACAGGGAGGGTTTTGCTTAGCCTGGATGTAAATTTAATGCCTGGCTGATCAAAGCAGGCTCTGCCTGTCCTGTGCAATATCTGACTTCACAGAGCTACCCTGGCAAACTGGTGCAGTGCTCTCCGGAGAGAAGGAAAACGCAGTGGAACGATGGAGTACGTGAGGGGTCAGCAGGGATGCAAACCACCCACACTGCACCAAACACTGCAAAGGTGGGAGCAGCCCAGGGAGGGGATGGATAAAGTCCTCTGCAGAAAGAGAGCCCAAAGGCAGCTTCTCCCAGTTAGCTGCCATATCCTTACACTCCACAAGGAACTTGATTCAATGAATCAGGAAAATGTCTCTTCTGCAGTTACCAACAGGCACATACTTAGAGGAGCTCCCTTGAGAACCAAAGTCACTCTTTTTCCATTGCTTAAATGGTAAATGAAAAACATGAGTAAGGGACCTAAAGTCACCAGTGTCCCTCCCCATCCCTTCTGCCTCATCTCCTGAGTCTGAAACACTCGGACCTAACAGAGGTTCTGCCCCCAGCCACCCCCACCCATGTGGCCTGAGAACCAGAGATGTGGGAGCTGGGTGGTGACAGTGTCCATGAGAGGACTTGCCCAGCTGGGACCTCACCTGCTTGGCTCAGAAGTTTGGCCACTCAAGCAGAGCACACAATCTGAAAGAGAGCTGCCACCCACCCAACTCCTCTTCCTCTCAGGCTTTGAAGCCAGGCTCACAAAGAATTGCAGGTTTTTTCAGGTCTACAGTATTTCCTGTAAAAATCTAGGCTCTGGGAGCTGTATGATTACTTGAGATTTCCCCGGCATTCATTTAAAAATACAATTGTAGGCTTCACAGTTGGAGAGAAAAGCTTAATAATGCAACTGTATGCAGACCTAAAAATAGACTCAAAAAAATTTAAGACTCCCAAATACACCTGGCAATGCTAGATTCCAGCTTCACTGGTGCATTCCCTTTACTTCAAGCTTTTCTTGCAAGCACAGGAAAACAGGGGAGAGAATTAAAAAAACCCAAAATAATGAAGAAGAACACGTAACTGTAAAAGTTCAAAAACATTGAAGCAAGAATTAGGAGAGGATGCAGTGCCAGAAATTAACTCATTTACAAAGCCTGCCTGGGCTGCTGGGGTCCCTTTAACTGAACACACTCAGCACAGAAATGAGCCCACATTTATGCAATGAAAATGCCAATGAACGTCATCACCGTGCAGTGGCTTCAAAATTGATTTGTAGGGGGTAGGAAGATTTTGTTTCACCTTCCTTAGTGGGGAAGCCAGACAGAGCTTTAAGCTTTATTGACTCTGGTAATACAATCACAGTTGCTGGTCTTTCAAACCTGTTCCAGAATCGGAGAGAGGTTTTCTTCTCTGTATGACTGGATACTGTAGCATGGTCGATTCTGTGCTGAACAGAAATTCATCAGAGCCTGCTTTGTCTCAACAGAGTAATAAAAGCCTAAAACGTTATTATGCATGAAATGGTTATGGAGCCTGTGAAAGAGTTGTTTCTCCCCCTTGTTGCAAGAAGGGGAGGAGAGGGGAAATATCTGACCTGACAATAAAAAGTGACTGGAAGAAAGATAAGTATTTCATATAAAACTGCCTCTACCTGCAAAATTGTGTAAGAGAAGCCAAAAGCATCAAATGGATCTCAGAGAAGGAGCCCAAATGATAAGAGCCTCACCCAGGCCTGGTGCTGCTCAGTGCAGGAGACTCAACTGAAATTGTCTCTGCTCCCAGTTAACCCAATGTTTAAATACAGATGCAGTCTGCACATTCACCTCTTTTCTTGATCCTCTAACATGAAACATTAGCAGATACTCCAGGGCACAGCACAGTTGTGCCAACACTACAGAGGGGTCCCCTGGCTCCAGTCCTGCAGAGAATTATGCACTTACTATACCCCTGTGGCCCAAGTGAGCACTTGTAAAAACTCCTCCTGGAATCAAAAGGCTTCAGCAAGACTCAGCTTTCCTAACAGAAACTAAATTGGGAAAATATATGCACACAGTCACAACATGACTGAGGGTAGAAGAAAACCACTGTAACAGGTCAAGACACCTTAATCTTCGAAGGTTCATCTCTCCCAGCCTAAACATTGCCCATGTAATGCAGGGGGTTTAGGCTGCAGTTTGGGGGTTTGAAGCAGAGTGGGGGTGATGCTGCCATGTTAAACTCTGGCTGCATGAGCAGTGGAAAGGGGGCAGCTCACACAGGCACTTCTGGATGAAGGGCACACTCTGTGCAGCTTCTCTCTCCAAGTGCCTATTAGAGTTAATTAGCAATTAAGTAATTGAATTATATACAATTGCACAAGACACATATGCATTTACACAGGTAAGTACTATGCACTAGTGTGCATATGTAAATATATACAGATACATCTAAATATATCTCTCTATATCATCTGTTCAGTAGCACGTACACATAAAATAAAGACACAGGAGGAACTCTGCCCTTGCTGAACTGGGTGGGGGGCTGTTAATTCACTTGGAGGGCATCCAGGCTCTGCCTGTGGCTGTTTGCCACCCATTCCAGAGGCAGTTCCATGACAGGGCAGCCTACACCTACATACCATCACCTGCAGGGTCACACTGAGACTCCCCCGCTGAACAGGGTAGCAGGAGATTTAAAGCCATGCTAAACACCCTTGAGCTGCTAGGCACTTCCAAGGTTTTGAAGGAGGTAAGGAAAATTCCCAAACACATGCTAAACAAACCCACAACGTCTGTGTGCTTCTGTAAATCGCTTGACAGAAACCACACATTGTTTACCCCTGTGAAAAAAAAGGCTCATGAAAGTGTCTGGTCTCCAACCCCCTTGGATCCTCTCAGAGGGGGGCTCTCAAAGCAATAACTATTAAAATGTTCCTGCCATTTGTCTAATGCAATTCCATGCTCCACATCCATCTTTGGCGAGCTGACTTTCATTAACACTTCAAAAATAATTTAAGGTTTTTGCGGTGAAGGTTAGAAACTTTTCACAGCCCAGAGCTAATAGCTCTGCTGTTTACATGCTATAATGTCTTGATAACCTTTTCAAACACGCTGTGGCCGGCAGCTGGGACCTGTCCCTGCTATTTTTGTTCCCAGAATGTAACAGCAGAAATGCGATGACTTTGTGCCCCTGAAATGGTCACATTTCTTCTCTTTAGGCTTCGCTCCCATTACAGCACTAACAGAAGGGGCCTCACCTTTTCAAGAGGCTCCTGGTGTAGTGAAATACAGCCCTGTCTGCCTTTTCCCTGGAGGAATGAAATGTGCTGATTGTCTCACTGGAAACCCAGTTGTGGGGGATAGGAGGAGGGCAGGCAGTCTGCCTTGCCAATCCAGGGGTGCCTTGGAGAAGGCAATGAACCTGCATGAACCATTTTGCTTGGAAGAACAAGGGCAGGATTCTTGTTCTCAGATGCTGGATGGCCAAAAGCACAGTTCAACAGTCTTTATTCCAACACTGCAGCAAAATGAGCTCTGCAGCTCTCTTGCTTTGCTTGAGTTGTGCACAGATTGCAAATCCACACTGGTGACATGGCAGGCTGGCAAACAGTAGCTGGATGCTGTGGCATCCATAGGCTAGAAAAAGCTGTCTCTGTCAAAAAGCAGGGATCTCACTTGCTTCAGTCTCCTGCCTGCTCAACAGCTGGAACAGGGAGGCAGGATGGAAGGATGCTGTAGTTTCTAAAAGCCTTTCTCAAAACATCATGCCAGTCTAATTTCAGCATACTGTCCTTAAAATTACTGGGCCAAAAAATGCCCTCAGATACAATTTACATGGAAATATTCAATCCCATGGAGAGCTCCAAGAGGGGTTTTCTCTCCCCTAAACCTGGAAGCAAATAAATGCAGCTGCTCCAAACTGATAGCGAGTAAAGGCCCTGAAGCTGAGAGAATAGGACCAGTCCATTCCTATTAAGTTAAAACATTAAAAGTCCTGGACAAGCTGTAAAAAACAGAGACATGATCAACTCAGTCAAATTTACAGTGGACCTGGGGGCACATCCATGATTTTCTCTCTCCTGGGAAAGAGATACAGCTTGGAGCAGCCAGAAGCACCACAGCACGTGTTACAAACAATGGGCTAAATGAGCCCTAAAAGAAATGGTTTTAATGATCATCTTTCTGCTTTTGGGCAGGGACATGAGAGGCAGAGGTCAATTTGTGCCAGGCTCCCTTGTAGCCTTCTTGAACACACCTAGAAGCCAGATGAGGTGAAATGAGGGGTTGTGAATTCTTCCCAATCCAGAGAGGGTACCAGAGGGCCCAGTGGTGCCATGGGCTGCTGCCACCACAGAGAGCTTGTCCTGGAGAGATGGATCTGCACATGGGATCCTAGAGAGTATGGGGTAAAGTATTTCTGCTACTACAGAGTCACTACCAAGTATCTTGAAGACAAGTACAGGCTTCTGATCTCTATCCAAGTGCTTTAATTTTTTAAGGTTGAGAAGTGATGACAAAAAACTTTTAAAAGATTTCTTGGCTGGGAAGGAGAGTGGAGTAAATCAAAGAGCAAGGTATATGTCCTACAATTTATTGTTGCTTATTTAGGCAGCCTGGCTAAATACTCCACAGAAAGCTGCAAATTCAGCAGAAATTCTGCAAGGAGTTAGCGTAGCAAATGAGAACAGATAGTGATCAGGCTACAGAACAGCAAAGCAGAGTCACTGTTAATTAAGAGACCTAAACGATGAGGCCCACTGAATTAGGTCAGTGAATATGCCCCTTCCTGCTCCAGTTTTAGGCTGTGTAAATGACTTCAGGCCAGGTCGTTTCCAGAGTTCCTGCGGTTGCCGGTGGGGCCGTGAAATGGACGTGAGAAACACGCCAAGAAAGGTCCAACAATTCAGATCTGCTCCAGAACTGGGTCAGCATACGGCAAAAGGAAATTAAAGTCAACAAATGCAAAGTAATGTTCATCTCCACACGATGCTCGGAACCCCTGCTAAGCCTAATTTATATAAATGGCTCCGAGAAGCTGACTACAAACTGGTTAAGCCTGCTGACAACACAGAACTGGGGAAGTGGACATGGAGAGGGAAGGAAAAAAAAGCAAGCAGAGAAATTCTACAGAGTCCTTAGCTCTGCTGGGTAATTTGGACAAGGTGCAGCAAATAGCTCCTAATGTTGACAAATGCAAAAGCAATACAATTTATTTGCAAGATCTCAGGACAAAATGGGAATTGCCTTGAACTTTAGCAAGGGGAGGCTAAAATGGCTACAGCAGGAAGTCAGCAGCCTGTTTCACACAAGAGCCAGGTGGCACAGCCATGTAATGCATTTTTAAACTAAGAAAGAAATCAAGGTGAACAGAAAGAAAAAAAGAGCAACATTCAGGTTGCTTGAAGATAACCCCCCAAAAGAAGCAAAATGGACCAGCATCTATTATCACATCTCCACAGCAGTCTCTAGCTGGCAAAAACACCTGCACAGCTGACACTCTGCAAAGCCTAAGCACAGGCAAGACCTTGCTATAAGTGAATGCAGCAACCTTTGTGTGAGCCAGATGGAAAGGGGCTACAGCTAATTCTGGGTGACTTCTGAGTTACTTCTGGCAAGGCCACTTAGAAATTTCACTCCTGTGTTACACGAGCAGCCCTAGAGTACAGAAGTGACAATCTCCAGAACAAAAGCCAAGTCTTACAGAGAAGGTGTTTTTGTTATTGCCTCAAGATTGATTCCAGTCACACCCAAATGTGTTGCAAGGAAGGCTTTTCCACACGATCAGGGCTTGAAAGGTGTCAGGAGATAAGGCAGTGAGGGGCCAGTTTTGAGGGAGAGCTATCACACAAGTTCTAACCCTGCCCATGCCAGCCTAGCCAAGTGATCACACTGCAGCACAGGGCAGGCTGCAGAGATCAAGCCTAATACTGAGAAAGAGGCAAAATCAACTTATTTTAAAAACAAAACTTCCCAGACTGTCCTCCATCTTCATAAAAAGCAACAGAAAGTAACCTTTTGGAATCCTACAGTTCAGACATTAAGAGCAGACTGCACATTGCTTGGGCAAATATACTACACAGCCATGGCTGACCTAGATACAGAGAAGTGATCCATGCTGTAATAGTGAAATGAGCAGCAGGAAAACCTATAGGACTACTGTAGGCTATAAAGAGAGTGAGTTCAGAAAGGAACCTAAAAGAGAGGGAATGAAAAATACAACACAGATGACATCACAAGTGCCGTAGTCAAGGAAACATGTTTCATTTTTTCCCTCAGTTCAGAGCAAGCAATCATAAAATGGACAAAAATAGGAATTCAGAGCCATTCCTATCTTCTTCCCTGAGATTATACAACTTTCAGAGACAATAAAAAGCAAGGTTTAGTCAGTGTAGACTTAGGATCTAATCTTCACAAAGGTTTGATCTTTCAATGTTCAGTTCATAGTAATTTTGTTCCTCACTTCAATGCACATTGCATCAGCCCAGGAACAACAGAACACTATGTACACAGTGAGAACTCCTTATCAGCCCCTTTTTGGGGTAGTCTATCAATCACCAACTATGTGTTATAGCATTTTATTAGCTACTCTAAGTTAAATGCTTGCAGCATTGTCAAGGTGCTGAGATTGTGCAGCTGAACTCCATTTTGACTCTTTTTATGAATGCCATCTCTGTGAGCACAACAGCCAACAAGCCATTATGTTTCTTACCCCAGACTAAATTCCTCTGGCTCACAGGACCTGCAGAATGGTACCAGTGTCCCCCTTCCACTTTCAGAGCTTTCTGCTCCCCAAAGTTTAGAAAGTAGGGAAGAGGATTTGGACAGCCAGGAAGATATCCAGAGAAGATGGTTTCTCCCTAAAACGATTCAGTCACAAAGCAACAAGCAAGACTACATCAGGAAAAAAAGGGAAAATCATGGATGTCAGGCATTTAATTTTGCCATTAGTTAACCAGTTGCCATTCCGAGGGCAGCATAAACAAGTTTATCATGGAGTCACCTGTTCCTCCACAGTACCCTGAGTAAAGTAAATCCCTGTCATCACCAAATGAAAATTCAAAAAAGATGCTTCTCATTTGGCAAATTACTCAACATTTTCTTGACCCAGTGTCTCACACTCGGTCACAAGGGGATGCACATTCCTCTGCTGCAGGACATGCAGAACCTGGGAAATGCCCCCACGAAGATGCAGTCCAAGGCTGGGGTCAGTGGCCATCAGGGCCATTCTGAACCAGAGCAGGAGTAGCAGTGCTGCACTACCAGTGCAGGACTGAAAGAAGCACAGGAGATCTACCCTCCAAATTCTGGGTGTTCATCTTACCAAGCAAGCCTTCCATAAGAGGTCAAGATTATACTGGTAAAAACATATTGTTCCTTTTATTGCTTATACATTTATTTCTTTCCCTATCTTACAGAATGAGTTGGTGAAAAAAATACTGTTGTCTTTTATTTCCTTTCAAGCTATTGTGTCATTTTCTTACATTTTTATGTTCGTTAGAGATTCCTTTCAGTCAACACTGTAATTAATATTTAGATACTAAATCAGGAATCACAAGCAGATCAGTGGCTGTTAAAGATAGCCTGATGCATCCTCTGGATCAGAAAGTTCTTGATGTCCTGACTGCAAAAACTGGGTGAACACTTCAGAATTTCCTCTGCCTTATGTCTCCCAGTTTGATTCATCTTTAGTACTGTTCAGTAAAACTTTATTGCCACTAAAAGCTTTATCAAAGTGCATAGTGTTGCCTGAGGTCAGACCAGCCAAGCCTCGAGCCTCATATGAACTGTTTTGATGCATAGAAAATCTGTCTTTAACAATTCCAGCCTCTCCTAATAAACTGGCCCATCCCTAAAGAGCACCGACTTTGAAATATAATTAACCTCCACGTATTCTGCCTTGTGCAGCAAATAGCACTAGGAAGAGAGAGGGGTTTTTATCTGATTCACTCTTAACTGCTAAATCATGATTCCTTTTATTACGTTTTTGTGCATTTCATCCTAGTGGGACATGGAAACAAGTTTGGGTAGTTTCATTGCCTGAATTTTCTGCTGCACACCAGCTGTCTGGTGTGGCTACATTCTCTGAACTGGAAAAGAACATTTATTTCCCATTTCTATACAGTCTCTACCACTTTCCTAGGAGGGAAAGATCTTTTCCCTAACACAATTAAAATAAATATAACAAAATATATCTTCATACTATATCTAGGCATTGTAAAGCCATTTTGAGGGGATGAAGTTATATACCTCCCAGTTTAATTCAGTTTTATATCTGTTCAGTTAAGCTGAAGCTTTGGATGGGTATATAGTGCTATAGAGAGCCCAGACCAGGCAGGACTAGACCTTTCATGGAGGGCTTGCTCAGGGATTGCTTCCCCACATACTCTGGTGATTCTTGCTGTCAAAAATTGAGGAAATTAAGAACTTGACAGCATTGAAAATTGAGGACGTGCCAGAGCCAGAGCACAGAAGCATTGTTTAGCCTGTGGACCAGGGGAGAACATCAGATGAGCAGCAGGGAATGAGAAAAGGGAGACCCAGCAGGTTTAAAGGAAGATGGACAAGAAGCTGCACAGCTCTCTGACAGCACAGGGGCCTCCCTGACTTTCTCAGGTCACCCTCCCAACTTGCTGTTGCAGAAGGAAGGGGAAGCCATCACAGCCAGCTTTCCAGGCTGGGCACAATCCTGCTCCTGCTGCTTGGTGGAGAACAGGGAAAGGATGGCCTTGTTTGTCAGGGAACTTCACACACGCTGTGTGGTGCCCATGTCAGGTCCCCATGGCAGCACAGCACCCACCAAACCAGCACCAGGCAGACAAAGCACACCCACCCCTTGTGGGCAGTTTCAGAAAAAGGCCCTGGGCGGCTCCAGGTAGGCAAGGACCAGCACAAGGAGCTCCCTGCACTGTTTCTGTGCCTTCCAGACAGTTTGTACTCTTCGCTGCAGGGCTGTGACAAACACTAGACTCACTCTGTCTCCCACACGCACTTTGTGTAATATTTGGACTTAGGATGCCTCCTCTTGTCATTCAAACTGTCTGCTCCACTGCTCAGAGCTGAGCTGGCTGGGAAAGTGAGAGGCACAAGAGCTGATGTTCTCAGCTTGCAGAATTTCTCCCATAAAGAAGGGATTTAGTACATTTGTTATCTCAGTTTAGATGGAAAGACAAGCAGACAGAAGACACCCATGAATGTGAAGGGGATGAAGCTGCATGGGGAAAGTTGGTGAGAGGAGAGTTGTCCCCATAACCACCAGAAACAGCTGATCTTCCTTCCTGCCTTGCTGAAAGAATCCTTTTGTTTGCCCAAATGCAGCCATCGCCAGCTCTCATACCCAAAATAATTAGACTTGTGACATTTAAAGGAAGGACTTTGGCAGGTGAGAAACAGCAGAAGAAAAGCACAGCAAAATGCCATTCTATGCCAGCCTTCCAGGGAACAGTGCTATGGGGCAGCCACAATCTGGCTGGAAAAAAGTGAGATGGGAAAAAGAGGATGTGGGTTGTTGAAAAGGCCTCAAAGGCTCAAGGTGTCTGCCTCACTCATCTAACCTGTGTATCTCTCAAGCAGAGGAGCAAAGTGCTGTCCCTGCTGGCTCCTGGTGGGCAGCAATGAAAGGAGGCACACAAAGTGATATTTCTCTCTCTCCTGCCTTGAGCAGGTGCCAGCAGAAAGCTTTGGCAGCTGCCGAGTGTTGTGCTCTGGGAATTTCTGCAGCACAGAGTGTTGGTCTCACTGCCGCAGTTGGATGACACCAGACCCGTTGGTGACAATGAGCCTTACAAGGAGAAGTGAAGGTGTAAAAACAAGATGAAATCCAAGCTGTGTTCTTTTGCAGGGCAGAAAGCATTTACTGACGTCAAGAGCTGCAGCCTGTTCCATCTGAGGTGCGTGTCGCGCCCAAAATGAATTCAAGAGACCACAAATTCACCTGGAAGATCGATTTCATGGCCTGAGAGTCAGAATATTAACTGTGCATCACTCAGCTCCAGAACAGCCCCTCTTTCTCCATTTGTGCCCTTCCTCCCAGCCACAGCCACGCCGCCTTTCCCTGCCGAGGCTGGGAGAGCTCTGCGTGTGTCACCCCTCGCAGCCACCGCTGTCCAAAGGCACCAGAAAGGCAATTAGCAGTGAGGGGATGAGGGAGCTGGGAAGTGTGTGGGATGAGGTGTGAGGCCAGGGAGACAGGAGGGCTCACAGGGCTCCTCTCACCCGTAACCACGTGCAGGACCACTGTGCCAGTCCCACGGCAGATGGGGCAGTGCCTGGTTTTTGTTCCCAAAGAAAGCAACAAGTGGCAAGAAAGATTGCTTTCTGCAGAAAGGAATTAAAGCAATGCTAATTAAGCACCATGCCTGCCTCTCTGCTTTGTTTCCTGTGTCCTTTGTTGGTCCAAAAGCTACAGAGGTGACTGTGGGGAAGATTTCATCTTTGGTGTCACTTTGATAATTTCAGTAGAAACACAACAGGCGATGTGGGAGGAAATTAGCCAAGGAACTTGAACAAACTTGCACCCAAGGTGCCAAACAGCCCCCCCTGTATCCCAGGGGTTCATCACTTCTTCATCATCCTCACAATGAAGGATGCCCTGCTCTGCTCACTGTCTCTCATCTTAACCCAGTTCTTTACACATCACCTGGTGCACTTGACAAAGAGGAACCAATAAAGTACATCCTGTGTGGCCCATGCTTCATCCAACTCACGCAGTTAGCATTATTCTAAGTCCAGCTCAAACTTTCCACTCCCTGGAGCAAAGGAAGAGGCAATCAGCTTGTCCAAACACCAACACCCAAACACCAAAGCAGACCAGGAGCAGTACAAGTCGCAGACAGGGAGCTTTGGGAGAGGGGAAAGTGTTTGCTGCCTCCTTTTTCCTTCCAGCTCCTTGAATATCCCCAAACATACTGCAGAACCAACAGATTACACAGTGGCTGGAGGACGAGGATGAGCCAGAACAGTGGCATTTGCAGAGACAGACATACAGCAGTCAGGGAGAAGGGAGACAGAATCCCACCAGGAGCTGGTGCTCAGCATCTCCGTTTGCCCTGCAGCAGTTTCTGAAGCATGAAGGTGCCTGCAGAGTGGCTCCCACTGTCCCTGCACCACAGCTCAGCTCTTCCAGGGCTACAGGGAGGTGACTGGATCCCTGCACTGCCTTCCTCCAGCACTCCCCCTCTGCAGCTCGCTGTCTGTTGATGCACCCACTGTGGGTTTCCAGCTCCTGACAGGGTTAATTGGCAGGCCCAGCAGGGGAAATAAAATGTTTCAGCTCTGTGGTTGCTTTTTTTTTTGTCCTTGTTTGCTCACGAGGTTGTGGGAAAGTGCTGGCTCCTGAAGGGTTACAGAGAAAGCACAGCAGGTAGCCAGCTGCTCTAGATCTCTACCATTTATCCCTGGCCCCTATTTGTGCCCCTTCATGCTGCTCAGGTGCCTTTGGCAGACACACATCCCTGCTCCTCCAGCCTGGGGCTATGGGGAGAGGAGGGCACAGGTCAGGATTGGGGGGGTGGCTGGGGCCGAGGGGACACAGCCCTGGGCACTAAGGGCCATTCTGCACCCAGCAGCAGGGGTTCTGCAGCCCCTTCCTCTCCCTCTGAGGCTGGGCTTCAGCAGAGACAAAAGCCCCCTCCCAGCTTCTTCTCTGAAAGCACTCTCATTCCTTTTCCATTTTCATCTAAGTTTCCAATGAAGATTTATTACTCTGAGTGATTATGCTGTCAGCCAAATGAGCAGGGAATAGGAATATCCTTTCTTCTTGCATTCCAGCCACTAGTCCGTTTGGCTCTCAGCAAAAAGAGCAGATTTAGCATGATTTTAGATCCCTTTTTCTTGCAGGTATTATTTATTTTCAGGCTGACAGCATGTGGGAAAAGCCATTAAGAATCAGTACCCTGGGGCATGAAGCTGGGTTGTTATTCACCTATTTAAAACCTCAGAGGAACAGGGTGGTCAGTTAAGTGTAAGTCATGTAAAACTCCAAGGCAAAGACTCCCTATCAACACTGAAAACCAGTCAGATGTGGCATGAGAAGCAACTAACAACAGGCAAAGAGGGCGGTGAGGAGACAGAAATGTCAAAGCAGAAGACAGCAATAGTTCCCATCCTACACTCAAAAAACAGGAATTGTACACAGGATGACAATTGCCGAGGAGATGAAGCATGCAAGGATATGCAAAGAGATTTTACCCAAGACCTATGAGATCAAGATTTATTTTTAAAGATTGGTTTGTTGTTTTTTTGTTGATGTTGTGTTTGAGGGTTTTTTACCCTGGGATAGGAGGGGAGTGGGACATTTTTGGTTCTAATACTCATTTCCTTGTAACAAGAATATTCCTCTGTCATATAAGAATGCAGCTGCAGCAGTAACACCACATATACCTGAATGACAAGGACACAAACCTAAATGTAAATAAAAAGAGTACCCAACTAGTCTGATTTTGGTACCCACCTGTGAGAAATGCAAGTAACAAACAGACTGCATCAAAAAAAACACCCCTCATGCTGGATTTCTGACATAACTGGTTAGATTATTAAAATGGTAATCAGTAAAAAGGGCAATTTCAATCAATCAACTTCATCTCCTAAGGAGAAGCCACAGGAGGGAGAGTGAAGGAGTCAGGAGATCTGGTTGTGCAGATTTAGGCAAATCACTTTGCTCTGTATGCCTGTTCCATTTTCCTTTTATCTCACTAGACTGTGTCCTAGCACTGTGTCATCGTCTAGACAACGCCATTTCTCCTGTCCTGCATTTTCATCCAAGAAAAAGCTGGGAGAGGAGAGGAGAGGACAGGCACCGAGGCTGCAAAGCTCTTTACAGAGGCACAGATAGATTCAGATCCCCAACATCCCTAGCTACCAGCAGCAAATGGCTGGAAAACCCTCTGGCAAAACGTTCCTTTTCCCTGTCCTTACTCTGGCCCAACAGAGAACGGCGGCTCGCTGTGCCGGGAGCCCAGGCAGGGCGCCGTGCTGGGGCAGCCCAGGGCTCGGCCCCGCTGGAGCTCCGTGTGCCCCAGCACAACAGCGCTGTGCTCTCAGTCTGCTTCCACTAAACCCAGGACACGGCATGGAAACGCAGTGGCAGCCAAACAAACCAACCAACCCTGCTACGAGGGCAGAGCCGAAAGCTGCGACCCGGGAAGGGCGGGCAGGGAGGCGGTGTGACCACCGCAGGCCAGGCGGGGGGACGGCGGCGGGGCCCGGCCTGCGCAGCTACGGTGACACGGTGACACACAGAGCGACCCCTTCACCCCGGCTCAAACACACGGTCCCAAGAGGCCCTCGATCAAAACGGGCCTGAAGCGTCCTCCCAAGGTCAGCACACACAAAGCTCACAGGAAAAACACGGCATTTTCAGGGACTGGTTGTACCAGGGAGGTTTGAGGCTGCTCCGCCTTCCCTCAGGCCCCTGGCCAGGCTGCGGATGGAGCCGTGGGATGGGATTCCCAAAGTGCCTGAGCTGCAGAGCACACTGGGGAAATAAATGACAGAAACAATGTCCCTCTGGGTTCTTCTCTTTCTCTCCATATTATCGTGTCGCTGTGCATGTCACCTGGTAACACTGGGTTATTTATCATCACTGAGTGCCTAGATTGGCCCCGCTAGAGAAAAATCAAAGAAAGCAGCAGGGGCTGGGGTTTGATGAGAAGGAAACAAATTCTTCCCTTCAAGAGCATGCAAACTTCTCTGCTACCCCATGCACACCCACACACGCAATCCCAGGCTGCTCCTTTCCCCCGGCAGCAGCTCCTTTCAGCCTCACGCATCCCTGCTCTTCTCCCTTTTCTCTGCTCAGATTCAGTGCCTCGTTTCTATGGATTTCTGTGTCAACTCCCTCAAGGATATTCACTGGAATGGACACATTTACAGGATGACTAACGTTCTGAAAGCAGGTGGTGCTATTATAGTCATACAAAAGCCACCTATTTTTGGTGCCTCGTGCTGTCATCCTGTTAGGCTCTGCTTTGCTTTGCCTTGTTATTGTACCAACTTCTCAGCACCATTACTCTGGGCTGCTCCAGTTCCAGCTCTGCCTGCAGAGGCCTGATAGGAGAGGCATCTTTGTTCATTGCAATGGTGGCTCGGAGCTTCCCCACACAAAGAGAGGCCTGCAAGTTTCTTTTGCTGTCATCATTCATTTCCTTCATGAATCTTGAGAACGTACTTAAGAAAAAAAATGTTCTGGTATATGTGCATTTCTAATGTATGCATGCACTCATGCATATAAATTTTCCTATGCAGAGCAGCAGCCTTAAAGTGAAATGTTAGAAAACAACCGTATTCACTTTTTCCTTATGTTATGTTTCAGGTAATCACTTTGAGAGTCATCAGGCAAATTTTGAGTATTGTCTATGTTCTTCAATTATGTCTGTTCACGTTAACTGCTTTAATATCTCAGCTTGGCTGGCAACTCTTAGCTTGTCTCATTTCAGTTCTTGGCACATGGTCTTACCTGGCCCTGCACCTCGGGGTTTGGTTGATAGCACTGCAAGGATGCTGTACTTATCTGCAGCCACAGACCATCTCTGCTTCAATTCCATCTAAGCACCCAGCACTGAGAAGGAAAGCTAGATGAAACACAGGCACAGAGTTTAAATAAAATCACATTATTAGCAGTCACATTTCCTGAACCTCGGTTCTGAGACCTTACTAAACTAACAGTGAAATGACCAGGAAAAAACAATGTCAGCATATGACAGTTTAAAAGTGCACATAACAGAGCAGGAACCACTGCAGGAAGATCCTCAGGCAGACCAAAACCACCAGGATCTCCTGTGTCCTTTTCACCTTGAAGGGAGAAGCTGGATTTTCACTTTCAGCTCGGCACTTTGCAAAACGTGGCAATCTTGACTCCAGCTCCTTTTACTCCTCATAAAGGCAGTGGAGGGCAGTATAAATTGTGTGTGTGCTTCCCAAAGCAGTTTGTGCCAGACCAGCTCGCGTGCGAGGGATTTGCATTCAGAGGGCTTACAATAAGTACAGAATTATTAATACAGTGTTGCACTCGATAGCTGAGACGCTGCTTGTAACCAGGGGAAAAAACCACTACCCTTCTGCTGTAAAGCATCTAAATGGGAATCAGGCTCAGTCGTGTCTCATAGCATAAATGTCCTGACCTGCTGTTCCCTACTTTGTAACACAAATTCAGCTATAATCAATTATGGCTTGAAATGTTCCTTAAACATAGAGAAAAATCCAAAGCACATGCAAAGGCCTCTGATGGTAACTGATGTGATAAAGCAGTTCAGGAAACTCCTTTTTCTTAAGGCTGATTTCAAATGCCTCTGCAGACAGATGCAGTTGCTGTGCTGTGTAGTGCTAACCTTGAACTGACATTAACAAGTGTATCCAAACTTTCCTTTTCCATCCAGGATGGGGACTCCCCTGACAGCTGCTGCACATTCCCCTCTCATTTCATCACCAACTATTCCTTGGTAATCGATAGAGGTCAAATCTAGATCCCATTGGGATTCACTATTGACATCAACAGGTCAGGAATAGCCAAGAGAGGATTTATACAATAGAGAGCAGAGAACATAAGCAGGAAAAGGCCGCCCCAATCTCACCTGGTGTAACTCAAGATAGATACAGATTTACAACAGATAAGGCAGGAGAAAAAAGACAAAAGAGAATAAAAGTCTCTCTATTTAATCAGCTCAGATGCAAACACAATCTCCTCACAGCCCTGTGTCACAGGAAAGCTTGGACCTGCCCAGGCTGCTACAACCGGGATGCTCCGTGTCCTCCACCTGCTATTGCCGCCAGGGCAGTCTGGACACAGACGGGAAGCAAGGGGAGAAGAAGCCTGCTTTGTTCCTGATTTTAGCAACCATGAGGAAAACGTGCCCTGCTCTCAGCCGCTGCCACGGAGGGACGGCGCGGTCGGTGCCAGAAGAGGGCACTTGAGCTCCAGCAAGCGGGAGATGCGCGGCACCGCTCGGGCAGGACCAGCCCCGCCCGCGACACGGCAGCGGGGATGGGCGGGCAGGCGTCGGGCTGTGCTCCCGAGAGCTGGCACCGAGGGCTCTCCTCGCTGGTTTTCCTGCCTCGGGGCTTCCTCGAGTCCCCTCATGAGCAAAGAGCTGGAGCTGGTGCTCCTGCCTCACACAGGTCCCTAAGCTGGGTTCCTCCAGCAATGTGTGCCAGCTGAAATTCTCTCCTTGCTGGAGCATTTTGTGGTAGCTCCCCCAGACAGACCCTCTGGAGAGCAGTAACATTTACACTCCCTTAGCCTTGTCCCCAGCAGAAGCATTTCTTGAGTCCCTTTCCTTTGCTCAGCTGCCTGTTCTCATCAAACTTGCCTGAACTTAATGGTGCTGAGAACTCTTGTTGGTTGAAACCAAAAATAAAAGGTCAGAAGTTTTGGGGTGAACATATATGAAACACACAAACTCCTGCTGCCCATCAAAGCATCCTAAACACAGAGGCCACCTGCTTTTCCCAGCTGTATCATCTGCTTCAGAACCAGACTGGTCTCCCTACAAACCTTACTCACTCAAGCACATAAACTGCTCCCATCCCTCCAGGCACAATATAATCAGCCATGCTCCATCTCCTTAGAAAACTCCTGACAACAAAATTTCACAGATTATGCAAAACCCTGAATTATAGGCAAGAAAGGCCAGAAGAGATGAAGAAAAACAAACTGAACGATACAGCAAGTAGGAGAATTTAGGTCTTGTTTTGAAAGCTTTGTTTCTTTTCTGTGATGTTCCCTATGACAAATATGAAGCCATTTTCTTGTTTGAGATAGGCGAGCACAAAGTAATAGCTAATGTATCTGAACCAGTCCATAAACTCCCTCTGCATCAATCTATACCATCTAATTCTAAGTGGCTGCCTCAGAGTGGTTAGCCCTCAGTTTGCATCCCAAAAGTTTCCAGACACATGAATAAACCAAGCACGGATAAATCAGGTCTGAAGGTCTGTTTCTCAGATGGATCTGGCAGCTGCCTTGGTTTATTGGCAGCTCATTTATCATCTCAAGAAAAATATTGATGGTTCTAGAGACACAGGCCCTTTCTGTGTCCTGGCTGAAGGAAAGCTGTCCTTCTGGGCAGGCTTTGGAAAGAAAGTCAATGCAACAAAATCTGCTTGGCAGAAATGTGAGGGATGTGGTGCAAGGAGGAATCATTAAGTAAGGAAGAAAGAACACCAGAATGATAACCCTGTTGGCCCAGAAATCTTCACAGTAGTCTCTGGTCTCAAATCTTCACAGTATTATGGCAAGAATATGAGATTTTGAGAGTGCCAATGGGCACAGTCATGGGCATCTTCTCAAGTGGAGGTATCACTGCTGCACAGGAAGAGACAAAGAGCCTGAGGCAGAACCAGGCACTCAGCAGAGCCTGAAGAAATTCACAGAAATGCAACGATGAAAAGGCTTGAAAACAGGAATAATGGGATGGAAGTACTGGAAGCTCTCTCCCCTTGGGCTGGCAGCATCATGCAGTCCTGACTCCATGTGGGAGTGTTGGCAGTCCAGCTGCCTCTCTTCCAGAAAGACACCAGGAAGACAACTGGAGCCTCCGAGCCGTTTCCACTCCCTATCCTGATTAAACCAGCTCCATTCCACTTGAGCAGTATATTTAAGGGTTTACTGAAACTGAGACTGAGATCTGTGATGTATTGGTGTGGTGGGGAGAGATGTCACTTTTCACATGTCCCCCCAGTATTGCTCCATCCAAATGTCTTGAGAAGCCAGTCCAGTGTAAGCTTTTGCTACACATGACGCTCCACTGCCCTGCAGATCCCCTTTGCTACATGAGAGGCCTTGAGCAGTTCAAACTGGATTTCTTGAGGGATTGGATGATGGAGAAAAGACAAATGGATTGTCACCCTTCATTTGGTCTTTTACAGCATCAGAGGACGGTTTCTGGTTTAATGAGGATTGCTTAGTTTTAGAAAAAGAAGTAACCAGCCTGGCAGGATCATGAATGCAACCTGACTGTGGAGGCACGTTATCCAGAAGCTGGTTTGCTGGGAAGAGTGGTGCACACCAATCATAATAACATAAAGCAATATGTTTGGGATATCACAGTTTTCAAAAATGTAATCCCTCCAATAAGCGTTGGTTGCCAAATTCTTTTAACCAGATGACCAAAAACTCCAGTCTATGCTGAAGAGAAATTCAGATAATTTAAAAAGTTTTGAATCCCTCCTAAGTACTGGGAAAAAACCGCAAGGACAGGAGAGCTAGCACAGTGCTAAGGAACTGAACACATGATGTTTAGAGTCTGTACTCTGAAACAGAAAGTTTTATTTTTTCTTTGGTTCTTATACCTCCTGCTAATGTGACCAGAGTGGGATTTATCCTGAATGCAAATAAAAATCACACAACAAACACTATTGGAGTCACTGGAGTTGATTCTCCATTACTTGGAATCTCAAACAGCTGTCTATAACCAGAGAAAAAATGTAAGATAACAAACAAACTCTAGACATGATTACCTGATCTGGTAATATTTTTCTGCTTATGATGTACAGGGTAAGCACTCAGCAAATAACTAAGTAAATTATGAAATTTCAAACAAATACAGGTGGCTGATGGTCAATGCTGCTCCCAGGGTAAGAGGTAGGAATCACAAAATAAAGCTTGCAAGTGGTAGGCTTGAAACAAACAAGTTATTAGTAAGCTATGGAAATCCATAACAAGGAATGTTGTGGATGCTAAAAATGTATACAGGTTCATGGGAGACAAATCCATTGAGTGTTAGCTTAGATACAGTCAACATAGGGGTTTTGGTCTCTTCTGCCAAATTACAAGTGATAGCACTAGAGAAAATGGCCTCAGGTTGTGCCAGGGGAGGTTTAAATTGGATATTAGGAAACATTTCTTCACAGAGAGGGTTATAAGGCACTGAACAGGCTGCCCAGCAAAGTGGTGAAGTCACTGTTCCTGGAAGGATTTAAAGGACACATGGATGTGGCACCTGGAGACATGATTTAGTGGTGGGCTTGGCAGTGCTGGGTTACTGGTTGGACTTGATGATCTTAGAGGTCTGTTCCAACCTAAATTATTTCATGATTCTAATATCTCTGGCTTTGGGATCCCAAATCCACTAATTGCTGGAAGCCAAAGAATATTCAGGGAAAACAGTTAGATGCTTATTCTGTTATTAAATTCTTCTCAGGTACCTTATTTTGACTTCTGTCAGAGACAAGACACTGCAGAGGACTGGCTTTGATCTGAGCTGATTTGGCTGTTCTTTTATTCAGAGACAGAAATGAGAAAATCAGACCCACCCTGCTCTTACCAAAACACAAAGGCTTCTGAACAGTAGATCAAAGCTGCAGGTTATCTTTATTTTCTGCCTGAGACACGCTCAGGCTTTGTTTTTCTGAACTGTGGACAAAGTTTCACCTCTAGGTGACAAAAACACAGCTGGCTTGGGGTGGGCCTGTACTGGCCTAGGCTTGGATGGGTATTCTCACCACCTGTGAGCTGAAATCTGACAGGTTTGTGGCCTCTTTCAGTAGAGGTTTGATGGGAAGATGCAATCTGCTTTCCAGAATGCCACGAGATATCCTTTGTTTGGGTTTGCAGATGTTAGGGTAAAAGTGTAGAGAGAAAAGGAAAGTGAAGTCTCAGCTCACCAGAGAAAGAAAAGCAGATGTTGGATCCGTTTCCTGTGACTTTCATGCCTACTGTCCTCCTCTAGTTTCTAACAATAGACATGCAGCTGTCCCTACTGGAGAGATTAATTGTGGTCTCTCTGCTCATTCAGCCAGCTATTTTTCATGAAACTCATAGGAATGTAATGTCTCTGAGACCTTTATCACTGTCAAATTCAGTTCAATTGGTCAAGCAGCTGAGAAAGACAGACACACAGACAGAGAGACATTTGTTTCTTTGCAGTTTCTGGAAAAAAAAAAAACATCTCTGATGCCCTTTCAGAATGTTGGTATTTGGGACTAAAGAAGTAGTAGTTAAAAAATAGCTTCTGCTCCCATCCTAGAGTTCCTTTTCATCAACAATAATTGAGCTGTTAGGTAGCAAGATATGAAAGAATGAAGGAATAGTTTGGGTGGAAAACAGTAAAAAGCGAACAAAACCACAAGACTGGGTGTGTCTGATTAGTGAAACCCTGAAAAAAGCCCGATGAGGTGGCAGGAAGGCCTGGGGCAGGGCTGGGGCAGGGCCAATGACCTAAATGAGATGGTGAGGACACAGACCAGACGGGCACAGGGGAGGAGACTCAGCCAGAAGTGAAGAGACACAGAGGACAGGGAAAGGAAGACAGACATGAAGACACACAAACACCACAACAGGCTGGCAGAGACCCCTCCCAGAGACACTGCAATTTGGCTGATCATTGCTGTTTTGAAAAACACCTCGTTCTGAATGGCTTTTTTTCTCTTCATCCCCAATGACATTTGGGAAAGCTTCAAAGCACAGCACTGTCTAAAGCCTTTTCCTAACCTAAGTCTCCAACCCACAGACATTACTCTTTAGTTATAATAACCACTCCCCTCAGACATTTCCAACAAATTGTTAATATCTTTTAAGCCCTGCTCTCCATTGCCTTTCAGATTAGCCTTGCCCTTTCCTTTGCACTTAAGTTTAGCAAGTGTTACTAATAGGAATTTAACATTTACCAAAGAATTATTTTAACTACAGATCTAATAGCATTTGTATGGTGTTCTGAGCACCCAAGAGCCTCGTATCAGTTCTATATGCTTAGTTTTGTCTAAGTTGCTTCTAAGAAAAAGGAAAAATACAAGTTTATGAAAAAGAAAGTTCATAACAGTGGCATTCAAACCCAGGAAAGCCAGTTCCAAGGATAGCAGCAGTGCCTGGAGAGAGCTTTCCCTTCTTTGTATCATCCACAAACCTGCAATCACTCATGTGATCAACTTCACCTTCCAACCATTGAGCAAAAGCTTAACTTGTGCTTGGTCTAAGTTATTTTCTCCTGTGTACAAAAGAAATATTAGGAAAATGTAACAATGTTTATTAATAACTGGCAAATTTTATGGATTTTTTTTTTAAAAATATACTACCATCAAAACCCTTTTGAATTAGAGAGTTTTGTGCTTGCAGAACCATTGATAGCTTGAGTGGAAGGCACCAATGAGGCTTTCAGTCAGCAAAACCTCAATGACAGTTTGGCACCAGCAGCATTTAGTGTCTCAACAGAGACCCCAAAGGCTGCACTGGATGAGATCATCTCTAGAGTTGGGCTTGAGGATGAGTCTTCCCATGCCACTGGATACAGCCCTGCCTGGGCTGAGGAGCACATGCTGTGCCAGCACTGACCTGGGGACAGCTGCTGGGATGGTGCAGGGATGATACCTGCACGGGTGTCTCTAAGGTGCTCATGCCCCAGCTGTCCACAAGGTCCCTGTTGCTGAATACAATGCAAATATTGATGGCTCTCAAGTCAGCCTGTCCAAATTCCCTAGTCCAGGCTCACAGCTACTCAAGTCTTCTTGCTCTCCAAAGAAGGCAAACCCCTGTATTCATGTCTGAAACTGACTTGAGGGCATTTCTGTAAGTCTAGATATGCATCCTGCTTGCATTCCCATCCCACAACCACCATCTGTTCTCTCTCCTGTACCTTGATGTACTTGGGAAAGAAATATGTCTACACAAGAGGAAGGAAAAGGTAAGCAGATCATATGGTTAAGTGGAATAATTTTGAAGATGTCTTCCAGGACTGATATTCTACATTTAAGCAAAAAAAAAAAAATCTTTCTTTAAAATAAAAAAGCACCTTTATAATACACTTTCCACTTTTATAGCAGCTTTCATCTGAGGCTATCAAAGCACTTTGAGATATAGATCCTAAGAAATCCATTACGAAAATTATACATATTCCTAAGTTGGCTGTAGTCACTTCCCTGAATTTCCATTTCTCTACTGATACTCCCAGATAGTGTTTGCATAGATTGATGCATCAGTGCTACAGGCAACTAGATAAACAAATCTACATACAAATATAAACTCTCCCCCACAAACAGCCTCTCCTACAGAAGAGAAGTATTTTTGTGCAGCATTGTCCACTGCACTGAGCCCTCTGAGAGAACAAGGTGTGCATAATGCAGCACCATGCACTGCTTTGTACTTTCATTCCACTGCACTTCATTAAACAGACTTTCACTGTTTCTTAATTTTCTTTGAGCAGGTCCCACTGTATATACCCGATATGAACAAACACACAAATTCCTTCTGGGTATGAGCCAACAGCTGCAACCCTGAAAAATATCAGCTTCTTATATCATTAACTGAGTTTCCATGGTGCCCTGGGGCAGAGATATTGATGCTTGACAGCATTATCACTATAAAGTAACTTTACAACTCTATAATTTAACTCTATGCTTCCAGTAATATTAAGAGCATTTGAAATTGTGACTGTAAACCGTGACACTTTCACACAGACTGGGGAGCTGAAAAGAGGATTTTGTCTCCTCTCCTCCAGACCAGCCTTAAACATGGCACTAAGAAACAACCAAATGCTGGAGAGAAGAGGTGCAAGGAGGTCACTCTTGGAAAAATCTGCAGGATTAGGATTAATGCCACCTTTTGCAACACAGAAAGGAGCCTGTTTCTAGGAGCTTAGCAGAAGAAGTAGACCTCTGGATGCCTTTTCCTGAATATGTCCCTGATTTACTTTGAAATCATCTTGGCAAGAACCTCTAACTGAAGTTCAAACCTAAGCCATGCTGGATAACCTCTGCAGAACTCCCTCAGCTTTATCAGCACAGCTTTTCATACCTCATTGGCTTTTGCTAGTAATGTTGCCTTTACTGGCTGGGAATGAACCTGCAAGGGCCATAATCTGTCTCATGAGGATCTTCTCTTAAGGATATCACTAACAGAGATAGGAGGATCAGGACAGGCAGTTGCCAAAAAAAGAAATGTAAAAAAGCCCAGAATAACCAAGTACATTTCCCCTAGGGGACTGGCAGGTACATGAAGCTCTAAAAGTTATAGATGCTTTTACTGGAATTGTAGTTTGCATACAGATTCCTTTTCCCCAGGACAGGCATTTACTGAGATCCAAGTACTCTTTAAAAGGAATCTGGATGTAACAAATGACTGTTTCCTCTGGGGATTTAACTTCTCAAGTCCCCAGTCAAGCAGTAGGCAGATATTTTGCTTGAAATTAAGAATAAGAATGAACCCAGTGGTCTCTGTGGCGAGAGTCCAGTCTGTGAGCTCCTGTTAGGTATCTGAAGAGATTCAAGCCTTCATTCTGTGGCTGTAGTCACATAAATACATCTCTATGCCCACAAACAAGAGAGACTTCAGCAGTGCACCTTTGCATGGGGTCCTTCACCTGGAGGTAGCTTGCAACTAAGAATAAAATATACAAAAAAGCTTTGGACATGCTGACAATTGTGGTGCCCACCCATCTCAGTGATTATTCTCCCCTACAGCTACAGTTGTAGCAGTTCCTGCCAGGTCTCTATTATTTCTGCCTTCCTGCCTCATGGCTGGGCTGTGGAAGATAAAACCTTTTAATCTCTGTTACAGGCAGCCTGCTTTGCAGCAAGGATCCAGTTCAAACACTCTAAAAAATGAACCAAATAGATTTTAAAGCTGTTGATGTGAGAGTCCTTTGCTGGCTGCTCTCAGGTCAGGCAGTGATGGCTGCTGTTCACAGCTGCAGTGGGATACTGGAAAACACCAATTCTGGGTGTGCTATCAGAGCAGGGCTCAGCCCTGCAGCTGGGGATTCACCCTGCCTGGCCCTCTTTTATCCCTTGTTGCCTGCCCAGCTCTGAGGCTGGTGTGAAGGGAGACAGCTCAGCAGCTGTGGTGAGTGCTGCAGAGCAGTTTACAAGCCTCATGTCAGAAGCCCTGTAAATGCCTAGTAAAACATGGAATTTAATGGAAGCATATCAGCTCATTTTAAAGCTCCTTCACCTGGTGCTGAGCTAACTGTTGTTGTGCTGCCTTTTTTAATCAGTTACCACCAAATGTGTGCATGTGTGAGAAGGGTTTTAAACATTTCTCTGTCCACTTCCAGGAGAGTAACAGACAAGCCTACAATCCTCTTATTATGCCTTCAAAACAGAGTCCATTCCCTGTTATCTGCAGCACATGATATCGTAGGGTTTTCTGCAGAGCTTACAGAACACATCCCTCATGTTTCTCACACTCCAGGTACGTATCTGTCAGACACAGACCTACCAGGAATCTCTGCCTCTCCAGGAATGTCTAACAGGATGTTCAGGAAGCTACACCTGATGCAGGGCTTCGTTTGCAGGATGAAAACACAAGAGGTGCTCCAGCAGTAACCATTAGTGGTATCATGGCAATCGAGCCCTGAGACATCAGTGCAACCTCGTCAACTCTCTGAGATAGAAAAGGCCAGAAACTCAACACTCTGCATGATGCTATCCCACCATATATGCCCCAAACATATCCTGCACAGGCTGAAGGAAAACCCTTCCCTCCTGGATTTCATTTAAATACTACAGCCTCAGTAGCCAATTTGTTTTTATAGAACATTCCAGGTGTCGTCCTCTAAATTCTGGATCAAATCATTTAGAACACATTCAGTCATTCTAACTGGAGTAGTTTGAAGCTGATTTCCACTTCTAATGATACCTTCCCACCTTTTTTTTCTTGCTTTTCTTACTGAAAAGAGTTACTGTCCACACGAAGGATGTAAGAATTCAAACACTTAGACTGAAAGTCTATCTTCCATTTTCATGCATGTAAGGTATCCACTTATCCCAAAAATTACAAGGTATGTTTCTGTCAGTCACACAGATCTGAACAAAATGCATAATCTCACCCAATGCAAAAATATATCTGTTACAGTCCCACATAGAGGTTTGTATGGATCACAGAGTTAGCATGTAAAACCTGGAGAACATGAAGAGAAAAAAAACACCAACAAACCTAATCCACTTATATAATGGCATGAAAGGGAGTAGTGATCTGTGATCTTATTTGCCACAAATGCTGTAAAGAAAAGCTGACAGGTATCATTACTTGTCACCAGAGCAAACATAAGTCTATTCAGAGTTTGTTCAGTTTTCTAACCCGTCAACAGGAACAACATTAGGCTAAATTCATATTTTGCAGAATTTGGAGATCCTAATTTGTTTTGGTCTCTAAAAGGAGCCAGTATATCTAATTCTGGATGTGTGATCTGCTTTGTAGTCTCTTTTCATGGTCATAGGTGCTCTGAATTGGAGGCTGAATCTCAGTCTGAACTTCTTAATCCAACAGTAGAAGCTTTGAACAATCTTGGCCTCCCTGATCCAGTTTCTATTGAATGGAAAGGGAAAGGAAAAAAGGAGAAAAAGAAAAGAACAAAAGGAAAGGGAAAGGGAAAGGGAGAGGAAGAGGGAGAGGAATAGGAAGAGGAAAAGGAAGAAGACGAGGTACTCACACAATCAAATAACATCACATCTTTACAGGCAGATTCCCAGAATACTTGCCCTATCAACTCACAGTTCTTGGGCTCACTGTATTTTCTTCATTTATTTGCTTGAGTTGCTGCCTGCATGTAAGTAGATAGTTAATAGAAACAGCCCTGTCCTTGGAGGCCAGTATGAACTGACTGCCTGTGTCTTTGGTTCAGGTCCATTAAAAAATCCAAGCATTAATTAATCACTGACTTGCAAATAGCTTGGAAGGGCTAAATTGGAATGTTCTGCAGTTGTTTTACTTTTGGTCATAGGCACTTCAGTGATGTGAAACTTCCTCCCCTGCCAGGACAGGATGTGCAGAAATCCAGTGGATCCTGTGTTGGATCAGACCAGTCTAGAGACTATTTCAAGCAGCTCTGTTTCTTTCACTAACTAGAAAACTGCACATGTAAGGAAGAGATCTCACAGGCAGTACTCTGGATAGAATTCCTCCATTGAAAAGGAAGTCATAAAACCTTCCAGGGCAAAATGCCAGTGGAGCATACTCCATGGGCAAAGAGCCTCCCCTGCTTGCTGTCTGCCAGGCCATTCAAAACCTGCTTCTCCTCCTTTTCCACTCAGCTGGGTGAAACCCTAACTGCAGAAACCAAGCTGCTCCTTGAGCTTTCCCTATGCCAGCTCCAAGAAGATTCTCTGATCTGGAGCCTGTTTTCTGTGCTCCAGCTGCTGATGGAATGAACAGAGAATGGAGCATCTCTGCCCACAGCAGGCAAGGCAAGCCAAGCAAATGGAGATGTTGGACCCCACAGGTGAAACTTCTGCAGTGTGAAGCACAAACCAGAAATCTTTACGGAAAAAGAAATTAAGCTTGTGATCTACAAGCCATGAAGGAAAGCATATCCAAGGGAATCATGATCTCATGTGTATAGGGGCTCTTCCTCACTGCAAAAACTATTCTTGATAAATAAGGAAGAGAAATCAGCACAATGAGCACAAAGTGAGGAACAAAATTAGTGGCAAAACTAAAAAGCAGGTTCTTGAAACACCAAAATACCAACTTAAGAAAATAAATACCTAAACCTAACAGTAACAACATTTTTTTTCCACAGTGGCAAGATAAACTACATTTGTGTGTGTTTCAAGAAGCTTTTCCTTCGGTTAACTTTACTGGGCAAAAAAGAGCTTCTATTCCAAATGCTCAAGCCTGGTAAATCACTTTAATATATTCATCTCCCTCCTCCCCTCAAATTTCACTTTCAGCAGAGAAGTCAAACCAGAAAAGCCCAAATGACAAACAATTCCTTTCCCTGCTCCCCGTTTCTCGCAGTTATTCCCATGCAGAGAGCCCATCTACATGGATGGTGAAGAATTATGTCTCATATGAAAATTTCTCCCTTGCTGCCCCCAACTTCCAAAATGCAGCAGAGAGGTAAATAGGCAATCACAGCTAATCTCTCTCCCTCTGCAGTGTTTCTAAACCTGTGGAAATTTCAAAAGCTGCTGAGATAGAATGACAAAATGAAATAACATACCCAGCGTTGAAGTATGGGCACTGGCTGTTTGATTGAGCATGGTGACAAAAAGAGAAAGAAAAACATAAAAGCAGATCATAAGACCAGTCAGAACAATTCTACAAATTGCTGATATATTGAGATAGCCAGATGGATATGTGTTTTTTGAGGAATGAGACACTGCTCCTATTTGAGCACTCAAAAATGCCAACAACTTTGATGGTTTTGTTTTCACAATTTGACTTCCATTTCTTTGTCAACTGGCATTGAAGATTTGTCCTCGAGGCAGCTGCAGAACCTAATGGATCCTTTTGGCTGCAGTTCAAAGGCAGAGAAGATATTTTACTCAGTACCAAAGATGCACTCTTAACTTGCTATTAAAACAGTAACACAAGCACAGGGCTAATGAGGGAATAGGGAGAGAAATGAAGAAAGAAATGGAAGACTGTGGAAGGGAATGGATCACAGACTCTTCAGGACTAGCTTCTATAACAAGTGTGTGAGACAATCTCCTACAAGAGGGAAATGGCTTATTTGATCTAATGTCTTTCTCTTCTTGAATTTCCACAGTATGGAGAATCAATATGAGGGAAATTAAAGCATCAGGAGCAGTCTCACATTTCCACTTGTGTGTGTTTCTATCTCAGCAAACTCTTAGGGCGACAGAAGTATTTACCTTAAGTGCCTGGTTCACGTGTGCTGCAAGAGGATGGGTTTCAAAAGGATACAGGCTTCCTCTGTGTAGGGCACAGCAGAGGCACTTCCACCCAAAATGTAGCTGTAGAATGAGACCTCCAGAGTGTAGCAGTAGGATGTGTCATTCAAGAGCCCGCCAAGAAAGCGCCGGCCTGTCCCAGCTTTCACCGCGTCCCTGTTGAACGACGTACTGGACTGCAGGGGCAAGAACAGGGGCACATGAGGAGAGGTCAGGAGTGGAGCAAGGACAGGAGTCTCTTACAAGGCAAAGCAGCTTCACCCACACTGCCAAACCTCATTTACACCGGTTTTTGGAAGCACAGCTCTGGCACACAGGCTGTAAATGATGCCTCGCAGACTTTCACAAAATTCATCTCGGTTCACCATTAAAATCAGCTTTTCTCCTTCTCTCTCGGGTAACACAAAGCAAGGCTGTCACATGCACGAGCTGAAAGTGAGCCTTCCAGATCCCCCATGCTCAGAAGTTAAGCTGTACCATTACCTGGATATTGGATTCCTTCATCTGCACTGCATTCCCCTGTATCACAACCGTTCCCCTCACCCCTTCACCTGGACTCTTAATCAAAGCAGAAATACAGTGGCATTTACGTTTTGGTGAAAGTTCCTCACCTAAGACATTTGACTGGTTCTTAAATTAGGTCACAGAAATTTCCACTTCACTAACTTAAATGTTAACGGGGTGTTGCTCTCTGGGTGGAAAAATCTACCTCACTATTCTACAGCATTAGCAGCACAGTATAAAAGGCACTATTTTGTGCTATTACTGAAGATCTGGCTTAAAGAACCCTACAGCTTTATGACTATTCATTTGAGGGGTGGAGGGGAGGACTCCAAGTATTTCCATAAATGAGTTTTAGCTCTCCTTTGAAGGCATGACATCTGGAGACTAAAGGGCAGCTCATCTTCAGGTTGATTGAAGTCTCAGAGCTTGTTCCTACCAACTAGACAGAAAAATGGATTCTGATTTCATTTTGATTTTCAGAGTCTATTCAGAAACCTCATAACCATTAGACTGAGCCAATCTGGGCTCAGCACAAGCTAGTGACAACCACAAAAAATGATCCAACTTGGATCTGTTGTATAAAAGGTCATAATATCTCCTGCTGCATGAATTTTATGTTGCCAGTGAAACACAAAGGACCCTTAACACAGCTCATTGTTTAGTCATTGTGCTCATGGTGAATTCTTTGAGCTGTCCAGTGTCCTCCTATGGAGCCTTAGGGCTGTTACCTTTCCTTGACTAACACAATGTGAATACTTATGAAGTCCATCTCTTACCAAAACTGGGGAAAATAAAATTTCCTTTGTATCCAAGAAATGAGATGCAATGGTTCAAAATGTTACACTTCTCTAGACTGAAAAAAATCAGACTAATACTGAAATGAGCAACAATTAATTCTTGATCAATACTCTGTACCAGGAGATATAAAAAGTAGAAATACCTGTGGGTTTATTAACATTCTGACTGTCTTGGAGTCTCTCTCATGTTGTAAAAAGGAAGGATTTTCTAGGTTAATTAGAATAAAATGGAATTGAGTCTCTTATCAGCATTATATATAGGCATTTCCAAATGCAACTTGTTGTCTTTTTGGAAACATAATATTTAGCTTTGTGGTAATTTGTACACAGAATGCATTCTCCTATGTAGATATCATATAATTTCTGCCAAATTATGGCAGAAGCCTGCAGGATATTCTGAACACCTATGGGAGAGGAGGGAGTAAAGCACTCATAAGGAATGTTGGGAAAATTAACTGTTGATTTGATATATGGGATAAAATACTTAAAGAGGTCTGTGAGAGGAGATGTTCTCTGGCTTCCTGCAAAAGAAACCTTCAAAAGACTACTGAGATCCTGAAAGTGAGGGGAGCTCTGTCCTCAGTTAAATTTCAGAAACAGAGGGAGATGATCTTGTTCTGAGGATTGCCTCCTGAGCCAAGTGAACGTGGACTTCAGTGGATGGTGCTTCACGTTCAAACAAATGCCTCTGGTGGAACTTTTAATTCATGAGAGCATCTGATGGAAACAACTCAAAGGAACAAGAAAACAAATGTGTCAGGACAGGATATTGAGTTCTGTGTGCAGAAGCATCACTCACAAAGGGACTAAGCTAATTCTAAGGCTGTATTTGGCACAGGAAAAACAAGGAAAATGTGGGAGGAGGTGACTCAGGGAAGACATTAGGGATAGAAGTACTTCAGTGAGTAGGAGACTCAGTTACTGATATGGAACATTTATGAAAATTATGGAATCTCATCAACTATGTTCAGAAACAAATTGGACAAGTATCTGCTGAGTACAGTTTGTGGGTTTGGGATACAGTTTGCACATGAAATCATTTTCTTACTTCCCATGATCTTAACTAGGCTAAAGAAAGTTATGAGTGGAATTCCTAATAGATGATTCTTGAGATAAATCTTACATAATATTTTCATCACACTTCTTGGCACGGTAAAGGAGGACCAGGCCAACAGAATTTGCTGATGACACATTGTGGAATGAATCATCATTATGGAGGAGGTTCTGAATATCATACAAATAAAAAAGCAGTAGGATGACTTTGAGGACCAGAGTGATTGTAGTCAGATGAAACTCGGCTACACAAGTGCCAGGTCATGCACTGAAGCATTATAAAAAAAATTCTGCAATAGGCTAAAACCTTGTCAGCTGGAAATATATGAACAGAAAAGTCTGATGTGTTACTTCACTGAAGTGATTTTTGCTTTCTAGCAGAAGCTGAATCTCGTTATTGGCAAAATTGTATTTGTTGTATTTCAAAAGTGAAGCATAAGTAGTTTAAATATTAGCAAGACAGTTTTATAAATGGTAAAAACCAACCAACCAAACAAAAAACCCACCAAAATTTGGAACTTTTCAGAGTTTGAATATCTGTAATGATATTTCACGGGCTTTGGGGCTTTTGGTTTTGTTCTGGGGGGCTGGGGGATTGTGTTCCTTTTTTGTGTGTGTGTTTTGGGGCGTTTGTTTAATAGAAGGGTTTCAGTTTCAGCTGTACAATGGAATTAATACAATTCCCTGTTCATTTCTTTGCCAAGTGGTACTGCATTTCCAGGAATAAAAAGCTAAACCATCATTTAGGTGCACAAATATAGATTTTGAAGGTTGCCATTGTTCTCATTTAGAAAAAAAAGTCTGATGGCACAGACCAATTTGGTGTCTTGAGTAAAAGGTAAAATCTCTCATTTGACTCAAGAAGGTGGGGGTACAGCATGACAAATCCATGTTTTGAAACAGCAGCTTGGGCCTGACTCTAGAGCAAGTATTAAAACCCAAAATATGATTTGATATTTTATAGGAGAAAAAGAAAACTACAGGTTAAAAAAATTTAGGTAACAACAAGAAAGAGCAGCAGGTACTTGCTGAGTCTAACCTTCTGCTCCCTGTTTTAGGTCAAGATAAATGGAGGGGGAAAAATAAAACAGCAGGCAAAACTTTGACTCCTCACCACAGCTGATCTTGGAGTTTTGCCCATGAACATTTATTTAATCAAATCCTAATCCGGGGAAAAAAGGGGTGGGGGTGGCAAGAGGGGGCCAAGAACACAGGGAAAGTTGTCTATAAATGAGTCTCTTGCTTTTCTGGGAGAATCTATTTCCCTAAAGCCCTTGCAAAGCTGAACTGAAGTCATCATTAAACAAATGCACTGAGCAGGCACAGCAGGAGAACAGCTAAACAAATATTTATTTCTCCAAGGCTGAAACGCATGGGAGTGTTAACAACAGCAGCAGCGAGAAGTACAGACTGGAGGGTGGGGGGAACACCAAAGACTCTGAAGTTCTTAAATAGTGATATTTGTATAAAATCAACAGTAATGCATTATTAAAACACACAGATACATTAAAGCTCACAGAAGGACTTTGCTTCCCAGCTGGTGTGAGAAAATTCAGTGAACAAATAGCTTTCCACAGAATCAGAAACTGCCAAGAAATCCAGTGTTAAAAGAGCAGAGAAGGAAGGGCGAAGGATTCCCTTACTTTGGGGTGAGAAGAAACTCCCATAAAAACAGATTTCAAACACATTTGGGAGCTTCAAGGTGTGCTGACACTCCCTCTACACCTCAAGCATTAGTGGCAGCTTCCCCAGGCCTCCCTGGCAGATTCCATTCCTCCTGCCCATGCTGTGCTGAATGTGGAACTGTGTGGCCAGAGTCCCCACTGGGAATGGCAGTGAACAGCCTGGCAGCACAGAGACATTTGTGAACCAACTGGACCTTATTCAGACATTGCAGGAGACAAAGATGCGTGGAAGGAAATAAGAAAGGAAAAAAAATTGTATGCAAATTCTTCCTGGAGTGGTTTCAAAGCAGAAAAGAGTCCTGGACCTTGGTCAGACCTCTCAAAGTGCCAGAACCCCTGTCCCTTGGCTGGTAAGGACACTCTACCCCACCAAGTGTCTCCTGAGTGAATTCAGCCCCCTGGTAGCCAGTCTGTGAGCCCAAGAGCTTGGGCAGCTCCCACGGGGCTGAGGGATACTCTTGGCTTCTCAGCACTGCTCCATCCTCCTGCTGACAAGGAGTGGAATGAATGCCCTGGGCAGTCCATGCTCACAGATTAGGCAGGGCGCTGATTGCCCCTGCATGCCTGTGTCAGTCACAAGAGTGGCTCCAAAAGGCAGAGAGGGAGAACAGCACATTTCTCACACATCTAAAACTGAATTTGTCCCAGTCCACCCTTTGTAGCCCTGCTGGGCTTGGAATCTGAGTGGTCTTGCACGTGGGAGCTTCAGCTGGTGGGGCGTCCTCCTAAGTGTGTGTGTGACCTCAGGGGGGACTTGTCTTGCTTCAGCATCAGGAAACATCAGGTTGCAAAACAAGAGAAATTGGAGGCAAACCTCAGTAAAACGGGATCCACTTTTGAGTGGAAGAAGGAATGACAAAAGGGATGAAATGTCAAGCAGGCTGTGTCCAGCCAGTGATGGATGGGAGCTTCATTCTACCTTTCAGTGGTGGCAGGGCAAAGGGACCTTCTCATCCAGAACTTGTTGGGGAATGAATCTCTGTCATCTTCTGAAACTGCTCACCATGCTAAAGAAAAAAGGAGCAAGGAGCAAGGTGCAAGTCAGAGCTTGCCAGGCTCCTACCATGGGAACCAGGCTGCGAACTGCACATCATTTCTGATCAACTCTAAGTTGTTTCTCCAACTCAGCAAGAAAAGGAAAAAAAAGTACAAAACACTCAGGAAAATGCCAAGCAGGCAGAAATCTGGTCACAGGCTTTGACAGAATGCAGAAGATGAATTTCTGGCATAGCAAGGTCCACGGAGGTTCCCAAAAACCAAGAGAGAGATTTTACCAGCTGTTCACATCTCCTGCAACACAACTGATTATGGATGTGTCTGTGGAAGGAAGTAGCAAACTGTATATATCTTCAAAAATCTGAGCTCTAGTATGCACATGAATGATTCCCACATGATCATTTCTCCTCACAAAGTATCTGCATGAAACTCAGAATAAAGAGATTTTCCCTAAAATTGCTGATTGATATATATACATATATATATATATGATATAGGTCCAGCAAGTGTTCTACAAAAGGATGTAGCATGTACAACTGCATGCTCAAAAATCACACAATGATGTTAGAAATCTTTCCTAGAGAAAAGCAGAGACAAAAACACTAAGGGGATTCATAATTAGAGAATGGTTTCATATTACAACATGTAATTAAAAATATGCTGGGTCAGACTATGCCATTTCCATAGCTGTTTCACAACTAAGCCTAACTACTCCTAAAAAAACCCAGCAAAACTGCCCACATTTTGCTCATTTTATAGCTAAGAAATAAAGACTTTACCTACTGGATAAACTGGGATTATGCATACAAGTTTTTTCATGTTCTTCACTGATCAACACCAGCAATGGCCTCAATCAGAACTCATTTATAACCTCACCAGAGCTGTCTGCTGATGCTGCTCTTACAGATGAAGAGAAAGGGTTTTTTCCAAAGCAGGTCTGACCTCTATGAGCCCTCAACTCAGTGCCCTAGTGTGGCAAAAAAAAAAGTGATAATAAAAAAGTTAGTGCTCTAGAAAAAAGGAATGGCACACTTGTCATCAAGGAAGAATAGACGTGCCATTGGGAAATGGACTGGAGCCCAGACAGTGTCAAATCCATCTCAGAGAGCAGTTTTACAGTATCAGCTATAACTCACACACTCTCATCTTCTAGAATGCTTTATTGAAGTCTACAAAAGTTAGAGAGAGAGCACAGAGGTGCTCTGGCTTTGGAATCTCTGCCACAGAAGGCTGCAAACAGCAATATTACAAACCATGGCTCTGCCCTTTGCTCCTCCACAGGGAGCTTTAAATGGGTGCAAGGGGCAGTGTGCTTTCCTCATGTGCCTAGAACTGATTCCTGCCATGGTGTGTCCAGCTCCCACTGCTCTGACCCTGCCATTCTTCCAGCTGGTAGCCCACCAAACTGTCTTAACCTCTTTACTTCTCTGGAAGCACTGAGCAAACCTCTCGCTTCAAAAGCCAACTTAACTCTCTCATCACACCCCCCTCTCACCAGCTCCATTAGCTCTATTAATAGACTCTAAAGTAGATGTGTTGGTGTGGTTTGGGTTGTTGGTTTGGTTTGGTTTGGTTTGGTTTGGCTTGGTTTTGGTTTGGATTTGGTTTTGGTGGGGGTTTTTTTGTGTTAGACTATCATCAACTCCATGCCAACTGGGTCTGGAGGCTTGGAAACCATGGCATTTGGGAGGCTGCTACCAGGCAGGCTTCTTCCAATTTATTTGACAAGCTACAGTCAGCATAAATCCCCAAAGCAGACAGCTGATCTGAAGGAGGCAGCAGGCAAAGAGGAAGGATTCTGGGAGCAGAGGTGTGATGAAATGGGAGCTCAAAATTACTCCACGATTCATCTCACCTTGCAGCTTAGCCGTGTTTCTGATGCACAGGAAGAAAACTTATTTCATCTCACAATCAATTGTGACTGTGGAAATCCGGGAAGAGGAGGTTTAGAAAGGTTCAGGATAATTTCAAAGAGGAATTCCATTGTTTGAAGCTTTTCCAGATCCCTTAGGAACAGGCAGCTTGGACTGATATTCCTGTGAATAGGGCTCACTCATCTCACAGAAGGCTCTGCAGTTGACAGAATTTTGTTTCATAACTTCTGTGCCTGGTAGGAAACACTGAGGTGGGCAGCAAAGTTTGGGTTTAGCTGGGAAATATTCTCTGATCTGCAGTTTGATTTGCAGAAATCTGAGGAAAGGCATGCAGAGGAGACCTGGAACAGTTTGACCTGCTCCAAGAATGTGAGAATGCCTAAAACTGAAACTTGAAGACCAAACAGCCTCAACTCCTAAGACATTTTTAACCATTCTACTCCCTGTCTCTCCCTTATTCCTCCTGCTCAGTGGAAAGCAGAGAGCAACCAGCCTTTCTTAGAGGCAGCACCACTGTTGTAGGAGTACCATGAACACAGCCTGCCTAGCACCACATTCTCAGGCTTTAAAGCGCAATTCTCCTCAGAGAAATAACAGTTTAAAGGTACATTGTCACTACACACACATCTGCTCCCTGAGGGGCTTCATTATCCCTCTAATGTGCAGTGAAGGAACACCAGATCTTTCCCCCTCCCCAACCCTCCCAAGTGTCTTTCAGTCATGCCTGCTTAAGTTTCCTGATAAAAACACATATTTGCATGGTCATTAGCAGAGAGGTTGGAAGGAGGGAGCTTTATAAGCTCTCGGTTTATGCCTCAAGACCAAAAGTACCAAATTAGTTCTTTCTTTCTTTTTTTCTTTTTTTCTTTTTT
>VZRX01000123.1:191009-209034 GCA_013398075.1 Notiomystis cincta
AAAAGTACCAAATTAGTTCTTTCTTTCTTTTTTTCTTTTTTTTTTTTTTTCTTTTTTTTTTTTTTTTTAAGAAATTCTGCAGCTAGAAAAGTAACTGGCTTTCATGCTTCAGGGTTTCAGCTGTTCACCTGTGAGAAGTACAATAGCTGCACTTTTTACTGCTCATTAATGTCTGTGCTCTGCTGTACAGCTCCAGGACTGATGGAGGTCTCTGCACCTTGCACCAGTTACTCTGGCAGCACCAGGGCAGGGACTTGGCCTGCATTTCACATTCCCAGAATCCTTCCCACGTGCACCTGAACTGATTGGACTCCCAGCTCCCACCTCCCCAGTGCTCTGAAGTTGTTTATTGAGTTTGCTGGCTTTAGCACAGCAGCTAACACGACTGGAATCCAAATCAAACCAGCAGCTCTTCTGAGAGAGAGCTCCTTAAACAACCCCTGCAGCCAGAAAAGCAGGGTGGCCACGGCCTGAGACCTTCACAGAGCCAGACAAGGGTCTTCCCACAGAGCTGGGCAGCCCATCCCAGCGACTTGGGAGAAACAAGAGGGAGAAGCAAATTCCACCCCATCCTGAAAACAAACCTCAGGGTTCCTTGTTGCTGGATCTGCCATCCTGAATAAACACAAAGAGTGTGCTCTATCCCAAAACATCCTTCCTCAGGTCCTCTCAGCTCCTCCTTTAGTGAGTCTGCATCTCCCCATCACCAGAAGTTCACTTAACCACAAGTGAAGACATCACCTACTCAAACCTGTCAGCCATTAACCAGAGTTACTCTGGAACTTATGTCCCTTTTAAGAGCCAACCCAAGCTGTGACCAGTGATATACACAAATAGGGGACCTGAAAATGCATCAGGTTAATAATGAAAAAAGTCTACTTTCCCCCCTTGTTTTTGTTTTTACTAATAGCAGCCTCTGCTTCTCAGAGCACATCCTCCCCCAAAGATGCCAATGGTAGCATTTCCTACTCTAAGCTCTACAGAATAATTACACTGTTTAGAAAATAACTCAAGTCTCTGGAGTTCTCACTTTCTCCATTTGTCAGTAGAAAACAAGACATTTCCTCAAAATATACAATAAAATAGCCTCTAGCAATAGCCTGCAATGCTTCTCTTTACAATACTTTTATGAGCGTGGTCTCCTGGGAGTGCTTTCATAATCATTTATACAAATGACAGAAAACTAGGACAATGAGAAGCAAAAAGGAAAATGCAGCCATCATGCACCCAGTTGCTTTGAATAGTCTGCAGAAAAAGAGGTTTGTTCCATGGTAAAGAGGAGTTCTTCTCACTTGCAGGCCTGAATCAGGGGATAACCACCTTCCTAAGGAGGGACAGGATGCTGCTCCCAGAGCAACCAGTGCAGCCCATTGCTCACACTCCTTCCTGGCTCTCTCACTGCTCCAGGACACTTCTCTGAGCCACAGTTGTATTCTACATGTGTTTAAATATCATGTGGCCAAAAAGGTAATACCCAAAAAGATATCCTGCCAGGGGGGTGGGTGTCCAGTTCTTAAGTGGCTTCCTGCCCTTCCTTCTCAGCACAGTTTGTCCCATCTGAGGGAATTCATGGTGCTCTGCAGGAGAGTCTCCAGCAGCTCCTTTCAGTGCTGCTGCTCTGGGAGGCTGTCACCTGCTCCCAGCATGTTGACATTAGGTAAGAGTAATGATGGTCATTGCAAACACACCATAAAATTGCTATGAAAACTTGTTTCTTCTGTGTACATTCTAAATTTCTACCTGTGTGGGGATGGAGAAGGGACTGTCAACTCCTATATGCACAAACAACAAGGCAAGAAGGTACTGAAAGAAAATCCATTTGTTCCAACACTTCCCCCCCCTCCTTTTCTTTGCAATACAAATCCAATCCTCCCTATACAAGGAGGGGTGAACTGGTGCAGCACAACATAATGGAACAGTTTCATTTCACTGAGACTCTCCAAAAGGCAGAGTTCCTGTGACACCAAAGCCTGTAACACTGAGAAGGAGAGACTTTACAGTCTGTTCCCTGTGTCACCAGAAACACATTTCCTCTCTTGGCTCACCCAGTCCCCAGAATAAATAAATAAATAGATAGATAGATAGATAGATAGATAGATAGATAGATAGATAGATAGATAGATAGATAGATAGATAGATAGATAGATAGATAGATAGATAGATAGATAGATAGATAGATAGATAGATAGATAGATAGATAGATAGATAAATTTATGGAGCGACACGTCCAAGAAGCAGCAAGCAGAAATGCATCCCAGAGGGGTGCTAATGCATATAATAGCTGTATTTGTCTTCCTGGATATGCCTTGGTACAAGACTACAAAAAAAAAGGAGGCAGGATCATTTGTTGTCCTCAGGTTTTAAGAGATTTCTGAGTAGATCTGTTAAGCTTGCATGATGTTAACAAAACCTACCTGAACACAGCAGCTTTTGTCTTTCTGGAACAAGAGTCTTTTTTTACCAAAACAGCAGAGAGGCACTTAGGGTGTGGTGATGCAGGTGAGCATGGATTTTACTTCAAGGTAAATTCCAGACAACTTTCTCAGTGCTTCCCCTTCCTTGTCCAGCCATATGCAACACAAACTGTTTTTTTTTTGTTATTTCAGAACAGATTATTGGTGTTTGATCATTCAATGTTCATATTACTGCCTCAGGCACTTGCACCACCACTGCCTTCAGAGGGAGGTATCCAGCCAGGGTAAATCATAGCAGCCCAGAGAGGCTGCCATAGGCAGATGGGAACAGGTTTGCTGGAACAAACACATCTTCCCTAAGAAAGCTTGGATGCTGTGTGCTGTGTGAATGAGAAGAGCAGACCTGGAGTTTGTGGATCAAAGAAAGGCAGGAGAAGATATAAAGAGATTCAAATGTTTTCCTTCATTGCTCTGTGTTTGATATCCAAACTAAAAACAAGCAACTGAACAAAAAAATCACAAAAAGTATGAGTGCAAATCATTCCATATCTGCATTTCCTCATATTGCTGAGACAATGATAGCCTCTAAAATATGTTTTAGGTCACAGTGTTATGGCACTGGAGTTAACAACATGCTTCCCTAAAGGAAACTGTGTGGGTTGCTGTCTAGAGACTTCACTCTTGAGTGTGAGCATGGTATCAAACAGGGAACTGCTGACAGAGAAACAAGACTGGCACTTGGGACATCCAAGTTTTATTCTCCCATTTCTTCAAGCAAATAATTTCTTACCCACTTTCTATCTCCTTCTCAGCGTGGCTGGAAGCTTTTAGGGTTGTGGACTTCCTCAGCAGCTACTCAGCATAATGGGACCCCAGGTTTTTATCAGGGTCTTTGGCTAACCCTGGCACACAAAGGTCAAACAATGTTTCTAAGGAAAGTTGGGAGGTTGAATACAAGAAAATGAAATGAGAACTCAAACATATCCCAAGTGCCACCAGTTCAGAGTTCAAAGGAAAAAAACCAAACTGATCAGATCAGGCCAAGAACCCCTGGCTGGTCTTTTTCCTTTAACTGCAAAGAAAAGCAATCTTTGCAAAGTGATAAAGCCACCCAAGAATGGCTGCAGTTGTTTCTTTTAAATGAACCAGAGAGAACAGATGGTCTCTCATACTGTCACAAAGGTCAAAATTAGCCACCCCTAAGACTAGCAGGTTCTTGAAATGCTCAGATGCTTGTGTCTGGTCCTTATGACTAATCCACTCTCTCAAACAAGAAAGGTCAAATGAAGAACATCCCTACAAACACTGCAACTACTCCAAGCCATGGCTGATGTGTAATGCACTCAGACATGGTGTCAACAGCTGCTCCTAAAGCCCAGTGAGTCAGCCTTTCAAAGGAGCTTGTCAGCTTTCACTGTTAGAGCTTTCATATGGATTAAATTTACTCCTCAGTGTTTAAAAATACCCTTCTTAAACACTGAAAATGTAAAATGTTTTCCTTACAGATTTTGTCCCTTTTGCCCAGGCAGCTGCCCAAGAACATCTCATGTATTTATCTGGGAGCAAAACATCCTAGCCCTTCTCTCACTTTTCTCTTCTTGTGCTGACAGCTGAACCAAAGGCAGGCCTCTGTTTTCTGAAGTCATGTACAAATGAGGAATTTCTGATACCTTTCCCAGCTTATGCCTGTGAACCAGAGTCAGCCTTCCAGAGGCCTGTGGGGTCAAGTGTTCTGCCCAACAGAGAGGGCACAGAGACACCGGGGGACTCTCCCTTGGTCCTAGAACAGGCGTGTGAGTACAAATCCCCTATCCATCCCCAACTCTAATCACCAATCTCCCTTGGATGCTGTCATTTAAATCAAAAGGCCTATTGGAAATGACAGGTGAAGAAAGCAGCCCAGGCATGAAATGCACTCTAAAGTATATTAATAGAAGGTTGCCAGACAAAACGGCACAAGGCATTTGATCGCATCATCTCAGGCTTGTTGTTCATGCTCCTTTGCATCTGGCTGCGTGATTCCTGCCAGATTCTGGGCTGGAGGAGCAGACTAGGATTTGCCTGCCTTCCCTAACCCGTGCCGGGCTCAGCTGCACTCATGCAGAGCACTCAAAGAAATCCCTTTGAGTTGGGATTCATTCCGAACATGTAAAACCCAAATGACTGCTTCTCCAAAGTGAATCCCATTTCACAGCAAGTAGGTTATTAGTGTGGAACTCCATACAAGTAGCCTGCATTCAAAAGCCCTCTGCATTATTAATAGAAGATGAGCTTTTGACATCAAAGGAGAACCATTATGTATGCTAAACGGTGGCAAAAATTGTACCCGCACTTCAAACCTTTTCAGTGCTTTGTCCCTTGTAAATCAATCAAGGTTGACAGATGCTTTAAGGAGAGTAATCTTTTCAATGATACTGTCAATGGATAACATAATGGAACATTGTCTCTGTGCTGTGTGAAGACATGGAGCTAGTCAATTATGGACAACACTTCATGCAGCCGCCAGTTTTCACTTGAAGTGCTGCTGTTGAAGTATTATAATCCCAACAAATGGCCGCAGCAGCATACAATGTAAATGAGACCTCCTGAAGCTTTGGAAAATTAATTAGTAACAACAGTGGTCCATTCCCACACTTTCAAACACCAGCCTGGTGATGTTAACGATGCACTTCCCCCCTTCCCTTTGAGCAGGCAGTAGGGCATATTTACATACACTATTTTAAGTCTTCAGCCCATTTTTTCCCCCCATTTTGGCTTTCTTTCATCTCTTCATCTGATATTTCCAACAAGTCACATAACTCACATGGCTGGAGCTGGAAACAACAAACCTTCCTACTTGTGGACACATAGTCACTTCCCACCTGTCAGACACCTCGTGGCTGTCCCTTTCCCCAACACTTCTGTCTGCTCAGCTGCCTGGGAAGAATGGCCTGGATGGATGGCAGGGGAAAAGCTTCCAGCCCCAAGGGACAGTAGGATGTCAGGGGGAAGCTGAGTGTACCCAGTCTGGATGGATGTCAGGGGAAAAGCTTCCAGCCCCAAGAGACCAGTAGGATGTCAGGGTGAAGCTCAATGTACCCAGTGCCAGTAGCATCTAGATGGAACTCTGGGCTCAAGAGTCAAAAGGGAGAGATTGTGCTGTTTATTTAGCTATTGGCTTCTATTTCCTGCATCATCTTTTCAAAGATTTTCCCTTTGTCAACCAAGGCTTGTGCTAAGAGGAACACTTAATCTCCCACAGTAGCAGAGAGAAATCCCACACTTGAGCACTGAATTTCTCAGCTCCTATCAATTGCAGGTTTTCATTGCTATGATCTGTGAATGCCCCTTATCTGTAATGTGTTTTTGAAGCAACCAGGTGCAGACCAGGAACTCAATCATTGAGGTCTCCTTGGGTAAGAACAAGCTGTTCCTTGAACCCAACCTCCCCTTTCCCACTCTCCAAGTTGTAAGTATTGTGCAATTGTAAATCTTCTTGCAGAGCAGTCTACTACAGTAACATCAAAGAATTTCAGAAGCATACATTGCCTTTGCCACAACTTTCAACAGAGGTTATCTAACCTTTTCTTTCAAGCTAATTAATTTTTTTTCTATTTGCTAGCATATAATTATTTAGAGTGTACAAGTAAAAACTTTGACAAATTAATATAAACAATGGAACAATAAAGGATCAAAAGACAAAAGATCTGAGAAAAGCAGGGTGTGCCAGTAATTCAGAACCAAAGGTTATTAAACAGCAGATCTAAAACCTGCTTTTCATGTGTCCAATGAGGTATGTAAGATCACAGCTTACTGCTACTGGATAAAGTAAGTATAAGAGGGAAGATGGTAGCTTATAATAAAATTTTTAGGTAGCCTTTTATTCATACCGAAATAAAATTCACTCAATCAAATAAAGCCAGAGATTTATCATAAAGAAAAAAAAAATAAAATCCAGGAAAAAATAAGAAAAACATGACTTACATAAGAGAAGTCTTCAGCATTCTGACAGAGTAGCTTGGGAAAAACAGCCTGTCGCTGAAATCTTTCCTCATCTTCAAAGATGTTCCCATACATGAAGCCATTCATCATGGTGGAGTGGGCATGGATGTCAATATAGAACTCCAGGTTAATCTTCTGTTGAGGGAAAACAACAACAACAGAACATTCAGCACGAGATAAATCATAACTGAGTTATGCAGGTGAAGCCTCCCATAAATCCAGTCCTGCCATTCTTGAACCCATCCTTGGTGCCAGCACCAAGGAGCCACACTCAAGACATGGCTGTGATGCCCCCAGCCACTCCTGCCTCTCTGTGGGGGGCATCCAAAATACAACAAAGGACCATGACAGACATTTCTTTGCCTTTTTTTGAGAATATTGGAACATTTTGCGCAGGACACTGTGAAAAACAGAGCCACAACATTATCCTTCACTGTGATACAGGGTTTACTGCCAGTGATAAAAACATGCACCTTCCAGTTCTAGAGCATGACTATTTGGGCACAGCTTTGCCATCTCTGCACAGTTCTGCATTGAATTATGCAGATGTACCCTTCTGTCAGGTGAAACAGGCTCAAAATTGAGTAAAAAAGGCTCCAGTATTTCCTGTGCAGTTTATTTCTGCGTATAAGGAGAAATATTGCAAGTGTTTTGTCTTCCTCTGCTTTCTAGCAGTAACTCAACACAACAACTCTCCAAAGCAAGTGCCTGGAATGCCTCTCTGCTCGTAGCTCCTACAGGATTCTGCACCAGCTCTTGCTCTAAAAGAAGGCAGCAGCACCCCCTAGCACAGAAGTGCCTGCTCTCCCACACCCTTCCCATGCCATCAGTGGGAAGGAGGGAATGCTCAGCTGGATCACTACACACAGTGCCATCAGCAGCAGGGGGTGGCACTGCCCAGCACTAAAGAGGGATACCAGAGCAGATGCCACTGGATTGCCCAGTATCCCCAAATTCTCACAGCTTCTGGAGCTGAACAAATGATGTGACGAGCCCATCCCTGCCACGTGGGGCCACTGGAGCCATCCTGGTGCCCAGAGCTCAGATGTCCCTGCCTCAGCAGAGGGATGGAGGACAGCTCTGCTGGCAGCATGGTGCCTGTGATGCTCGTGCCTGTTCTGAAATACAACATGAAGCTCTGCAGCCACAAGTGTCCCCTGCACACAAAGCCTGCCCAGGCTGCTGGAGAGTACTGAGCTATGGGACAGCCCAGGGACTCAGGAAGGCAGGCTGGATCATGCAGGTCATGTGGCAGCAGTGTCAGCTCTTCTAGAGCTTCTGATGGGGGGAGAACATCATTTGGTATGTGACACTAATAAAATACAGATTTACTTTCCCCTGGCAGAAAACCAATGTATAATACACAGCGACTGTTTAGTTTAATTAAACAGCCTAGAGAGAGTAATAATGTATCTTATTAAGCCTCTGCTATGTTAAAATGTTAGCTAATGCAATATCAATATCTGACCATACTTCATAGGAAAGGGAACATTTGATTGTGTTTGACTCTAATACAATAAATTGTTTGCTCCTGCCAAAACATTCTGCTGTGCTGTAGAGGACCAGCCCTGCAATAAAGCACACATCTGCTATTTGGAGATACAGCACTGAGGAGAAAGATTAGCATTGACAGGATGAAACACCACACAGGATTTTCTTCCTCTCCAAGCACACAGAAATTAAAACCAAGATTAAGTAACACTATTTTCATGAGATAATTTCCCCATCACAAACAGAATTTGATGAGATCAGATGCACACTGGCATATCACCATAAAACAGAACATGTTGTAGAGTCTCAAAACAGTGATTTGATGAAGTGAGCAGATAATCTAGTTAAACTGGGTATTTGTAAAGCATGAATGTCCTTCACACAGAAGTCAGTGACCTAAGTCATACTTATTTTAGAACAACCAGATAGAATTCTTTATAGGAACAAAGTTACTAACATAAAGTAATCGAGAAATACAGTGAAATATATGACAATAGACTAGAATAATTTGTGACTTAAGACAAAACTGCTGGTGTAAACTGCAGGATTTGTGGTGTGTCATAGTGTATTTATTCTTTCATAGTTTTCAAGTTGTTTCCAAAAGAAGGTGGCCACAGAGGCACAGATAACTAAGATAATTTTCCATAGGCTATCCAGCAAGAAATTCACCTGCAGAACATGAGTGACCTGAGCCTCAGCTTAGTATTCAATTATCAAGTTATCCAGTTGAACACAGTGTCACTGGAGTATTTTCTAAACTCTCCTACAACACTCACTCAAAAAAAATTTGGTAGAAATGTCACAGAGAATATTAGAAAATCTCCTGGTGTGCTGAAATTTCTTTGAAGATCTTTTTTGTTTATCAGAACCATTTTCAAATAATCTGGTTGCAATGGTTATTTGTAAGGAAACAGTGTCCTTCACAGATGTGAAGATTAAACTTCCAGATCTCCTATTTGGCAGCTATGACATTAAAGAGGTAGCTCATCACCCAAACAAGTGTTCAAAAACATTTTTCCAGTCATCCATTTCAAGGTATTTAAAAAGTAATTTCTTAAGTTAGCCCACAATGACTATTCAGCTGATTTTTTTTATTGTCTTTGTTCCTTAGCCTCCCACCAAACACATAAAAATCTCCATTTCACATATTCCTGTGCACTAAATTGAGTCCAAACTTGCAGCTGTCCATCCTATTCAGCATGTTTCTAACCACTGCTAGAGTACTTGCCAGTTAGGTGTATTTCTTCCAGACACTGCTGTGTGTGAGCAGAACAGCATCTCAGTGTTTCACATTTCTCCTCCTCACATTCACTGCTTTATTACAAGGAAACATGTGAAACATTCTCCATTACAGAAAAAAAAAAAACCTAATTCAGTGCATTGTTGATATAACACATGAGTTCCTAATGAAAAAAGTCCCTTTATTCCCAGACATGAAGTTATTGTGGCCTTAAAATGGACAATAACCCTGGGACATTAAAAGTTTGCCACCTCGTGCCTCAAGTAGTAGAGCAAGCAGCAGACAATTGGTTTGCACACAAGCTTCACAAGGATTATGCTCTCTTCCTGAACAATAATGGTATTTCTTCTCCCTCTTTAGGGTGATACATATTCAGAGGTGCTTCACATGTAGGAACTGTTTCCCCCACTGCCACACAACAAATTTAAGTAAGGGAATACAGTTTTATATTTCAGTTGAGGTTCTCTGGAAGATTTTTCACATAATTACAGATCTCCAACAGTTCAGGTAGGATCACAGAATTAACATTTAATGAAATATATAATGTCACCTACTGATGGCAATTCCAGCAAAGTCATCAGAGAGGTGACCTTCTGAAATCATTGTTCTTGGAGATAGGAGAACTTTAGTGAGAGAGAGAAGTAAAAAAATGTATGTTTGCATTTACATGAACACATGCAAACACACTTAACCCACTGCTATCTGCTGTTACACCCCAGGGGTATCTGCACACCACAACCTGCCCCCATTAGGGCTTCTATTGCTGCAGAACCTGCAAGTGAGAGTGGGAATAAATTTAGAGGTGGTTCAAAGTCTCACAGTCACATTTGCTTCAGCCTTTATGCAGAAAATAATGAATAACTAGGCTCAAATATCTCAGGATGCCACAGCTGCCTTCTGAGAGACTTACCAGTTACATCCTACAATATGATATTAAACTCATCATTTTCTGCTTCAGAGGTGGGATGCAAAATGATTCAGATGCCTTATAAAAGTCATCATGCAATTTAATTCTCTCAAGTGTCTTTTCTTTGTGCTTACAAGCAGTGGCAGAGTTTTCTTCTCTCACAGTGTTTCTTAAGTAAAGCTGTAATTACCTGGATGACCCAGGTTACAGAGTTCCAGAAAACAAAGGCAGACTTGGTCTTTCTTTTCACTGAGTCTCAAAACAGAAATCACTTACTAGACTGACTGAGACAGTGATTGAACCCCACTTCTTTGGAAAACAAGATTCTCTCGCCAGAAAAGAATGGTTTTTATCTCTTCTTGCCACTTACCATACAAACCCAGCATAAATAAACAAGCAAACTAATTTCTGCTCTAAAGTTCATTTGAATCCCTTTGTGACACTCACTTTCCACTGCTCTGCTGAGTCAGTCTGAAGTTTCTGTCAGCTTGAGAGATGTACATATAAATTAGAGGGTGGGGAAAATGAAAAAAATCATGAATTAAGAAAAAGAACTTGCACTGTCAAGAGAGGAAATAGTTAAAGTAGTACAGAAGGTGGCTCATGATGCCACGTAAAGTTTGAGAAAATATATTCTCACTTGTCTGCATTTTTATTTCCTTCACTGAATGCTTTTGGAAGGTCAGTAATTAAAGAGTAAAAAGAAAGAACCATGTTAATAGCTAGTGCTGATATGACCAAACTTGGATTTTGAACAGTGCAATTATGATTCTTAAGAAAACAGAGGTTTAATAAATAAATAAATAGAAGTCAATAAAAGCTGTAATAAAAGGATAAATGTGCATGGAGCCCAGAACATGAGCCACTAGAGAGACAAGTGATGCAGGAAGAAGCCAGCTCTGTCCACCAGCTGTCACTTCAATATGGATTTTATTAATTCTTGGGCATAGCAATTGGTTTAGAGAGAGAGGCCTTCTCCACACCAATATTTCATGTAGGGGATGGGATAAACTCCTTGCAATGTTTTACACAAGCTGCTAAAACCTTGTCATTTGTTGCAAGGAAGGGAACAGCCTCCAGGCAGACTTTGTGCTCTTGCTGCTAAAGCACTGTCTGGAGCAAATGGACATTCAACAGCTGGCTCAGCAGAGGGAGTTTGCCCCTTTTTCTTCAGAAGACATTCAGAAATTCCCAGGAGAATGGGTCCTTGATGCTTCCTCAGGTTCTCCCAGAAGAAAAATCCCTCAAAAGGAATCTCTCAAAATGAAACTTTGCACAGATCTCCAAGACATCCATTGTGACACAAACACATCATTTCCTCAGGATTAGTTATTTTGGCAACACTTACAGTGGTGACACCAGAAAACACAGGAGCACAATGTGCTCCTAAGGACAATAAAGGGAAACTGGGCACTCAGCATCACAGGGCCAACATTCAGTCTACATTCAGCTACAACGCACCACTCCTTCCCCTTTGAGCCCGACTGAATTCTGCCCAGTGCCTTGAATCCCTCTCTGGGGATGTGTGACTCTTGTCTCCTGCTGGCTGTCCAAGGAAACACGAGGTGGAATTTGAGCTGTCTGGACATGGGACACATTTTCAAGGTTCCTGTAAAGTGCCTGTGTTTTGATGCCTGGTAAGATGAATTTTACCCAAATTATTTTTCTTACCTCTACCTTCTCCCCATACTTCCCCCACCACCCCCAACAAGCATTAAACACTTCCACATTTTGCTCTCCATCCTTTATAACCTCTGACAAGTCAGTCCTACAGAATCATCCTCCATTTTTTCAGACAAGCCACACCTTATTAGAGGCACTATCTCAATTTGCACCACTCCCCTTTCGTAACCATAGGGACAACATCTTTCTCCTTCCATTCACCATTTCACAGACCACCTGCTCATTCACCTCTGTAAACACCATGGCAACAACAGCAATTATTTACACAATAAATTAATAGTAGGAAAGGGGGTTACTATTTTTAAAAGCCTTAAGAAAAAAAGGTTTCCTCATCTTGCTTCCACAAGAAGAAACATGCCAGTTTAGAACCTCCCTTGTCCTCACTGATATGAAGCACAAAAGCCAAATTTGCTTTTTTCCTGTAGCCACCTTTACAGTCTGACAATGTCTGTTAAGTGTCCCTGCAGAAGCAGCTTGCAAACACCTACATACCACTAACTCTGCATCACCTTCCAGCAATTCTTCATAACACTTCAAGCATTTTTTTTCAGAACATTGCAATGATATTCCATGAGCTGCTGTCTCTCAAAATGAACCACTACAACACAATTGCTATTCAAAAGTAACTGTTTACCAACCCTGCTTCATGGCAAGTTCTCAGTCTAAATAATGATACCTCCTGATGGTAGGAGTAACCTGACATGACTCCCTAGTGCCTCAGAGTGGATGGAGAAGAGACCTCTGTTGGTCTGTGGTTCAGGAAAAGGACAGAATGCCCATCAGCAGTGCTTTCCTGCCTGCCTTAAAAAGCAAGGGATGCTTTCATCCACAGAAGAACAGGAACTTGAACCCTGTGCTGGTGTGCCCATCAGTCGCCCCAAAAGGAGCCAAACTCAGAGTCCTGGCCTCAGAGTGGGAGGTCAGCAACATGCATATTCTGATCCTGGCTCGTTATCTGCTTGCTCCTCTCACCTGCCAGTGCAGATAACAACACCTCCTGAGGATTAGCTGACGTCTGTGCAGCACTTTGAAGACATGAAGCATCAAGTGTGTACAAGTTAAGTGTTAATTCATCTGCCGGGCTGGTTCGCTCTGACCCCTCTGCAGAGATGTCCAGTTAGTGGCAGCTCTGGCAGTTTCTGCAATTCAGGCACCTGTCCACCAGCCCCTGGACTGAAGCCAGCAATTCACACAGGACACAGAAGAGCTGTCAGATGGCAGCAACATTTGGCCATGACAGGCCTGAATTGGATTTGAGAGGGTGACCTGGAGGTGAAAGGCTCTATCAAGAAGCCACTTCTGTTCAAATGCATATTAAATTAAAGAGGTGCCAAAGAGACAATGTTAAGACCCAGATCAAGTTTAGACAAGACTTATGGCTCAGCTGCATGGACAATTCTTGTATAATTTTTACCCTAAATGATTATGAACCAGAAAATACACTTATGGATTTAGGGTCTGACCTCAAGCCAAAACTGGAAGTGTGATTCTGAAGAAGGACAGTCCTTGCTCTGCCTCCTCCTTCCTCTGCCCCTCATATAGAAGCAAACATAAAATCAGCACTGTTGCTTTTGACCTTCACAAGTTTTGAAATCTTTCCTTGCCTGAATTATTAGAAGAAAGCAGTGGAACTGAACAGGGTCTTAGGGCAATACCTCACCCCCAGCTTTGCTGGTCTCACTTGGCTCTGCCCATCTCAAGCACCACTTGTGTGTCCCCACCAGATGACCCACAGAACAAGCTTGAGAAATCCCACCTTGCTCACTTCTCTGCTACTGAACAGCACTGGCTCTACAGAAAGAGGGCTCTTCAGGAAAGACAGAAGAGATTTGTGGCAAAAGACTCAACAGCTTTTTAGAAGAGGAAAAACTCCTACTATAAAAGAGAATTAATGAATAAAAGAAAGAAAGCAAGAGGGAAAGAGAGAGTAAAGGAAAGACAGAGAGAAGCTGAGGCAGTAACTGTTACTTATTCTCTTATAATCAAAGCAAGAAAATTAGGTTATGAAATAGAAATATCTAAATGACTGTGTTTTCACTGGATAATTAAATTTAGCTCTGGTCTGGTTCTGAAGGTTCTCTCAGCTGAAATGCTCCCAGGAGCTGTACTGAAGGTTTTAGCACACCTTGGTGCTGTTCCTTGGACAGCCATTGCTTGCTTTGTGACAATACACAAGCCATTTAATGTCTTCAGGCATCATTAATTGCTGCTTATATGCCTGCAACTATATTAAGGTCAAGAATTCCTGTTCAACTATTCACTTCATAGCAGTATTAATAGCTTTGTGTTTTATCACTAACTTTTAATTATGCCTCTGCAGAACCCTCGGACCAAGGCACACAGACTTTACAAGTGCATAAATAAGGCCCAAAGACATTGCCTGCCTCTCCTCTAATTACAAAGGCAAAGAGTGGTAGACTGAAAACAATGCCTAGGAGTTATGGCTCCCTGTCCCCTAATTTCCTAGGAATCCTTGCAGTTGGACAAATTCTGTGCAGGCAAAATCAAACTCTTTAACTACCAGTTTCTCTAGTCTCACAAATAATATATATAATTATTCACTATTTCTTACTAAATAAGTAGCAGCTGGCAGAATATAAAGTCATCAGGCAGAAGACCAAAGGCAAACAAAATGAAGTGTTTTTTAAATTAGCTTATACTGCAGAACTCACTGCCACCAGATTTTGGCCAAAACACAGGTGAACAGAAAGATCAATTACATAAATTCAAAGAAAACAGATGTTACTACACTTAAAGTAGTGAACACAACTTCTTGAACAGAAAATCCCTATCAGAAGCCTTGCTCTCTTTCTTAGTCTATCCCTTAGTATCTGCAATAAGATTCTGAGCCAAATAGACCTTGGATTTGATGCAGTTCTTATTTTCCAATTAGACTTTAATTTATGCTGCAGAATGAGACTTCTGTAGCTCCTAAAAAGGTAAGGTGTTGATTGGTGGTGAAAAGTATGAGTATTTATGCAGTGCAAACTAAATCTGTAAAAAGAGGTTACACAAATTACTCAAAGGTAGGTCCTGCTCCCTACAAAGCTTTCAGCTCAACAAGCCCTAAAACAATGAGAACTATGAGATGGACATCAAAGGTAAAGGCCCGTTTTACAGATGTAAAATATTTTAAACAGGCCCCCAAGTGTCTTTTCCCACCTACTCAGAACACACCCAGAAAACTGAATTAGTTGGACCTATCAGAGGACCTGTGAGGGTTGCTTTTATTTTACATAGATCTGTGTGGAGTAAGAAACAAAAGACCATCCCTGGATGGAAACTGCAAACCTGCTCAGTCAGGTGGAAGGAAACAACACTGAATGTGTCATCCAAAGGCTAGGTGGGCATCCACTTGCTTGAGAGCACAGGAGGGCTGTGGATGGACATTGTGGCTGTGGATGGACGTGGTGCACATGCTTTACCAGGGGACTGGCAGTGGGAAACCAAACCAACTCTTTCTGCTCAGCCTCCTGGCCCAGCCTGGCCACGGGCAGAAGCTGTCCATGGTCATTAGTCTCGTTCTGTTCCCTTGCAGGTTGAGCCTTTCTTTTCCTTCCCTGCACTCAGGGTGAGCAGCAAGCACATCCAGGAAGAGATAAAAGTGAAAGCTGATAAACAGGAACACAAGGACACCGAAGAGATTAGGGACTACACAGCAGACACAAATGCTGAGGGGAGGGATGGCATGCAAACACAAAGCAGAGCTGACCCTGGTATTGTCTTGCTGACCCATGATTCATCCACAATGGGAAGAACAGGTTTTCTTGGCTTTGTCCTACTCAGAGACAGCTCAGCATAACATTTTGTACCAAACTGTGGGATGTTTTCTCTGAGCTTACATCTAGCAACACTTATGGTCTTCACAATGCTATAAAAGCTAAAATGCAATGGATGTTTTGGAAGGGGCTGCCCTTACAGCTGAAAGCACAACTTATCATGCCTTTTGCAGGGTGTTTTATCAGCACCAGCTGTATCTGAAACTTTTTTCTCCAATATTCCCCTACTTGTACTTGGTGTCCTGGGCTGCAGCAAAAGCAGTGTGGCCAGCAGTCAAGAGGGGTGATTCTTCCCCTGACCCCTGCTCTTGAGATCTCACCTGGAGTGCTCTGAACAGTTCTGGGGCCCTCAACATAGAAATTACACAGAATTGCTGGACCAAGTCCAGAGGAGACCATGAAGATGCTCAGAGGGATGGAGCACCAGGCTGAGAGAGGTGGGGCTGCTCAGCCTGGAGAAGGAAAGGCTCCAGGAAGCTTTATAGCACCTTCCAGCACACCTCACTAGGGTGTCAAGAAAGCTGGAGAGGGACTTTTGACAAGGACATGTAGTGCAGGGACAAGGGAGAGTGGCTCAAACTGAAAGAAGCAGGTTTTGATTAGATATTAGGAAAAAATTCTTTATTCTTAGGGTGGTGAGGCCCTGGCACAGGTAGCCCAGAGAAGCTGTGGATGCCCCATCCCTGGGAGCATCCAAGGCCAGGTTGGATGGGGCCCTGAGCAGTGGAAGGTGTTCCTGCCCATGGCAGGGAATTGGAAGGAGATGATTTTTAAGGTCCCTTTCAACCCAGACCATTCTGTGGTTCTGCGGTGTTGGTGCAGGCGAGGTCACCTTGTGCCCTTCCTGTCACAGCAAACACAGGACAGGAAACTGTGCCTGTAAGGTGAGTCACAAAAGCTCAGAGACAGTGTCTCCCCTGCAAGCACATCCTGGGACCACTTTCTTTTACTATTTCCAACAGAAAGAATATTCAGTTCTTGCAGAAGACCAGGGACTCAAGATTCAGCACAATGCTGTAAGAGGTCAGTGACAGTCTCACCAGGGCATAACTAAACAAAGGTGTGGCAGGACTCAGAAGAAGACTATTTCCCACCCTAGGCAGGAGAAGCTGACCCACATGACCAATGGTTGACTTAGAGGTTTAGGCAGTTTCTGCATGCTTTTTCCTCTGTGTGTGTAAATATACACATTTATAAGGATGCCTGTGTGTAAAAATACATCTTTAAGTACAAATATTTTAAACTAGTTTTCATCCTTCTCCTCTGTATCTGTTACAGCTGTCCATAATGGACAACAAAGCACTTTGCTCAGAACTAAATATATCAGATGAACATTTCATCTTTTCTTCATCACTGATGGTTTTCAGGTTGAGCATTGTGACCAATATTCTGATTTAACCCTTGCAGGCAGATGAGCCCCACAGAGCCACTCACTCCCTCTGCAGTGGACTGGGGAGGAGGATGAGGAGGGTAAAAGTGAGAAAACAAGGCTTACCCTCTTATGCCAACCACAGACCACACAGCAAGGCAGAGACCAACTCCACACAGCAGCAGCAGAGCCAAAGGCTTGCACAAAACTCATGGGCAAAGCAAACTTGTGGTGAACTTGTTGTGTTTTTCCACAGTTTCCCTGACAGTTTCCTCCCCTCCACACTCCCACACACCACACTGTGAGCTGGAGAAAGTCCGGAGCTGTACTTTAACTTTGGATTTCTCTGAAGGAAGGAGGTTGCTGCTATGTCTGACTGTTGGAACCTGATGCTGTCATCATTAACTTTCTCAGAAACTCTTCATTTGCTGAATATTGGTCTGTAATAAGAAGCAGGGAGGATAGGCATTTTTATAGCAACTACCTGCCAACAGATTTCAATGCTTTATCCCTTCAAAATCCCACATCTGTCCATGTCTCCAGGCACTAGTGGAAGAAGCTCTGCATTAGTTATTTTTATTATCAACATAAAAATCTTTCCATTTATTTATTTATTAAGGAAAAAACCCCAGCTATCTACAAAACTCAGTTCGTTTTGTCCTTAGGCAGACATTTAAAGCTGTCTGCCAACGTCTTTTCTTAATAAAAAAAGTAAGCTAAAGTCTTTATTACACACTGTGTAACAAAACATGAGCAGCTACATTCACCCAGCTGAGACATGCACCATCCATCCATCACAAAAGATTGCTGTCACTGAAAGAGGAAACATCTGCTAAAGAAGGTGGTCCTTTACCTGAACCTGGTGCAACAGCCAGACCCCCAGAAAACACCACTTGGAGGCTGGGTCTGCTTTTGCCTCTTAGACTGTGATAAGATGAAGGCTGAAAAATAGATCCCAAACTACCTCTGCACCTTGCACAAATGCCCCTTGGATTCTTATGGTGGGTGATGTATTTTCTGCCCAAAAATGTGGGCTGGATCACAGGGAGAGCAGTCCCTGAAAAGCAGGAAGGATTTGGAGCCCTGGCTGGGATATGTGGCAGAGCTGCTGCCTGCACTCTTTCTAGGCTAGAGACTGGCACGTTAAACCCAAACAACACA
>VZRX01000123.1:212225-361074 GCA_013398075.1 Notiomystis cincta
TTTATAAAAACAAACACCCTACTTTGTCAGACTTGAAAAGTCAAAATTTACATTTAAATGGAGGCATTTAGCTGGATTTTTTCCTCTCTCTCTCATCTCTTGAATGCAGAGTACGTAAGATTAAAAGCTCTCAATTTTCCTAAATGGAAGGATAACAGGTGAACTTTGCATTCTGAGAGCCATTCATTTAGTGAACAATGTTCAACTCAGCAAAGACCAAAACCCAGCTGACCAAGGGGAAAAGAGCACTGGCTACTAGGCCTGACATGGATTTGCTCAACAGCTGAGACCAGGAGGAGCTGTGATCCCATTGTGTCCTGTTCCCAAGGAGGAAATTATGCCAAATACAGCTCCCTGAGGGCAACACCTACATTTCCAGACGTACAGTGGATCACTATCCAACTGAAAATCACTGCAATTTTAGGGATTTCAGTGCTACAATAGCCCTGTTTCATTGCCAGAACTACTGCAGATGTTTAAAATGTGAGGTGGTCTGCTTGTAGGAGAAAATGAGAAGACTTAAAACAAGTCCATAATTGCATGGCATTAAAGCCATTGTAAAATATCAAAGTGGAGGTAAATACTGTGATGACCCTTAAAGCTTGCTACCAATTACATTCCTTCCATTTCTTTTTCTTTTCTTTTCTCTTGTTTACTTCCTGGCCAGGAAAATAAGCACTGATTTTAAGCAGGGAGTCTATCACACAAGTACAAGTGCAAGCAACGTGCTCAGATAATGCCATTTTAGTCCATGGAAAGGCTCATTCGATTCTGGGCTCATTCAATTCTCCTCTCTGGCTTTTGCTAACACAGAGCTGATCCACAGTGCTAAAAGGACACACAGGCAAAAAGATAACCTCATTTTTTAAAAACAAGGGTTAACCACAGATCCAACCCTTTGTAAGGTCTGATTTTGATTGCTTTTAACAGTTTCTCATGTCTTATATTGTGTGAAATGCATACACAAAACCTCACCAACAAACCAAAGAAACCCCAACCACCATCCCTTCACAAAAAAAAAATTCCACAAACAAGCAAATTAAAAAAGGAAAAAAAATTTTAAAAATCAACACACACTTTAAAAGCAGAGGAAATGGTAATAAATGACTGGAAAAGGCACAGACACAAAATCTAAATGCCTGGAGGCAAAAGCATTATCACTCTGTACCCTGCACTAAGAAATACTGACTAACTCTTTTTAAAGTTGCAAAGTGTGTTTCTAGACTCCCAGGACCAGAAGCTATCCCAATCACATTCCTACTGGTCCATGTATTCTGATGTTCATCCATCATCTCATTGGCCCCTCTGTCTTTGGAGAGTTTCCCTTTCTGTCACCCTCACAAACTGCACAAGAATCCATTGTTTCAGCAAAAAAAGCTGCCAGATTTTCTAGCAGTTCCCAACTTAAAAGTGCTAAGAAAATAATACAAGAGAATGGAATATATTAAAGCAATTGATTCTGAATTTAAGCTTTATCCTGAGATTAAAAGGATTTTAACTGAGCCAGCAGGACAGACATCACAACATATGAAGAAAAAGTGTCTTGGTTTTCTCCTCAAACAACCAGGAGCATCTGGGAGTATCTGGCTGTATCTGGAGCACTGACTTGACTGGTATCCACATCTGAGGAGCCTGCACAAGAAACAGATGAGCAGTGCCTCCTTTCCCAAACACACTCTCCCAGCTGTGCCCATCCCTGTGGCCAGCATCCTTTACCCCAAATGTGAAGCAGACCACTGAGTTAGTGCTGAGATCACTGTGCCATTGCTACAGCTGCTGTAATGACTGTTTTAATACACCCTGGGGAAACAGGTGCTGCTCATGGACACAGACTTAGCACAGAATAAAGCCTTTACTCCAGGTAACCCTTGGGTTAAGATTTCAGCCTCCAAGTGATATCAGCTTGATTCACCCCTGAGTTCTCCTGAAAATATCACAGGATCTAATGAAACATCCCCTTTCTTTGCCATTTCTTACCAAGACCTGTTCCAACAATACTGCACAAGGGCTGGTTTATTTACACATTTCTTGTGGCATCCATGCCCACAACATCCAAATCTGACATCTGTTAATTCCACACAAGTGAACTCAGCTGGACAAGAGGATATCAAGTAATATAAAATGTCAGCTTTCATGTTCTCTGGCTTAAGCCAGCCATGTAATCAGGCAGTCTTTATGATGGGCATATCATAGGTAAGCAGTGATGACAGAGTTTATCAGATACCAAAGGCCACTAACACACACTCCTGACTCTGTCTCTGTAGGAGTTTTTCCATCAGTGGTCCCAGACTTTGGCACATGGTTATCACAGCTGGTGGACACATTAAACCTTCTGGGTTACCTGCAAGCCCCAGCAAGAATTAGCATGCCCTTGAATTAACCTTGGATCTTACCCAAGGGCAGAGCTGTGTAATGGATGGAAACAGGCAGTGCTCACTGCCTGCAGAGCTTTGGGACAGAACAGGGCCAAATAAGATAAAACACTGCCCCCTTCCTCCTGCTCGTCCTGCTGAGGGCTGCACAGGGCTCAGCCAGCTGCTGTGCTCCTCCAAGGTATGGCAACCAAAGGGCCAGCAGAATTACATCTCATGCTGAACACAGAACTTCTCTGCTGTAAAGAAGCATCTTCTGGGGTGGCTGGGTGGCCACTGGCTCTATGGACACTTCTCTGAGTTACCTGAGGCACTTTTATTTAAACTAGATATTCCTGAAATTTTTGTGTGTGCTGAAACAAAAAATATTCTTGTATTTATTCTTTTCAAGAACCAATTTGTGTTGACAAGGACTTTTAGAAATATTATTCAAAGAAGAATAAACTCAGCACACAACTGCAGTCAGGTTCCTCATGGTCCAGCCTGAAGATACACAGTCCTTAGCACTGTCCCAGATTTTTAGCAGGGTACTCCATGTCTTTGCACCCACACATTCCCCTGTACAGGAGAGATCTTCTTCACATAACTCTTCCTTTTCCTCCACCCACCCCAAAATAACCCCAGAAGCCAACAACCTACAGCTTTATGTGCAGTAATTTGACACCATTACAATCTTAATCTGCAGCTGGGAAGCAGAGACATAAAGGACAAGTAAGAGTGAAGAGAAGCAAAGCAAAGCACCATCCAGGCCTGATTGCTCTTCTGTGCCAACATGATGAATTTGCACTCAAACCACCATAGCTGAAACTGTGCTGGGCTGCTCACCTACCTGGAAAAACCAATACATATCATCATACCATGTTCTGGGTGTTGGTTGTTTGGTTTTTTTTTAAATTTGGAAGGTTTTTTGTCTTTTTTTTCCTTCTAGTTGATAGGTTTTGTTCTTTGTGGTGAGGGCATGTTTTGCTTTGTTTTCAAGGGCTCTCCAGGTTCCAGTAAATGACACTGGGTTGTGTTTAAAGCGGTGGCATTTTGCTCTCTAATACCAGGAAATTAATATGCACACATTTTTCAGTTTTTTATCTTGTGAATACAAAGACTGAGTCAAAGCATCAAAAGAAAAGAAAAGTGGGCTTTTTTTTCTTGCCTAAGTTTTCTGGGACTCAATAATATTGTCAGTTTCTCTTTCTCTCCTGCTTCTATTTTGTCTTAAGGCTCTGCATCTTGGAAGACTGTGAAGCTGCTCTGTGATTTTTATCTCCATGATTAAAGTGTTACACTTTATTGAGCTCTTTGCATCAGCACCAAAATCTGCAATGCAGGATTTTACATAACACTTCATTTTCTCCTCGCACCATTACTGTTATTAACCTGGTGGCAATAAACAGAAAATACAGCTCGGCTCATGATGTACTCCTGAGTTTGTGTGTGTGTGTGTGTGCATAACAGAAAAGGAAAAAGAAGAAAAAGAATGGGAATGAAAAGGCCTCCACCCCGTGAAAGACTAGGAATGGCTGCATAAACTTGTCTTTTTCTTAAAGAACAATCTCAGCTTTTCAGAGTTAACAGGAGAATTACTGTGCTGGAGCATCTGCATGTAAGGATTTCTTCTAAAATAAGAGATCAAAACATAAGGAACATCCAAACTACTTCAAAATTCTCCAAGTCATTGTTATTCATCATTTGACTTCTCAGATGGAAGATTTGATTGATATCCTATTTTGGGATGTTGAACATTTCTTTGTTTCAATGACAAAGCACATGAGATCTGCCAAGAGGACACCAACAAGGGTTTGGAAAACAGCTGAGGAGCTGGGTGTGCCAGCACAGATGACTTTGCCACTCCATCAGTAGGTGGAACTTGTGTGTTTCACAGATGGGAGATCTCTGAGTTCCCAGGAAAACAGTGTGAGTTAAATATCCAAATGTGCAGGAATCTGGGTTGCTGAAAGAGATTCTGTTTTTGCTGAGGCAGAAGAAACCTGCAGGTTCTGGAGAAGGTTCTAGATGTGCAAGCAAGACTACAAGAGCCATGGGTCATCCATGGACAGATGGTCACCAAAACTTGATCAAAGCCTAATGGGAGAAAGAGAGAGAAAGGCAGTGTGGGGAGCTTGGCATGGCCCAGAGAGAGTCTCCAGAGGCAAAGTCAGTTTGGGCATGACCTAAACAGCTTCAGGAGCTCAGGCACCACCTTCAAAACAGAATAATTAGGAGGCCAGGCTTCTTAGACTTCCTCTTCCCCATAGATAATAGAAGCTCTCCTTTTGCAGTCCTGGAATGCTGGAGGTGGGGAGTTGGGGGATTTCCCAAAACCCTGTGTCAGTCTGTCTCCACTCAGATGCTGCAGGTCTCCATGAACTGCACTGTGCTGCCACAGCTGCCCAAGGCACCTCCTCCCACGAGTGGTCAGGAAAGTCAATGCAGATTGGGCTCAGTAAGAGCCCTATAGTTTACCCTGAAATGTTCTGCTTATTTTTGAAGGATTGTTTTGTATTTTAACCCAAGAGAAATATTTTAGAAAGCTTGCCAAGCCTCTGCCCCCTACTTATGTGGGTCCCTGCTCTTTACTCTTGCTATTTATTTTGTACTTGCTCTTTACTCAGTTTACTACAGTTTGAAATATAGCAGAACATTTTTCAGTTCGTCAGTGTGTTGTTTGCTGTCAAGGAGACGAAATGTTACTACTTTCCTCTGGAGAAGCTTAGGACATGATGGATGAAATGTCACAAATAATTAGACTTTTCTTATGAATTACATTTTTTTAAACTTCTGTTTTCATGTCGACAGGTATGTTACGGATAGGCTGCACAGAAGGACCTGGGGAAATTTTAGTTCTCTGGGAACAGCAGTAATGTAATATCTGATAAGCCAGGGAATAGCTCCAGCTGAGACAAACTTTAACAACTTCTACTATGAAAATATGGGACTATGAAAGATCTGAGTCCAGTGGCAGAATCCAAAAGATCCAGTCCAGCTCCTGAACAGAATGGACATGGTCAGGGATTTAAAGATTGCCTGGCACAGTCTGACCTGAGCTCCATCCTCTGCAGTGCCTTGTTTCTGATGGTGATGTTTTGTGGCACTGTTAAGCTCTACAAGATACGACATCCAGTGATAATCTAAATAACTACCAGGCTTGGAGGAAATAAAAACTACAGTTGACTTTCACACTTTGAGCAGAGATGTACTGCAGATAGGCAGATACTCAGATTGCATAAAATTATCTGGAGACAGACATGAACAAACCCTCCAACTCTGAACTCTCCCTGGATAACTGATCTTCATGGGCTGGGCACACATCAGTGAACACCCCAAAATACCTGAGCATGCTGAAAAGTCAGCACAAAACAATCACAGGTATTCACACACTACTCCTTCATTAGGGTTTATATGAGTTTCTAAATCTCTCATCATTTTAATCTCTAAGTTTATAAACTGCCAGTTGTTACAGCAGTAAACACTGGATCAAACATAACGCTGCAGCTGAATTACTGCTTTGAAATCTTGTACCACATGCAATGACTTTAAATTGCTTGCTTTGCTAGAAAGGCTGAAAGAATGCGAAGCTGTGACACTCTAAATCACACTAATCAATGATGTAAATCTTAACTGTATGAATGTATCAATAATGAGGAATGCTCCAGGGGAAAAAATCAGCATACCTTTAAGATCTCCCTTCCATAACCAATTTATTGTCATACTTTGTACAATCATCAAGAAAATACAAAGACTAATAATGATGTGGCAACATTTACTTAACCCCCTTGACATAGAAATAAATTCTTATTTTATCTATGGGGAAAAAAAGTCTCCCACATGTATTTGCTAAGCAATCTCAAATGATTCATTTAAAATGGAAGAGTTGCAGTGAATGACATAAAAAGGACCACTGAAATTTTCTCAGGAGATTTAAAATGTTATTTTTAATGATAAACTGTATACACACAAATGTTTGAAGGGAAAGGGGAGCCATGAAGTTCCAGTGTTCATAAACAGAACACAGCTTGTTTGGAGTGTCACACTATTTCAGATAAATATTATAGATATTTGTATTATCAAAACAGGGCCTAGGAAAAGAGTTTTCAAATACCAGGAAAGGGGAGGTGGGAGGGGGAAAACACACCTCTCAAACCCTTTGTTTCTTCTTACTCAGAAAACAAAGCTGTGATCATCGGCTCATCTCTAAGGATCATAAAACAACAAAAGAAAATTGCTTCCCAATGGCTAACATGATGAGGGGGAAAAGAGGGAGCTTGAGTAGCTTCTTAACTATGTTGCTTTCTCTCAGCAACAGCTAATGAGATTCCCTGCCAAGGTGGAACCTGCCACACATCCTCTACATCAAAGGGGATCTGGAGGATATTCTATTGCCTTTGACTACCACGCTGCCTAGTGTGGTAGAAAGCCACATCTGAAAGTCCCCATGACCCCCACAAGTCACCTACTGCTCTCTGAGGAGCTTGGAAGTTGATAAACCCCAAAATCGAGCCCTTGTTTTGCTGTTTCACAGCCATCTGCATTGGAACAGCCGTGTGCAGATTTATCACTCAGAAGAGTGGTTGCATCTCTGCCTTCATCAGCCAGGCCCACCATAAATGTGGTACAATCACTGTCCATCCTTCCTCCTCCTTCACTCTGCAGCAGGAGAAAGTTCAGGAACACTGTCAGATTTCCTGTAGTGAAATCACAGAGGTGCCCCCATGGTGGGCTCCCAATAAACCAACCTACAGCCCCGTGTCCTACAGCCACCAACATCGCGTTCCCAGTGGGACAGGGCTCAGTCAGCACCACAGGTAACTGTGGCTGCTCTTCAGTGTGCCTGTGCTCCCTGTGAAGTGTCTTCAAACACTTCAGCTCAGTGGGCAGGGTCACACTGCAGCCTGGCAACCAAAGCCCAGGGGGAAAACAACCTGCCGAGGTCACGCAGGATGTGAGGAAAAGTCAACCAGTGCCTTCGATTTCTGTCCATTATTCTGCTGCTCTTGTTTTGGAGGGGTGGGGAGAGGCTCCAGGTGCTGAACTGAAACCTTTTCCATGTTAGACCCCATTTTCAAGCAGAGTGAAGGTGGAGGTTGTAACTACAAAAACTACATGGAGATGGGAGGTTGCTCATCTCTTTCTCTTCTACTTCTAGATAAGTATTTAGTTTAGGGGACACAGGAAGCCTTCATAGTCAAGTCCAGGTTCTACCACTGATCAATGTGGGCAAAGGAAACAGAAAGAAGCTGATTTTCAGGGAAACTATTTGACAACCTTGCTATTTTCTGCACTTTTACACTGGGAACCTTGCTTCCTTCATTTTGGGGTAGAGATATAAAGAAGTATTCCAACATGAAGGCATAATTTTGGCTCTGTTCCACTCGACTGGATATAAGGATGCAGTGTCAGCTGCCTGGGAACATAGCTCCCAGTGCTCTGATAATTTTTTGGATTTCTCTGGTTGAGTCCCAAGTCGCTGTGCTCATTTATCACACACTGAAGATTGTTGTTTCCTAATACTTCTGCTACAAGGAATACTTCAGGAGGCCCTGCCTCCAGTGTTCCCAAGCCAGCAGAAACAAAAGGGGCAGAAGCTTCCACCTCCTGAAATGACATTGATTTCTCAGTCCTGACATGGGCTTGGCATGTGACCTTCAATAAGTTCAGTTCCCCTCAGCTCTCACTCTCATAATGGGCATTGCAGAGACCAGTTTGTGTGGTCTCCATAAATCACCACCTCCTCTTGGAGGCTCCTTTCCAGCATGCACAGTGGTGCAAATTCCATGGGATGTGGATCAGGACATAACTGCTGTGCCATAAACAGCCTGCCATTACACACACCTAAACACAACAGCCTTTTGAGTGCCCCAGGATGGAAGTGCACCAGTTACTGGCAAAAGGAACATCCAGAAAAATGCTATTTGAAAAGGCACTGTTTACTTAGGAAATTACCCTTACTTTGTATTTAATGTTTCATACCTAAGGTTCAATCAATGCAGGAAATTCTCCTTCTGTTCTCGTATCTCAACAATAACGATGCAAAAGGTCATACAACATATCATCAATAAAATACTGTCTCTTGAAAATCAGTTTTCAGATAGTCAAATTATTTTTGAAATAGAAGTGTCATTCTTTAACCCTGTCAGGAAGTTAGAGGCACAGCATTCAGTTTCCATCTAAAAATCAAAGTGTAAAAGGGTAGGAGGAAAAAAAAATCCCCAAAAAATCACTAACACAAATGTCATTCAGGCCTGGCAAAAAAGAACGCAGAGATTAAATGTTACCCTTTATAGTTTGCAACCCAAACAGAAGATCACTGAGCTAGGGCATGACAATAAAATCTATTGCACATATGCAAACTAGCCAGTCAAATCTCCAGCTCTCTCAGGGCTGGAAAAAATAACCAAAGGAAAAAGAAACAACAAAACACTAGAACAACTGAAAGAAGAAATAACTCTTCAAAAACCTTTCTGTTTCAAACATATATAATAAGCTGTTCCTGATACTGGGGAAAGTCTGAGGGCTGGATGTTTTTTTTTTTTCCTTTTAATGTGAGATTTTTACTCTGACAATTTATCCTTAATGTTACTTGAACATAGGTTACTCTAGCTGCACACCAAAGTATACTGGCTTGGAGTTTAATTTTGAGACAATTAACATTACATTTTCCCAAGAAATGGTTGCTCTTCTCCTGAATTTGATGGCTCATTGAGCTTCCAGGTAAGAGCTGGTTTTACAGGGCTGTGTCTCTGTACATTCTTTACAGTCCTTGTAAAAGTGCCTGGCCAGCCAGAGCACTGATTGCCTGGGGAACTTTTGGTAGGGGCAGGTTAATCTATGTGACCTCCATAGTTCATCTGAAACTGCTGCACAACTTTCTAAAGAGCCATCTTTATTTCCTCCTCAGGTTCTGAGTGACTCCCAGCACACCCTTTCTCAAGGATAGCTGGATCAAACACAGAGGTGAACATAAACACATTCCTTCCTGGGAGAACATTTGCAGTGGTTCAGATAAAGGCTCAGGGCTGCCCACTAACACACACAGCCCCTTGTGGACCAGCCCAAGTGCAAAACCATGCACATGTGCAAACACAATGACTGGGCTCCAGCAGAAGTATTTCTATTCCTACAAGAAATACAATTCAGCTGCTGGAAGGGGTGTTTTATTAGCAGGGATCTGTCCTTTCCAGTAATGAAAATAATTTGTCTGTTCTCTGAAAGGACCAGCAGATAGCATTCATCCCAGGTTACAGTCTTTTTCCTATATGCTAATGTGTTTGATTTTTAAGCTGATGATGGGTAGTCTGTCAAAGTCATTTCAATGCAGAGCAAAGGGGTAGCTCCACACAGCTTGGAAGCCCTTCCTTCCCCATCCTCTGAAGCAGCATTAATCAGGATTGCTGCCTAAGCCATGGAGCATTTTGTAACTCTACCCAGCCTTCTTCCCACCCCTTAACACCTCCTCTCCTCTTTCCCCCCACCCCACCAGCGCTGCTCCCCCACCACAAATTGCCACACATCTGTACAAAGGACAAGCTGAAGAATAAGGTGACAGTTCTTTAAGGAAAGAATAAAAATGCAAATTAACAAACACCAAATTTGCTGTAAACATTAAATACTTCAGACATGAAACCTTCTGTGCTACAAGAGTGCTTTCAGCATTATCTATTCACAGCAGTTCCTCTGCTCCTGAGGGTCATAAACACTGAGAGATGGAGCCAGCAAAAAAGCTCTAGTTGAAATTCAGCTCACAGCAAAAGCAATTTCCGAGTGTGCAAAGTGCTGTCAGCAGGCCTGATGTTTGTGTATGAAATATAGACAATATGACTGGCCCATCGGCAGTCACTGTCAGCCTGATGGATGGGGCCTGAAAAGCAGCAAAGCGGCCCCGTTAGGGCCCAGTCTATCAGATGCTTGATGGAGATTCGGGGCCTTAATAGAGGTAAAAGTTTCTTCTAATCGGACAAAATCCCCAGCGGTGATCACAAAGAAAATAAAAGGGATAGCGATGCCGTACGAGGGCACAAGAAAGGCTCCCCCAGCTCAGCCATGGTTTGGAAAAGGAGAGGGGAGTGATGCATTCTCAGTGTGGGGGAAAATTGGTGTCTTTGTCCTTGGATCTCGACTGTCCCAGAAGAGACGGGACAGCCCCACAGCTCACTGTGTGCTTGAGCATCCTCGGGTGTTCCCCACTGCCCAGACCCCTGGCAAAGTGAAAACATCACTCTGCAGTCACTCTGGGGCCCTTCACATCCCTGTGGCTGTGACAGAGGGGGGACTGACAGACAGCACCACGCCCATGCAGAAAAATTTGTGAAACAGCCAGTTCGCACATCCTCACCCCTTTTACCATTTGGAAACTAAAGTTCTTGCTGTTTCCTTTTTGCTTTTGCCCCCAAAGTTGTTATGTGGATAAATCTTCATGTGCAGTATGTGTGGGCCACCATAAAAATACAGAGGGGTAAAGTCCACATCTTCCCTCGTGCTATGGGGCCCTCAGCTCATGATGTCCATCAAAGATCCTCAGGCAGAAAAAGTAGAGACCATAGAAAAAAGGCAGGCCATGGGTGAGATCACTCGTGGTGGTTCAGTTATTAATACTTGTGCCAAGAAACCATGAAAATCAAAAGGCTCTGTGGAAAAAAACGCTGACCACTTCAATAAAGATGGAGAGCAATTAGAAGTGAGCTTGTGCTTCAAAGTCCACCAACCAGTCTGCAGCCAAACTGTGTCTATTTTGAAACTAAATCAACCCACAGCTTTGATCCAGCCCTACTTGCAAAGGCAAAGAAGGGCTGACAGCTCGTGATGTTTGCCTCCCTTCAGGTACGTGAGAAGGCAAGGGGAAAGGCAGAATTATTGAAGGTTTTCACTCCAAAACAGGACTGTCAAGCAGAAGAAATTTCAATGAATGCTTAAAGTTCTTAAGCAAAACCACCACAAGAACTGAGGCGAAATGCAGAACGGGAAATTAAAATTGTGCACAAATGGGAAACCACCCCAGGTCTAGCAGTCCATCTAATACTTTGGGAGCAGCAATATATTTCTACAAGAAACCATAGCTTAAGAAAACCCTTCCTTTTCACTGGTATTTTAAACTTTTCACCCATCATTACAAGCTCTTCCTTGATCAGAAACAGAGCCAATAGTGGCTGCTGGGGGTATGTGGGGAACTTATAAATAGTAATTTCTTTGCACCAGTGTTTAAATAGCTCTTCAACAGGAGAAGCAGCAAATTTTCATGGTCATCATTTTTTCATGGTCGTGGTCATCATACTCTACTCAGGCCCAAAAGGACAGAGTACACTTCATTAGCTCCTACCTGACCTTCCAAACATAAAACCTACTGGTTTCTAGTGGGTCCTCTCACCTCAGGCATGCTCTCTACAGCTGGGGATTTTCTTCCCTGAAAAACCTCTCCCCAAAGAGATCCATCCCTGCTCTCAGGCTGGGAGCTGCTCTTCACACTCTAAACCCTTTGGTGTTTCTACAACACTCTCTGGGGCTTTTCCTCTGGAACCCAGTTCATTCTGCCCTGGACTCAGCAGGAAATTCTGCATCCCAAAGGCCCAGTTTAGAACTTGTCACAAATGCTGGCTGTTTCCTACTTACCAAAGGGACACAAGAGCAGGCAGGACTCAGCTGGAGCCTCTGGTAGCAAAGCAACTCCTGACATTAATATCCTTTAGCACAGGCTCCAGAAGAGCTGCTAACAGTGAGCTTTTTAAAAAGATTGCTGCGTCTCTAACAGGTTTTAAACCAAGTTCCTTTACCCTATTACCAGCACCTGATGAAAACCACTACCCTATTGAACTCTCCAGCGGGCCATTAGAAGTGTGTCAGATTATATTAACTAGGCAATTAAAAAAAAACACCCAACCAGCAACAACAAGGAGCAGCAACTCGGCGCGCGAGGAGAGCCTGTCTGTCGTTTTGTAAATCCCCAAATTAGTTTTGAAAGGCCACTTTCAGCCTGGAGTTAAGGCCAGATTTACCCTCTGAGTTGTCTGCAACGGGCTGAATCTCTGCAGCAACCTGATGAAACTGATTATTTATGATAAGTGACTGACATTGGAACAGTGCCCAAAAGGCGAAGGAATGAAAGCTGCTGTGACCCCAAATGAGAAGATTTTCTTTGATCAGCTCACACAAACTTCTAAAAAAATTATGACTTTTGGTTTCGTGCAGGAGATCAAATAATTAAACAAACAGATGTGCAGATATTAATAACCAAAAGGTGTCGCATGAGGGAAGCATTCAACCACAAACAAGCCATTTATTTTAAGACTTAAGTGTTGCTGAAATTCCCAATCAGAAGAAGAAAGAATGATTTTTAAGTGTGGTGTGGGAGGCATTTTAGAGAACTGGGGGTAATTTAAAGCAGAATATGCTTTTTTGATGAGACTGCCAAAACCAAGATGCCTCTGGATAAAAAATAAAGCAAAAAAAAAAGTTAATTTACATACAGACAGAGCTGTCAAGCGAGTCATCAGCAGAGAGAGGGATAACAAGTCTTTGGGTAACAACTCCCTTGTTAGGAAGATGGCAGCAAGAAGCAGGATCAAGGGAGAAGGAAAGTCACTGTACAGATGTTTTAAAGGAACAGTTAGCATTTTCTGTGGCTTGAGGGGGGGCTGAAAATTGCAGCTGACTGCTCAGTGCAAGTACAGAAACCACCTGCACAAAGGATGTGTGCATAGCTGGGGAAATTATTGAGTAATATCTTCTATTTCTGTACAGTGAGACAAGGGTCTGAGCAAGGAGTTTGGGTCTAGACTCCAACCTCAATTTCCCCCAGCTGTGTGCTGTTGTGGAAGGAAAGATGTTATTTTGGGGATTCAATCTGTCTTTACCCCCCCAGGATAGTCAGAAGTGACTTGAGGAGGCACTGGGGAGAGTCCCAGGCCCTGTCCAAGAAGTCTCAAGGAGTAACACACAGCCACACTGCTGCTGGATGAAAAGCTCATGATAAGAAAAATAAATGAAAAATGCAGGTGGTTCCTGCATGAGAGCTGCAGAGAGCAGATCTCAGCCCCTCACCAGACATGGCAGCTGCTCCCTGTCCCTCATTACCAGCAGCACATGGAACACTGATATCCAAGATAGGGAGGAAAACCTTCCCCAGCCCCAGCCAGAGACACATCTGGGGTTAAGCCACCTCTCCCTCCTGACCTTGAATTCCAGAGGCTTTCATACTGTTCCATTCCTTCTCTCTCTGTGGATGCAGCAAACCCCACTTGCAAGCACAGATCAAGGGGTGGGATTTGTCTGCTGGAATGTTGTTTATTTCCCAGGAGAGCAGAGAAGGTGGAATGAAAGTGCTGCCCAATTCCATCTGCAGGCCACCAGCTGAATTGAATATAATGGTTTCTTTGATTTGCAAATCTCTTCTGCCAGCTTTGCCTTTCCCTACCAAACTCTTTCCTGAAGCCTGAGAGCCATCATCCTTTTCCATTCCTTTAATCAAAGATCCTCCAAGAATTGTGAACGTTCTGAGAAGGTTTGATGGAAAAGAGATTAATTTCAAGAGGAACCCCTACTTATTCTCCACCACTATGGATCTGTGGCATGAGAAAGGGACAGATTGCTGGGCTTAAATGGTTTTATATTCAAGAAGGGAAACTACGACAAAGCACATGGTTTGTCAGGAAGAAAAAGAAAAATCTTTTGTCTTGAAATGAATATTTTATGCAAAAATATATTTTTCTGTTCTTATATGTTACCAAAATAAATCCTTAAACTGTGCTTAGCTAAATATGACACAGAGAATTTATTTTAATAAAAACTAAATTATGTATGGCACAAGGTTTGCAAAGAAGAAAAACCCTAGGACCAGAACTCTCCTAATATTGTTTTAACATGGCCATTTTCATGTATGTATTTGTGGTACAAAGCATTGTATATGCTGCACAGAATTGTCCCTTGGTGACCATTGAATATTTAAGTAAATGCAACTTCAATGTGATAGTGGGTTTGTTCATGAGAGTACAGAAAATATCTGCTAGAACAGAGCAAAGTGGGTTTTTAACAAAAACATGGTAGGGTAAGAAACAACTTGGCTGGCTGTGGGGGTGGACTGGCTAATCTAAGAGAGTTCCTGCCTCTGTCTTCTGAGTTACTCCAGAAATGACAAATTTACCCAAAAGCCAGCCCAGGTGACTCACAATTATCTGCATTTCCCCATCATCGTCACGGTGATGGGGACTGAAGATGAGGTGGGGCTGAGTTTCAGAAAACAATGTGAACCCACAACTCACATTGACTTTATCTTCCAGAAAATAGACAGAGCTCAATGCATTTGGTCTTACAGATATACAGAAAACCACCAGCAAATTTTTCAGCAATAGATCCTCAGGAAACAGAGGTGCTCAACCAGGAGAGGATTCCTGGCTCCAGTGATCTACATATATCCAAGACATGCCTTTGACTGATTCACACAGAAAAATTAAAAGTTCTTTATGGCATCTTCATGGTCTTTCCTTCCTCTACCTGATCAAAACAATATCAGGAGTCAAGATAAATGCCAAATTATGAGGTTGGGGTTGGTGAGACACACACACACACACACACACACACACGATAGGGAGGCGACCATGGGAGCTAAACCAGCCTGGCACATCCACCTCATACCACAATGTCCCTGTGCAAATAGGTGCCTCACTCCTGTGCAACCCCTTCCCTTTATCAAGGTTTTATATCACCATCCCCTCAAAATCATTCCCCACATCTGCCTCGCTCCGACCTCGCCGTGCGAGACGACGGCAGCGCCAACGTAGTAAAATGAGTCCTCTGGTTTCAGAACTCTGCCTTCCACTGCAGCCATGGAAATGGGGAGCAGCAGCTGCTGATGGCTGTATAAACATAGCTGTCCACAGAGCAGAACTGGCACTTTGCTGAACTCATCTCTGCAAAATAATAGATGTGGCTGGTCTGATGTGATAATACTTGATTGATTTACCCACATGGTATTTAAAACGTGGCTGGTGTGACCCTTTTGCTCCAGTCTCCCCATGAACCATAGATTTAAACCCTGCACATTAAGTGGATTTGTTGGAAAGCTGGAATTCACAAATCAAAGAGGCTGTTAAGGTTCAATAATATGGTTACATGATGAATGTAAAGCCAGAGCCCATTGCATGCTAAGTGTGTTGGATAAAAAGGCATCTCAACAATATCTTAGTGTGATCCCCATTCTTTCCTGCATCATGACCCTCACCAAAGTCTCCCAAAGCTGTGAAGCCCAGATTTACAGACTTACCAATACAAAGAGCACAACTAAATAAAATTTCTTCTGAACATGCATCCACATGTTTGAGTATTCAGATTTCACCTGGACTTCAACTCTGGCCAGGCTTAAGCCCTCATTAACAACTGTGACTCCAATCCAACATTATTCAGTGACTGTGCTTGACAGCCAGCAGTGCTTAGCAAGTCTGTAGTTCTTTATGTCTTGGAGTAGTGCATCATTTAATTTGTCCATATAGCTCAGATGCTTGCTTTGATATATAACTGAAAGGATCAAAGGAATCGCTCACGACTGTTATTCAGTGAGGCACCTACCAACACGTTTCCAAGAGCTACAGGCAATTTAGGGGGAGGATGTGGTGGGAATTATGGGTAAACAGCAGCAAATATTAAAATGAAATAGAGGAAAACAAATGTTGCAACTGCAGCAACAACAACAAGGAAAAAGCAGATTTAGATTTTTTTTTTTTTTAAACCTGACTGGATTAAAACTTGTTTCCACTAAGCAGAACAAAAAGAAAACCTAACAATTCTAAGTAAAAAACTACTGATTCAAAGTATTTATTTATTTCTTCTTTGTGAGTTACAAAATAAAACTATCAAGGGAGAAACTGAGTATTTGCTTGTTTTTACCCCTGACAATCTATAAACCCACATGTTCAGATAAACCTTTTAACTAAAGAAAACCTTTCTCTCCTCCCTATGTTTCCTGTATGTATACTCTCTATTATTCACCCTTTCCCATCAATAACTTCCAGCACTTGGAATTTATGTGCAGTATTTAATAAGAGCTGGTGTGAATGTCAAAAGTATCTTGGTAAGATGTTATGTGTCAAAAAGCGATCATGTTATAGTGTGATGGATTAATATGAAGAAACAGCTTGAAGACAAGGTATTCATCTTTTTTTTTTTTTAAAAATGACAACACTAATACATTTGTTTCAGTTCTGAAATTAATTTCCTAATAGTAAGAAAGGTCAAAATGAACGAGAGGCATATAAGCCTTTTTGTCATCTTTGACAAATTATCCAAAACAAGCCTGTCAAATCAAAAGGGATAACATTTTGAGTAATAAATGTTAGTACTGATTAACTGGTCAAAGTTAATTCTTTCCAGGAATTGCCATATGCAAAAGGCAGGAATTCATTCATTTGCTTTGTTGTTTTGCTTTGTTTGTTTGTTTGTTTGTTTGTTTGTTTGTTTGTTTTGTTTTGTTTTTGTTTTTTTATATTTCTTCTATCAAGTTTTCAACATAGTTTTCTTGGAAATGTGGAAATAGGCTACCCAGTGTTTTCTGGGATTGATGTCTTTTGGATGGCACAAACTGAAAATGGTACCTTCTGCAGTGCTCTGATGGGGTATTTTTGAAGTAATTTGAAACATAAGTGAGATATTAATCATCAGAAAAGGGAAGGGGCTGTTTTGCAATTCTTACTGGTTTTCAGATGCTTTTCAGTGGGTTTATGATGGGAGTTTCTCCTGAGAAACCAACTCTCCTGAGTATGCAAAAAGTTAACACCCAGTTACAGAAAAAATGAAATTTAAATCTAGAAAAAAGAAAGATTTTCATTACAACTGCTTCCAAACTGGTCAGGCTGTTGAGTTCTCTAGGGCTGGGTTGCTCTTCTGGGTATGTTTGGTATGTTCAGAGGCTTTGAATGATTAGAAACTCCTTAGGGTGAGACTGGGACAGAGAAATCACAGTTCTCTCAGGGGATTCAAGGATCTGTCTGAGGCCAAAAGCCAACAGAGTCCAGCAGATGTTATGAGCTCTTCACCTTTTCCACCAATGGGACTTCTTTGAAAAGAAAAATGGTCCTTTCATCCTATTTCACAAGCACCAAACTGTGTGGGAAAGATGTAAGTTACACTCAGTAGGAGCCAAAACCATGGAACAAACTGTTGTGAACACCTGGTTATAAAACCAGCATACACATAATTTAAATAGAATTTTAGGAGTGTGTATTTCCCAGGTGAAAATGCAACCTGGCTCTCCAGGGACCAGATGTGATTCATAAGATGTGACTTGCTGGCAGAGTGTCTGCGTCACAAAACAATGACAAACTTGTCTTCCTTCTCCAACAGTGCCAGCTGGGCTAAGGAAAATTATTCTCTCTCCTCCTAAAAAACCTTGGGGGTTTTCTATTCTGAAACCGTGGCAGCCAGAGTAACATTGTACCTCCCGCCACAAGCAGACCTTAACATCTCCCAGAAACCTCGCTGTGAGGCCCAGAAAATATTCTGTATATTTTTGGGAGGTGATTTCCCAGAACCTGGGGGTGCTGCACACAGGCAGTGTGAGTGAGGCCTCGTAATGGCCTCAGAAGGGGCTGCTCCTCGTTTGGCCCACACAGTCACAGTCATTTTCCTGCATAAGCAACGTTTTCAGCCTCCTGCTGCCCTCCTGACCTCTCTTGGTGACTTCAGTGCATCAGTTCCAGGGAATCCAAGGTGGTTTCTGAGCTGAGCTGAACCACAGGCACTGACAGCCAGCCCACAGTGGGCCCCACTGCAGCCTGGGGCACCAGTGCCCACAGAGGCAGTGGAGTTACTGCACTGACACATCCTCCACCACTGCACAGCCTCCTGGTACTACACTGACACATCCTCCAGCCCTGCACAGCCTCCTGGTACCCTCTGACACATCCTCCAGCCCTGCACAGCCTCCTGGTACCCACTGACACATCCTCCACCACTGCACAGCCTCCTGGTACTACACTGACACATCCTCCATCCCTGCACAGCCTCCTATTGCCCCACTGACACATCCTCCAGCCCTGCACAGCCTCCTGGTACCCACTGACACATCCTCCACCACTGCACAGCCTCCTGGTACCCACTGACACATCCTCCAGCCCTGCACAGCCTCCTGGTACCCACTGACACATCCTCCACCTCATTTAGGGTCTTGTCCCAGAAATACCCTGTCAGGGCTCCCCACAGAACTGAACAGTGGGACATGGTCCTGGCAGAAAATATCCGAAGAATTTCTCTGTGCCAGTTTTCAGGCATTTAGAAAAATGAGTCCCCTCTTCTGTTTAAATTGGAGGACTACTCCAGAAGTCTAAAAACACCTCATACTAAGAGAAGTTTCCCCTTAACTTATTTTTGTAAACTTATACTGCTAAACCTTTGGTCAACACTAAATAAATCCTTTTCTTTTTGGGGCTTATGCAAGTAAGAAAAGATCTGGAAGAGAGCACAGGGTTAGGTGACAGGGAGGGGGAGAAATATGCTGAATTCTGATAATTGCTCTTCTCAGAATAAAGCATTTCCAATTTATTACAGTTGGAAGGATTTGTGCAGCATAGAGAAAGCTGTATCAGTCCATACATATTAACACAAGATTGGGCTCTCTATTATATCAACATTTTCCTAAACAGGCAGCAGCATGACTAATCTCAAAGCTCCAAAAAAGAAAGTGTCTCTTCTTTGTTTTGCCTCTCAAATCTTCCAAATATTTTAAAAATATGTTTCCTTCTCTTCACCTCCTCCTGCTACTAAAAAAATACCCATGGAAACCACAAACCCCAAACAACAACAATGAAAAACCAAAAAACACACACACACAAAAATCCCTGAGAAGAATTTAAAGAGCTCATTCAAAAATAAAACACAAAGATAAAACCTCCAGTGGTGGATTCTTTCTAACTGGTGAATTTATTCTAAACTCAGTGCAGAGAACTGAGTAAAATAAAGGTCAGACCCTGTGCTGGGAATTCCCCTGACCTTTCAGGCTACATCCATCATTGGTATTACACAGAATTTGCCATTTATCACACCAAACAGAGAGCAAATCTTTAACTCCTTTTCTCTTCCCAGCAGTACAGACCCAACAATTATTCAGATTTTAAAACAAAATCGATGTTTATCCAGCTTCCTTTCACAGCTCTGCCTCTCTGGGCTCCTCACTTCTCCAACCTCTGGATGTACAGCAGGAAACTGATAAAGCAGGGAGCACATGAGAACCAATGTGTTTTGGGGAGATGGGTGCAAAGGGGTGGATTAAAAATGCATTTGAAAAGGCCTTTTAAAAAGGGTCTGCTTTCCTACTGACACCTATTGAAGGGTATTTGTGACAATCCTCTCCTGAATTCAGAATCATGTCTGGGGAAGCCAATCCTTACTGGGGAAGAAGATTCTTTGAAAGTTTCAGGCCTTTAGACAGCATCAGGGAATTTTTCTGCTACACTTTGTGCAGAAGTTTGGCACCTGCATACATCAGATTTGACTGGTTTGTAAGGATCCCCCAGCTGGGAAACCATCCTGGATGGGTGCCATGAAGGGAGCAGCCCAGCCCTAAGTTCACAGCCCTGCTCATCACCACAGATGAACTTCTCTCTGACACAGAAATTCTCATTTTATTCTCAGCCCTGCTGATAGCAAAGTGCAGCCAGTCCAGAAGTGGTGACCAAAAGAACAGAGAGGATATTGGGGGGCAGCAATTGCCAGTGGGGATCCACCTTGCTCAAAACCAGAGCACCACTGCCCCTTCTCCAGCACTCTCCAACACTCATTCCAGAGAAGGAAATAAACAAGTCAGTCTGTTGGGGTCTGACACAACCACACTGGGAGCTGGAGAAAGGAAGTATGGAACAACCTCATCTCCATCTAAGTGACCTCCTGGGCTTTCAGCTGCACTCCTGCCTAAAAAGATGCAGGGATCTCCTGAGGGACCTGTCCTGTAGGATCCCCCAGCTGTCCAGACTCAGCCAGTGCACAGCAGGATTCAGAGCAAGCCCCTTTCACCTCAGCACAGGGAAGATTTCCTTCCCTAAAAGCTGTCACTATATGCCTGAGCCACCCAGTGCCCTGGGGCCATTCAGTGTCTTCTGCTTGCATTCAATATTCACATTATCAGCACTAAGGACCAATTTGGGAGCTCCCCAGCTTCCCCCTCATAGAGAATGCAGGAAGACAGGGCAGTTGCCAGGATATTTATAAAAGGGTGCATGGGACAACTATATTTGTGGAAGGTTAAACAGCCTAATGCATAATATGAGCATCTGTGTCATGAATCAATGATTAAAGTAAAGTCTCTTTCATCAAAATTCAGCAATCTCAACCATGGTAAATAATAGGCTAATTAGGCATCTGCTCATCCAATGTCCAAAGGGACAGGCCAGTTCCTGGCACAAAGAGAAACATTTGTTGCACCAGTGAAAAGTCGTTTTCAAGCCTGTGAATGACCCAGAGCAAAAGAGATCAGCTCCTTCCTTTGCCAAAGGATGCTTTTACCAGGAGGAAATCGAGACCACCTTCCTCCTCCTGCTGTCAGGGCTTACAAACTGCCCTGGGGTGGGTGAACCCAGCACCTGCTCCAGAGTGAGATGCACAGGAAACTTCAGACCAGCTCTTAACACACCATTGGCTTAGAAAGGAAAAAGCAGGGAGCTGAAATGGTCTGTCTGCCCAAAGGTTTGAACCTGTAAGGTTTGAAGTTTCCATTCAGTTAAAGAGGGCAGAATCTGACCAAATTACACAATAGGCAGGTTTGGCAATGACAATAATTAATTTTCCTTGCATGCACTCAGCCATCCACAGCATGCCCAAAACTTGCAGCAAAGGAACATGCTGCATTTGATCCAGGACTGCTTCCCTCCACTCCCACCTCACCTCCCTGTTCCCTTTGGCTCCACAGGTACAGCTCAGCACAGAAACTGATGCCCCTCTGTGCTGTGGTGGGCACAGCAGTGGGCTCCACAGCTGGCTGGGGCCCTGGCACTGCTGCAGGGGCCAAATCCATTTGAATGACAGCCAGATTTAAGAGGAGATCTCCTAAGGCTGATTGAAATAACCCCAGAACTGCAAGGATTATGTGCCAGTAGGGAGGCTGCAGATCCATCTTTATTCAGGATAAATGCCATTTCTTCCCAAGCACCCTTATCTATCCCTCACACATACCTCTAAGATCCCTTCAAGCAGTGAAGTGCTGCTGCCAGGTGACTGAATACCTGGGGGCCACTTGGCACCAGGCAGCCCCTCAAGCAACATTTGTAACTCATTTTTCCTTCTAACACACCTGTAAAAACAGACAAGTGGAGTTTTTTGTCTCAAGAGTCCTCACAGTTTGGCTGGACATTGTTGAGGAGGACTGGCCACCCTCTCCTGTAATACCATAAGAATAATCAGCAGCTCCCCTGGGAAGTGTAATGAGCTATTTCTTAGAAGGTTTTGTGCTCTTAGCACACCACCTTAGTGCCTCAGCAAGGGGCTGTGTGCTCTAAACCCAGCCATGTGCCTGCTGTGGCATTCCCTGGGCTCCTGCATTGCTCCCCTGGGACAAACTAGATTTTCCATGGCAGCTTGCAGCAGACTTCAGAATGGAAAGTTTTGCTAAATGCAAGATGGTCATGAATAACACAGGGAGTTTAATAACCTGTGTGTTATTTATTTTGCTACTAAATTCAATCCATGCACTTTATTACATTCAAGGGTGTCAACTCAAAAAATATGTCAAGCCTGCTCAGTTATTGCCCAATGTACAGTAAAGCTGTTTTCACTCATATTCCATGAGGTTATTCAAAATTACTTTAAAATGCTTACTGCTACAAGAAGTTCAGGGGAAAGCTAACATCCTCCCTGTGCCCTTCTGTCTCCATTTGTCTGGCTGAGTATTTGTCCTTTTGTACCTTCAGCAAAATTTCAGCAAGGTTTTTTGTACATATCCTGTCCAAGAGCTGCTTCTGAAAGCCATTACCAGATGCATTTTTAAAGATATTGAGAAGGGGGAGGAAAAAAGTAGATCATCTTAAAAATATCTTCCTCTTGCAAATACAATTTCTGATGTCAAACTGTTACAGCCAAATTGGCTCTTTGCACATTTTTAGTTTTTAAACCTAAGTCACTTTGCCTTCTCAATTTTTGTATCTCACCCTCCTCTTCTCCTTTAATTTTAATGCAAAAGGACTGAGTAGCACTTTGAGAAAAGCTTAGGCTACAAAATTAGTTCAGGTGAGCAGAGGAAAGTTAAAATAAATGGAATTTACTGGTACTCAAGTAATAAAGCTCAGAGGCATCTAAACAGCATTCACATGCTTGCTTACCAGAACTAGTTATTTTGTTTATTAAAGTGACAGCCTTTCATACAGTGAAATAGCTTCACCTGTGCTTTACAACAACTCTACTAAGCTGAAGAAATCTATGGTGAGGTGAAATCTGCACTTAGTAAGAGATAATCCAATGTGCTCTGTCTGCAGTCTGTTCTATCATTTCCAGTCCAAAGGACAGAAATTCTAAAATACCCCAGCAAGTCCCAGTGTGGTTCAAGAGGACACTGACTTTGTTATTAACAAAATTAGCCAGTACAGAGCCTGAGTGCAGCTTTATTCTCTCTACAGGCTCCTGAAGGAGGGTGGCAGCTGGCAGGGCACTCCATCCAACCCTGCCTCACACGAGGCACAGAAGGAAAATTCCTCTCAGTTCTTGCAGCCAGTCTCCAGGTTCTGCAGGATGGCTCCCCACAGCTGACTGGGGGCTGTGCTCCAATTAGCACAGCCCCTTCTGATGCTGGCCAGCCTGCAAAGCCAGATGGCAGCTTCTCCCTGGCATTTTGGGCCCTGGTGCCCAGTGCAGACCACAGGTTTTGTAATAGCCTGGTAAATGGCTCCTGAGCTTTATTTCAAATGCCCCAGCCTCTCCCTGAACTGCAGCACAACTAGATCCAATCCTGCTTCTGAACTCCACAGGAAAGGGATGCAGATAGATTCCTTTGCAAAATACATAATCAACAGGAAAACAATGCATAAAACATACTCCAGGTGTGATTACCTAGAGACACACACACTTTCCCTCCTGCTCTCAGTGCACAGATATTAATGGTCCAGGTGATAAATCAATCTGCATGGCTAAAAGCAGTCACAGTGATCATTTACAGCTTCCACTGACTTCACTCAAATACACTGTACTCTCAAAAGAAGACTGAAAACTAAAATAATGTTGTACTTTGGTGAATTTTGGTGTTTCAGGTCTGGCAAGCTGCATTTGAAGTTATTTTCACTTATAACCTAAAATCACAATGTCTGTTATGATGTCAATTTTCAGTGCCCTTTGCTATTACAACACTGCTGAAATCAACAGTCATTTGCAAACACTCTGTCCAGAACCCCACTTATACAACAGTGCCATAACTCAGTTTGGCTATCACACAACCACTGATAAATATTTGGTTTTGCAGAGAACAACCCACTACTGTGACCACTCTGAATAGGCTGGGTTGGACAGGGCTCGTTGCACCACTTCTGTAAACCCTTTCCAAGGGTCTCCAGGGGACACCTGAGCAGTGCACTCCCCTCTTCCTCTAATCTTGTTAGAAGGTAACCACACCATTTGGAGAATGGGATTACCCCACTAGAAACAGGATGAGATGGGATCAGGCAATCAGCATTTTCCAGCTCTCAAGGAGAAGGAAAAAAAGATGAAAACAGTTTTCACTTTAAATCAGCTAATCTATCCTCCACCTCTGGGGGAAAAACCCAACCAACCAATCTAGTAGTTAATCCTGTTCTCTCACCACCACCCCTACCCAGAAATGGTGTCAGGCCTCTTGCTTTTAAAAATAGACTAAAACAGGTCGAAGTATTCTGTCATGGTGAGACATATTCATCATTGCAGAGCTGGAATATTATTTCTTATTTCTAGGAACAACTGGAGGTTCGTGCTAGGAAAATCAAGTACACAGACTTAAATTGTTTTCTAAAGAAAGAGCCAAATCCCCCAAGCAGTATTAGGAGATTCAGCAGTTCTCACTCTGCAGCTCAGGCTCAAAACCTTTTCTCCTGGCTTTTGCTTTCTAGTGAAAATTCCTTGTTGAACTGAACAGGCAAGGAGATGATGAAGCAATTTGCCCAGAGCTGTCAGGCTGGACAACATCCTGCCTTCCTCACCCTCCTGACTCCTGGCTCAGGGCAGCTTTAGCCACTTTGATTTTTTTTTTTAAAAAGAAGGGAATGCTCAGTTATTTGAAAACAAAATTCATAGGTGGTTTTGCACACCACTGTCATTGTGACTTATGTTTCCAAACAAGTGAGAATTAGGCTAACCTTTAAACACTCCTGCACTGCTTGGCAGGCAAAACAAAAATGACAAAAAATATACTCTAATTTTAGCAGCACCCAAGCCTGACATATGCTGGATTCTGACAGATGCCATTTTCCTGAGTCACCAACATGCAGCATCCTGCTGCTCCAGCTCTCAGAGTCCCAGGCTGAGGGGTGATGGAATGTGTCTGCTGGTGGCAGCAATAGTCTGGTACCCTTAGCAACACCGGGCCAACTGTGAACCTCTGCTTACATCAGGCCAGATCAATACAGCTATTATCAAGGGACATAAACAGAATAAAAAGCTGTCTCTATTGCATGAGTTAACTGCAGCAAGAGGAGAACATCCAGTTCCTGAAGGGCAGACTCACCAACCAAGCACAGGCAATAACGTTTCTATAGACTACAAGTCATCAGGGAGGATTAAATCTACTCCTGCTGAGATTTAATTCTACAGTGAATATCCTTTTTGGGGGAAGTCATAAAGCACCACGAATTCCCTAGCAGAAGACCGATACTGAGATGAAGGCAGTTTATTTTAAAAAAATACAAAACAATAGATTAGCTGGACTTGGAACAGAAATAGATTTTTCTTGATGTACATCTAAGTAAACAGCCTTCAAATAGTGCTCTGCTGATGGGGTCTTTTCCAGAGGTGACTACATTTCAGTAGGGCATAAAATGATTCCTAACTTGCATTTAAGCTTTGGAGGTTTGTGCTCAAGATATAACGAGACAGGACAGGATCCTATTTCAGAGGGTGCTATTGAAAATCCAAACCTAAATGCAAGATATACTCACAGCTAAAAATGGAACTTTGAGGGGACAGTCCCTAAATAAAAAATATTTACAGCTACAACCTATATAACAAAATCACATGATAACAGTAGAACATTTTAAGCAGTGTTATTAATTGGGCAAAAGCACCAAAATAACAACAAAAAAACCATTAATTTTGTACATCAACACAAATAAAGGGTTGCTGTCTACCCTGACCATGAGCTGGCAGTGTCCTTGAAGCCAGGAGGGCCAGGGGTGTCCTGGGGTGCATTGGGCAGTGTGGCCAGCAGGTCAAGGGAGGTGATGCTCCCCCTCCACCTGGCCTTGGTGAGGCACATTTGGGGTGCTGTGTCCAGTTCTGGGCTGCTCAGGACAAGAGAGACAAGGAGAACTGGAGAGGGCCCAGCAGAGGGACATAAAGATGATGAGGGGTCTGGAGCATCTCTGACGAGGAGAGACATGGGGAGTCCTGTTTAGTCTGGAGCAGAGAAGACTGAGAGGGGATCCAGACTCTTTTTGGTGGTGCCCAGTGACAGGACAAGGAGCAATGGCCATAAATTAAAACAGATTATCACAGTGATTCCTGCCTGCTTTTAGAAACCTATTGACCCACTGGTGTCAGCTCTCCACAGCTCTCCACAAGCACAGCTCAACACAAAGAAGAAATTCTGCACACTGAGGGGGCAGAGCACTGGGACAGCTGCCCAGGGAGGTTGTGGATTTCCCTCTCTGGAGACATTCCAAACCCACCTGGACACGTTCCTGTGTAACCTCCTGCAGGTGACCCTGCCTTGGAGGGGGCTGGATGATCCCTGAGGTCCTTCCCAAACCTAAGTGTCCTGAGATTCTAAAAACCAGACACAAACAGCAGGATGAAGGAGGGAGCAAAGCTGCACTTCTTTTGCAAACTTTGCACACACATTATTTTGCTGAGCTCCTTTTTCAGCAGTATCAAACACATTGTTGATTTTCCCTCCCTGATCCATGGTGTGTGTTAACTTAAATTTTGCTGTTTATGCTCAGGCAACTCTCTGTTTCTCCCAAATGTACATTTATGTGAACCAAGGATTATCAGTCTTCACAATGTGGTCCTTCCTATGTTTTGAGTAATAACCAAATAATTATCAGCATTGTCTCTAAAGGAGTCACCCTGGAACACGAACAAGCCCCACAGAAATGAAGGAGGCAGCTCACACCTTGGACTATCCTTGGCTTTTGGCATGCTCAGGCACATTTATCACATGGGGCATGGTCAGATTCTGCAGCTCAGGCCATAAAAATGGCCCAGCTCAGTAATCCAGCTCTACACTGCAGTTTCCTATATGTCAGTTCCCAGAAGGTAGAAAAGAAAAAGAAATAATTAATTTAAAAAAAAATAAAAATAATTCGTTTAAAGAAAACCACCTTACCAGCACAGGGATGGAGTTTTGAAGATATTTGGAGAAAGATTTGATATTCCAGATGCTCTTGTGAGATAAATCCTCTAAGCTCTTTTAGATCAGTCATTTTCTCTAACAGCTAAGCCACCAGAAGTTGGGGAAGCTCAGACTTTGATGCCCATTTAGGAAAACCATGATGGATGATATTTAGTACTTTGTAAGTCAGACTAGATTATCACTGTGATTCCTGTCTGCTTTTAAAAACCTATTGATCCACTGGTGTCAGCACTGCAGAAGACAGCAAGTAGAAGCTTTCAAAATACTTTTAAGACGGGGACTGTTGCTAACTTTGATGTAGTAAAATTCCAACATCGTGATGTATCTCCTGACAAGAAGAAAATTAAACTTCTGTTAATTAATACATTAATTTTAATTGGATTTTTCACAAGGCATATAGTAATCAGATTCTGAAGAGATGACTGAATGCATCCACATAGGAGACATCGATCTGTCGTGTAACACTAACTTGAAAGATTTAAGCTACTAATTCAGTTTTCTTGTCTGAGGAGCCTTTCCAGCAGCTTTGCACATAGTGGTCCTCTGGGTTTGGGAGAGTTTCTAGGCATAAAACAGTGAAGGAAGTCAGCAGAAAAGCTTTAACAAGAATAGGAATTAAGTCTTGTTCCAGTGCAGCTTGAGCAACGCTATGAATAGGTCACATACATCATGGAAACCAGCCATGAAATATAAGAACTTGCAGCCATCCTGAGACTGATTAATGATTCAAATAAGCAATTTCTTTTCATAATTGCACTTAGGGAACATTAGAGACACAGACCCCATTCAACAGCTTAAACTGGGCTCTAGATCAAGAAAACATATGCCAAACTGCAGGGTTGCTGCCTGCAAAAGCCAGCTAGTAATGCTACCAGCATTAAGCTATTTTTTGGAAGCCTATGAAACTAAAAGAGCAGTTTTTCAGGTTTAAGGAAAATAACAACTCTGGAAGCAGCTCTGCTTCATTATAATTCTCATAGGATGAGTTTGCAAAAGGAAAAGATCCTGGCAACCTGAAATCATAAAGGCTTTCTATGATGCTTTGCAGGAGAGAAAGAGTATTATTCGTTCAGCTCTAGTCACCCACTCTGTAACCAAAGCCTATCTGCCTAAATATCCCCACTGGATCCATTAGTTACCTTCCCTTCAGCTGTTAGGCAGTCACTCTGCTTTTCTCACAGGATTCCTGTTCTCAGGCACAGGCTCTGGTTGACACAATAAACCAGGCACAAGCTGAAAATAAGCAGTGGAGAATCCTCTCTACAGGATTATTTGGGATTACTGTTTTGGAATGACATATGCCAAGAAATCGATGGGCCTCTCCTAGACCTCTGCTCATTGTCACAAAGACAATATAATGGCCTCCCCTGAGGATAATGATCTTATATCTATGGAACTCATATAGGTTGTAGACTTTTTCCCCATTAAAACACAGTTTCACTTTGTTTTTGTTTTATTGTGTGGCACTACAAAGTAACTCCACAAAGATTCAGGTGTCCCCAAGCAGCAGAATTACAGGAATGCAGAGGTACACAGGACAGAACAGAGTCTCTTTTGGGCAGAACAGCAACTCTTGGTTGTCCACAGACAGTGCCAATCCAGCCATCAAGCAGCCACCCCTTCTCCTTTAATCAGGGAATAGTACAAGAGGCTGCCAGACAGCAGCAGCAGGNAGAATTACAGGAATGCAGAGGTACACAGGACAGAACAGAGCTCTCTTTTGGGCAGAACAGCAACTCTTGGTTGTCCACAAAGCTGACAGTGCCAATCCAGCCATCAAGCAGCCACCCCTTCTCCTTTAATCAGGGAATAGTACAAGAGGCTGCCAGACAGCAGCAGCAGGAGATGTGCTCTCTCTGCAATGCACGAGCTCGAGAAAGAGCAGCCACACAGAGATCCCTGGATGTGGGCAGCACAGGATGCTCAAGGAAACAATGCAAGCAAAAGCACAAATAAGCACAAAAAGCCTGTGTCACCCAAGAAAACTTGAATTCTTAACATCTTTAGAATCATCCGGTTAGAAATTTGCCAGTGCTTTTCAGCAATTCAAAATAGGCAACAGGTTGATTGCCTTTATCTTCATTCTTGTCAACCCCCCGAAAAAAGGCTAGCAGATGTATAAATTCCTCTTTCCAAAATGCAAACTACCATTAAACCACTGTTATCCATGTTATCTGACTTGTCCCCCATAAAGAGCAGCTCTAATTTGGGAATTCCCTTTAGGCTCCTCACTGTGAACACCAAAGCAAATAACTCATTTAGCTTTTCTGCAAAGGCCTTATTTTCCTTGAGCACTTCTTTTACATCTTGATCATCTATCAACCTTATAGACCTTCAGGCAGGCTTCTTGCCTCTGATGTGTTTGAAAAAGTTTTTATTATTAGTTTTTATGCCTTTAGCAAGTTATTCTTCAAAATTGTTTTTGTCCGCTATTATTATGGGTTTGCATTTAACTTGGTGGCTTTTTTTTTCCTTAGTTCATTTGGGCAAGACTTCAAAGGGTGTCCTTTAATGCTAATGACCTTCTTCAGTCTAATAATCCCCTTTGTTAACTTCTCATGCAACCTTTTATAAAGTGGTGGAGTTTTTCAAATAGGGGTAACACACTTACACTTTATTGTATTTATTGGTAAAGCTGCAAAAATGCATTCCTACAATGGTGATTTTATACAGCTTCCATATCACCCCAAAGTGTTATTTTGTTCTGTTTTGCCCTTTTAGCCACTGCTTTTAGATTTCTTTTCCATTTTCTGTTGGCCCCCTTTCAGAAGTATGTGCCATCCTAAGGTTTTTTTGATTTCTGTACTCCACCAGCAATGATGGGTTTGAGCATGTTTATATTTATAATTATGGAATGTTTCTATGACAGGTACATCTTCAATTAAGACTTAATTCTTACTAAGGGATAAATTAAAAAAAAAATTTGCTCTTCTCTTTCAGGCTCTTTGATTTCTTGCTTCCAGAAGATGCCACTTTCAAAGTGTATAAATGTGGTTTCTACATCACCTTTAATCCTGACCCTTAAACAGGCTCATTGAGTCCTCATTGCTTCTGTGGTAATTCTGAGCATGACACTAAAGATGCTTAGTGCTACCATCCCAATTTGGTATGAAATTTTAATGCACAGAGATCCTGAGATTTTTCATTACTTGTTGATACAATTCCACTCCCTGCCTTTTTTCTATTTTTTTTCTTGTTCTTTTCTTTTCTCTTTTTTGCTTCTGATCTTTCTTTGAACTATAATGTCACTCCTCTGCTGGCTTGGTTTCCTCTGTTATTGGTGTATAATTTTACACTGCTATTCCAGTGCTCTCTGATTGAGATGCTATTATGTCAATATCCTCATTTAAAATCAGCATTTCACTTTACCCATCTTCATTGCATGCACTGGGTTAATTGTCCACTGGCTCTATTACTGCTATCTTGCACCAATAGAATAGCATGAACAGACACAGTTAGGTCAAACACTTGGCCAGCTGTCTCTAAATCATTTTTGAATACTAAGAGCTCTTTTGTATTAAATAAAAAAGCCCTGGCAGTGACTTTGCCCCTGTGTCTTAAAAGGCAAATGCAATCCCAGGAAAATTGAACAAAGGGCATGGTCCCAACACCTTCTGAAGTGTGAAAAATAAAATGGATCAGCTCATTCCAGGCATTTCCACTTGCATCCTGTGAGAAGCCCCGACTCTAAGAAGCTCTGGCAAGAGGCAGCTGGAATTGAGTGCTGCATTGTGCAGGAGCTCATTCTCCTCAGTGCTCTGCAGTTCAAATGCAAGCACTGAAGCAGACTTGTCAGTGACCTTGACTCTGACCCACTTTATAGAAGCACTTGGGGAAGGAGCAGAAAGCAAAGGGGGAGTTTTTCATACGTGGCTAAAAAAAAAACCAACTCTCTAACTCTCATGTCTCACTGAAAAACTGAGAAGGGGAGGAGAAACATGAAACCAGAATTACTGAGGAGGAGCTTAATGATATCTCCCAGACTCGAGGAAACTCTCAATGCAGCACTGAACATGTCAGCCACTCCCTGATTAATGTTACTTAAAATTAAAAAAAACCAAACCCCTCTCTCCTCAATGCTAAGAGGAATTTGGTAACATCACATCCATAAGAATTACAGAATGTTGAAGCAGGAAGAAGATGCAAGAGGAGAAAAGAATCCACACTGAACCCCTCTTGTACACTCTGTCCAAGAAAAAAATATGTGTATTATATAAAGAGAATATTTTCCTCCATTGGCAAGGGGTAAATTCTTTGAAGAGATGGCTCTGATTCATCAGCAGGGTGCTGGCAGATGCCCCTGGAAAAATAGAGAACATGGCTGTACATCTTCAAAAAAATATTTTAGGAGACACAATTTCCTCAGAGGGATATCTGAGTTGTGTTCAGCCCCCTAGGCACATCCCAGGAAAATACAACCATGTTTTGATGGTGGAGAGGATACTAAAGCTTTGATGGATAATATTTTGATCCAAGGTAAAGGAGAGGAGTTTGACTAAAGGCCCTAAAGAGCCGTGGAAAGGGACTGAGGTGCTGAGCTAAAACTAAGAAAGCAACAACATAAGTTCCATGTAATAGCAATAAAACACCTGGGAGAAAAGATAAGGTGTACAGTAGATCACTGCAAAGTGGAGGTCATAACTAACATGTCTGGCCCAAACAAAAAGCAGCAGCTCAGAGATTCCTCAGAATGGCAAACTCCTGGAAGAAAAAACCTCAAAATGGTTTAGATGTTTAGAGCAGCAGATGCTACTGCACACAGACAGGATGCAAGTACAAACAACATGTGTGACAACATTAAAAGTTGGGTAAATTTATCTAAAAATATGATAGTGAAGCACACACTCATCTGTCTACAGTGCTTCATGCAGGTGTCTGAGCATCATGGAGAACAACAGCTTAGAAGTGTCAGGTACAATGAAAAGTGGCCATTATTGTATTGAGAAAAAAGGAAATTTTAGTCTCTGGGATTAAAACATCACATTCTTCTTCTTTTTTTTTTTTTTTACCTGAAACTGTTCCTATTCTAGATAAAAAATATTATCAAATGGAGATAGGAAAAAAAACAGTCAAAAAAAACCCCCAAACAGTCAAAGAAACAACAACCTGTGTCAGAGATTGCCACTATGGTGATATGATTAGCACAATGACTGAGTACAGAGAAATTTGGTAGCTGTGGACATACTTCAGACAGGTTTCCAGGAGAGTGTGGAGTATTTGACAAAAACACTGTGAACACGCAAGTGTGATCAAAATAAAACAAAACTAGCCAAAAAGCCTGTCTAGTTTAGATGAAATGTGATTTATAATTTCAAAACATATATTTTACTTAGCAAAAAGTAAGACTTTTAGCATTGGTTGGCCTGAATAGCACTCCCTTCCTTGACTACCACTTTAACAAGGAGTTCACAGTTGCAGGTGGAACTTCATCTAACACAGTCAATGATTCCTAAAGTTACCAGAGAAATTATATACTCACTTTTATATATATATATTTATATATGAAGATTTACATGTTGAAAACAAATCAAAGGGAAGAGACAAAAACCATGGATTAATTGGAGATGAGAAGGAAATCTGTAGAGTTTATTGAGTGTATTCAACTACCTCAAAAGGGAATTAAGTCTAAACTTCTTTCCAATAAATACCTGTCATAAAACCCTCCAGTGGCAAAGATCCAGCATCTCCTGCAAATAACCTGTTCTAGACTAAAAGCAGCTCTGCTGTTTGGAAGCTTCTTTGAATATTGTGTGTTTTTAAAGGACTGTGGGACTGATGTTGCTAAGATCAGAAGCTGCTTTACCTGGTATAAACACAGAACATATTACTGGATCGAGAGAGAATGTTTACTCCAGGAAGTAGAATTGTTAAAATTGCATGAAAGGAACTGAGGAGCTCCTCTGAATTGTCACTCTCCTGAGATTGTTTATCAGACAATGCCACAGCTGACAAACTGATCATGCACACCACCTTTTCTTGGGCCAGCAGAAACCAAATTTATCTTTATTTGACAACAAGAAGAGTTTAATGGGAATACTATCAAACAGCCTATATGAAGTATAATGTTAGCTAGAGCTTTAGCAACTCTGGTTATGCTGGTCCAACTGGAAGGTGTGGAATAGAGTCAAAATCCTAAATACAAGCTGTGGAATCCATGGTGGGTACATCACACTGCTAAATCACAGCACTGAGAGAAAGGCTGTCACTACTGCTCAACAGAGAACTGAAATGATGATATTTTCAAAATACTCAAAAGTTACACTTCAGCCAACAGGGACTTGCAAGAGAGAAGTTGTACAGGGAACTTCTGAAATACCAACAGAGTGGCACAGACACAAACAATGCCCTAGAAAGAGAGCACAGGGCTAGCAGAGCTGAGCACGTCCTGCATCAGCTGAGGGGATCCCTCTTCTGATTTCAGGAGGACAGAAACAAGGGGCAGCATGTTGGCCATTCTGCCTAAGAAGAACTCAGAATAACATATACTCTACTATCCTGAGAATTGGTGGCAAAAGGTGATGCCTGGCACTGGCTCTTTTGAGGTCAGAGTGAAAACCATCAGGTACAAATGACAGCCCAGGATGTCTGAGGGACTCTGAGCAGCACTTCCTAGTGGGTTGTTAAAATTCAATATTGAGTTAAAAATGCTTGTTCACTACTGTTGTGCTGTTTAGCTGGGGCAGGAAGTGTAAGAGCTCTGCTAAGAGCAAACTGGAGCCAGGTAGTGTGTGATGCTACAGATCTCATTACCCTGTGTTAATCTGCTGTGACTCCTCACACCAGATGATGCAGACCCCAGCTGATCTCCTTGGCTCCAAGTGAGTTCTGAGCATCACCAAACCCCAAGCCACAGCCTTTCCAAACATTTATTAACATCCAAACTGGCTTCAGCCAGAATGAGAATGAGCTTATAATTTTCCAGTGAAATATATTCCAGTTTGCTGCCACGATTTATAACAGGAGCAGGGGAGATGATGAGGGAAAAGAAGAATTTTTGAAGAGAAAACAATTGCTTGCAGTCATTCAAATGTTAGATTAGAAAATGCTACTTGAGGGCTCATAGCATAAGAAGTCTAAGTGTACAGCTTTGATGTGAAACCCTTGCAAAATCTGTTGTTGTACTTGACTTGTCAGCTCTCCAGTATCACCCTGATGGTAACACTAACAACACCATTTCAGGAGATGAGTGGAAGCAGAGCCTCTAAGATTGACACAATTGGCAGGACTGACAAAAATAAAATTTATGTCACTCTCCAGCAAAGCACATGCATCTTGGAGACCAGCTGCATTTTCCTAAGTGTGGAGTTGTCTGGTGAGGAATGTGGCACTGCCCAAGGCAGGGAGGATGTGAGATCACTAAAGCAATGCTGCCATTTGGGATAGTTGCAACATGCAAAATAGCACTCACAGGATTCTAAGTCTGTATTTTGTGACCTAGTTTGCCATAAAACCAGAATGTTTCTCTCAAAATATGGCAGGGATACTAAGAAAAAAAAAAAAAAAAAAGAAAAGCAAAACCCTCAGATTTCTTTCACTGCAGAAGTCCAGGATAAAGGAGAAAGTGAGGGGTTGGATGTGCTGTGTGTGGAGCACTCCCACAACACCACATTTTGACCATGGCTCCTACGGAGTCAAAACTCCTCTCCTTGACAGTGTCCTCTAAATGGTGCTACTGGAGGCCTAGGAAAGATGTGGGCTGAACAACAGTGGGTGGCCCCAATAATGTCTGAAACAGAGCAGCACAAAGAGGGGCAGCAATGGGGGGTCTTCATCAGGCATCAACACCAAACTGCATCTTTGACAGAGCTGGGGAATGGTCTGGAGGGGCAAGAACACCTGCAGCCTCCTGACAGCCAGGAAAACACAGAACCACAATGGGAGAAACAGAAAATGGAAAGGAAGTTTGTGGGGGAAAGAAAGAGACTGTGGGGGAAAGACATTACTCCTTGGTGATGGGGAAACCTAGAGAAAAGGACAGGACAGTCAGCTGTAACTCACAGGGAGCCAGGGTCTGCCCCTGTATCTGGGAGCTCACCTGCTCCACACACCACTCAACCTTCAGCCTCACTTCTTTTCTGTTACCAGGGCTGATCAGCCACCAGCTGGAGCTCAGAAATCAGGCCTTTTCCCCCAAAATAGGCTCTCTGTGCTGTCTGCCTGCAGCAGTGAGGTGCAGGATGTTGAGGGGAGCCAGCCCTGGGAGGACACCCACCTGCCTCTAAAGAAGGGCCTGGGGAGAGAGGACAACACAGACCCATGTACACAGACTGTACATGCAGCAACTTTGGAAGAAAGCAAATATATTCTCTTTCTGAAGAGGAGCACAGCCATCTTCTGAAGAATCCAGTTACATTGACTTACCAGGCTAATTCCCCTCTACTCTTGCTGCTTGTCCACTCAAGCCTACCTGGATCAAAAGCTAGGCCTCCTCAGAGACAGGAAGATTGGAAAATAATGATTTTGTTCAAGCCTGAGCCTGCACACAGGATCTCAAAAAATCTCCTCAAAACCATAAGAGGTGTCATTCACCCTTAAATACCACCCCCTCCCCATGCCTACAGTACTGTGTTTACTCATCCTGTCTGATTACTAATTCTGTTGTCAGCAGATACCCCAGAAGCCCACAGGCTCCTTCCCTCCCTCTTTCCTGTCCACAGCAATAGCAGACTGCCATCCTCTATCAGCTAATTCATCAGCCCTTGTGGCAGATGTCTGTGTGGTGGATCTAAAGGTTCCAGCCCAGCAGATGACTCAGAGTTTAGCATGCTGGAGCTTTCATTTTGCATTGAATCAGTGAAAACTTTCACCCACTGTAGCATTAAAAGTATTCAAGGGCTGCAACATCAAGCACTCCAAAGTCAGGAATAGATACAGAAAAGTCACTCTTGCAGAAATAATTTATATTTGTGCATGGAGAAGGAGATGATAATTAAGGAACACAGCCCAGGTAAGAGGGTTCTTTTTGTTTCTTTTCTTTTTTGGACAGGTCTCTAGCTCACTCAGGGCACAGGGTGAACAGCATCTTGCAAAGGAATCATTTGCTTGTAGGACTCCAGCTTCAACTCAACAGGAGGTGGAAAACAGGCAGGACAGAAGAAACTTGGAAGAAAGAACACAAAGTCCAGTGTTGCAGTGAGAGTGCCTGGGAGCCCTGAATCCCATGTCTGCATTTTCATTTGGGAGTGGCAAATTGCCTGGAACAGATTCATTCCAAATGGTCAGTCACTGCCTACTCCTTGTCTCCTAGGTCCTAAGAGAGCCAAATGACAGAAACAGTCTGTGCCAATCTTCCTTGCAGGAGCAAGGAGGGGAAACAAGACCGTGCAGGTGTCAGTCTTTGCTGAATGACGTGGAACAAATCTGATTCCAGGCATCTTAAACCATCTATCACAAGTGGGTAGGTCCTTGTGATCAGAGCTGTTTCCTGTCCACACAAGGATGACACATTTGTGTCTCACAGGGGTCTCCCCAAAAACAACCCACACTTCTGCAATGCTGCCAGGGTATAGCAATGAGCAGAACAAGAGAGCCTATGAGGAGATAACAGTTCACTCCTCAGAGCAGGATCTGCACAGTAAGCACAGGGCAAGGCTGCACAGTGAACACTGAAGCTAGAGCAGAACACTGAGCAGCTGCTTGTTATGTGGAAATTCTCCATTTTTGAGAACTCAGTGAGGCAGGGGTCTAGATGGGAGGATAACAGGAGCCCCTGTGAGTAAAGGCCACATCACAGTGCTCTGAGCTGACACTGGACACACAAGCTGAGTGCACTCACTAAATCTCTTTGTACAGAGTGCCATTTTCTTGTTGGGAGCAGTGCTGGATGGCCACATGAAACCTGCCCAGCAAGCAGTTCTGCTGCTCTCTGTGTGGCTTCCTGTTGCCCCAGAGGCTGGGGTAAGAGGTTTGGCCTCTGCAGACCACCAACATCTGCAGCTTGCCAGTACTGGCCACTTGATGCCCAGTCCAAAACATTTCAGCACCTGCTTGACCATAAGCACAGAAAGAACATGGGTGAATTCAATCAGATGGTTCATGTGTCTCAATCTAGCTGACTCCGACTCCTCACCTACAATACACACATCCATACTCCAGCAGCTCTGCATGAAGTGTGTTTTCAGCCCCTAGCAGAAATGTCTGGCCCTACAGCTCAGCTGTTGGGATGCCTCATGTGAACATGATTTCACAGGCTCCAAATAAGAGTCAGCTGAGTTAGTTTAAACAACACATTCAGGATCTGAGATAATTCTGCTACCTGCTCCAGCACAGACAGGGAAACCATCAACAGGTATCATCTGGTGGAGTGGTGGGAAGATCACCATTGTGTATGGGCAGGGAAAGGTACCTGGGAACAGAAATATCCCCAGCCAAGAGCACCTGAGCTGGAAAAGTCCATCACTTCAGTCTCATCTGACAGACTGACACCACTAGAAACTGAGAATATCCCCTCACTTCATGTAGGTCAACACAATGACAGTGATCATCAGAGTTACTGTGTCAAAATTGGTGACATGGAGATCAAAAGCTTCCTATTGTTCTCTCATTTCTTGGCCCATCCATTCCTTCCTAGGGATGACATGATTCTTACGGATTTTGAAACATTTTAAAAATAAAATAAAATAAGCACACTTTGTAAAACCTAGAAGAACAGTGAAGCACAAGTGCTTTGGATTATTTTTATACAGTAACTACAGCAAACACTCAACCCTGGAACACTCAGTGCTGGAATCACTGTAGCTGTGGCATTGTGTGTGTGCCTCATACCCACTTCACTTATTTCTGTGTCACTCATCCTCCCTGCTCCAGAATGAACTTTTTTTCAAAGGAAAGAGCTTATCTCCCATACTGCAGAGCAGAAGAAAAATCCTCCTATGCAGCAATATTTAAAACATGGTTTTATGGTCTTATGGCAGCTAATTTTCCTTAAGTGATTTAAGGGAATGAATACATCTGAAAGTCCTGCACTGAGCTGCTCTGCAATGACAACATGAAGCCAAACTTCCTGTGCTTTAAACAATCCAGCCTTCTGTGGACAGCCCTTCATGGCAGATCTTGTCTGAAACAGGGGGATGAAGGTTATTTTTTCCTTACATAATTTCTCATGGAATTGGGCTTTGCATTTTATTTCATTTCATATTCCCCAGTGTGGGGAGCCTTTAGGTGAGGAGAGGGTGGCAGGACAGACATGTTCAAATGCAAAATGCCTGATGTGACACAGTTTGACACCAGCCCTCCTGCAGCAGGTCACCTGTGCATGCAGCCAACCATCTATCATGTATTAGTCATCTGAAAGTAACACTCTGCCCCTGAAAAGCACCTAAAATTTTTAGCTGCCTGAAGGGATTCAAAGCAGGTTTTACTCTGGCACTGTGTCATAACTTAATAAAAGCAGTCACTGCTGAGGCAGGGTGGTGCATGGACAGCCCCCTGCCCACCCTCTGAGGCAGCTGGCACATCTCCCCTTTTGTCCCAGCACTTTGGATATGATCTTTTCATTCCAGTAGTGCTGGGATCAGAGGGACTAAGAATCTGGCATTGGCTGAAAATAACAGTAATCCCATATACTGCACTGCATTGCTGAGCTTCCCTGGAACTGCCAGAAAGACTGGTGTTGACAAGGGGATGACAAAAGCAGACAAGAAGGTTTTTTTGGTGGGTAGGTAATTCAATAAGAAATGGAATTCTGAAGAGCAACATAGACTTGGCTAGTACTTTAATTAAAAAAAATGTTTCTAAATAGTATTTTTAAAAAAAATTTCAATAACCTTGAAAATTAAATGTTACACTTCTGTTTAAAAGGCTCCCTTTTCTTTCCCTCAGGAAGAAATGAACTGGAACTGGTTCATCTCAGGTTGATCACTGGGGAGAGTGGGAGACAGAAAGATGGAGGAAGAAAAAGATTTCCATTTCAGACCTGCTCTCACCAAACAGTTCTTTTGATTTTTCATTTTAGCCACCAAAGCAAATTAATTCATTCTTCACACATAGGACAGCTGGAAGCTACCAGAATTTTCAAAGCTTCCTTAGAATGGGATGGAAGCTGAAAAGAACTTCCCCCTACCTCCAAGAATAGCTTTACTTTACTGACAGTGACTTTTAATAGTGCCAGGATTTGTTGCCTTACTGGCTACAAGCATTTCCCTACATCCAACTTTCTGGGGATCTTTAAAGACCTCTTCATTCTTGGAAAAAAAAACTCTTCTCAAAGCAGTCTGCATGCTCTCTCCATCATCTAGAAGGAAAATTGTCTTGCTTTTTGGGGTAGAAAACAGAGGAAAGAACAGACTGGCTCCAAAGCTACTTTCTGTGCCTTTCCATCATTATCATCATCATTTCAAGAGAGTTTAGGAGCCTTGGTCAGAGGCACAGTGCAAGATGCTGCAGAAACTGAATGCAAAGACAAATTCTGTGCCAAACAATTAGCAGTCTAAGAACATCATTTTCATGCAGCTGGATTCCAGTCCATATATAAGGATCTTATCTATTAACCTATCTTCCTTGTACCTAAAAGCCCCTCTGTACAGGTATTACTACTAGCTGGGAGATAAAAAGTCCAATTAAGATGTATTGGGAAAACCAGGAGTTAAATTAAAGGAGGTCTTATCCTATACATGATGTAGCCAGGGGTAAGAATCCTCTTTCTTTATTAGCAAGGCAAGCCAGGTCCTTTTTCACAGAAACAAAAAGAAAAGAAAGAAAAAAACAAAAGGAAAAATTAGCAAAACTTCAGGGAATTAAGGATTCAAATTCCCTCTCCATTGTGAGAAGCAAAAAGAAAGGACAAATACCAGGAATCCCATAATGAAAAAAAAAAATAATCTATAAAATCTCCTCTTATTTTTTGGTAGTGATTTTTTCCTACCCATCTCCATTTTTTTTCCAGCAGTTTTTCTTAGGTGCCACGTTCAATAATCCTTCTGTGCTTTGATGTCAAACATTCAATAGCTGTCTGCCTCCCTCCCACTCCTCTTCTCCATATTCTCCTCAATCCATCTCCTCTGATTAGCTAAGATTTCACCTTCAAGAACACCTCTGCTTCTCTGAGTGTGTGTGTGAGTGTGTGTTTATATAATATTTGCAAATATTCCCCCCCTCCCGCACTGCACACCACACGCCCAGCACTGCCAGAGCCCGGGTTCAGCATCACTGCCATTCCCTAACTCGATTTGGGGGGCCTGCTGTTTTGGATCCAGCTCCGAGCTCGAGAGCAGCTCGATTGAATTTAGGCCCTGCCTTCAGAATTATTTCATAGTTAATCCGAGCTGAACCTCATTTCCCTCGCGTTCTCCGCGTCTGATGCTCCCTGCGGCTCGGGGCACGGCCGCTCCCGCTGCCCTGCGGCGGGCGGGGCTGGTGGCGGACCTGCGGCTGATTTTGGCTCCTCGCCGTGCCAGAGCTGCCGGTTGTGCCCCAGGCTGTGCCCCAGGCTGTGCCCCAGGCAGGGTGTGTGCCCGAGCAGGGCTGCCCCAGCAGCTCGGGCGCCACTCACCGCGTGGTTGTACATGTCGATGATGAGCTCCTTCACGCCGTGCAGGGTGGGATGAGCCCACGGAGAGGGGTTCGCCCAGTGCCGGTTCAGATCGAACCCCATCAGGGAGCACCTGCACACACACACACACAGAGAACACAAAGGGCTTAGGGGGCTGCAGCCTCTCCTCGGAGCAGCTGCAGAATTCGGGTTCTGTGCTGCAGCTGAAGCTGTTGAATGTTGTTCTCATGGGGGAAACGAAGCAAAGGCTCCCCTGAGGGAAGACTGCAGCAAGGGCCCCTTTTAGAAATAAGGTGCCCAGCAGAATATCAGCTGAAATCATTCAGCCTTCCTCCCCTCCACAACCTGTGCTCCCTCTCCCCTTTGCCTTCTCCCAGCTTGGCAGGCTGGACCAGCCTTGCCTGACCTTGGAGGGTCCCTTGCCTTTGCTCTGGCTGAGGGTGTGCAGCCACGGGGGTGGTTCACACACTGCACCACCAAACTGGACCTCCCGTCTGTCCTGTCAGGCTTTGACTCAGCAGAGCTGCTCAGAGCATTCTGATCAATGGACATTAAGTTTGTGCTTAAGGGATTCAAAGCATGAATGTCATTGTTCCACTAACCTGGGACCTCGGTCTCTTCCCTCCTGCAATTGCCCACACAAAATTAGCCAACCAAATCAGCAAGTTAAAATGCTTATTGGCCATCAAATCTCGTGGGTGTTGGAGCATGGGTGCCACCTTGGCTTCTCCTTCCTGCCCTGACTCAGATCCCTCTCAGGACACCATCCTGCATGGGATTCTGTTGCTCACAGCCCCACAGAGCAGTAGCTAAATTCTTTGTGAGGCCTCACTGAAACTCAGGGGACTGCTGATAGAATGAGCACTAAACCTGAAAATTTGAAATTTGAAAAGGAAATTAAAAGTCTGGAAGTGACACAAGTAGGAGAAGGTGGAAATCAGGTCCCTTGCCTACTGCAGGAGACACAGACAATCTGTGGCTGCTGGTCCATGCAGGAAGAGAACTCTGTCATCTCAGGCTAAGCTTGGGATGAATTGGGCAGATTTTTGCTCAGGAATTCTATGGAAGACCACACAAATAATAAAGGCTCAGGTAGAGATACAACTTCCTCTATAGTTAAAACAAACAAACAAAAAAATCAACCTTGCTGCTAAGCCTTAAAGCTTCTTGAGAAAAGAAGAGCTTTCATTGATCCCATGTCTATTACTAGAATGTCTGTTCAGCCTTAATCTTTTAAACACACCTATGCAAGCAACAGAGATTCACTCCAGCAGTGCTATCCTTTGACAAAAAATTCTAAGAATCAGAAGACCCAAAACACAGGTTTAATTGGCAAAGAGAAAGGAAAATAAAACCAAGAGAGGTGAAATGCTAAAAAAAGTGAGGGGATGAAACCAGAGGATGAAGTTCATTTCCAAATCTGATGAATAAATGCTTTCCTATGAACCAAAGGATACAAAGTTAATGGGACATTCTTTTGCAAAAATTCTTATGGGTATCTAAGCAAGCAGGAGCTGCCCTGCTCCTTGGGCTTGCACAACCCAGCCACCACCTCTCAGGGAGCTCAAACACCCAAGAGCAGCTCTGCAGCTCCATCACTGCTGGTGTGGGTGGCTGGCTGGGCTGCAGCAGCCACCTCCTTGTCGTGGGGGCCACTTCTCTGCTTGTACAGAAAACAGATGGATTTGTTTTCTGGGCATTCCACAGACAGCTCTGAAAGTTGCTGCCACCCCACTCTGCAGCATATTGTGTCAGATTTCTCTCTCTCTTCTTTTTGTCTTCATGTAAACTCTCTGCACTCAGCTCTACTAAATCCTGTCTTCTTTTGAACTCATAGACATTAATAAAAACCAGAAGTACTTCCAGAGACATAGGTGGAATTACACCAGGATAAAACTGGCAGAAGAGCAGAATGAGAGGAATGAGTTTTTCATTTAATAAAAGCAGAAACTGTCATGAGTTTTACTGTATTTTGGCACAGTTCCCAAGAAAACAACGTTCCTACTGTACCAAAACTTTCTTAAGAGCTCAGAATCTGAACTTATATCTCTTTATTTAGTTAATGTATCACATTTGCACTTTCTTTTAATAGTATTTAACACTAGAGAAAATGAGCATACTTTGATTCCATTAAGTTCATCTCCAAAGCACATTGACGTGGCCAAGCTGGAGAGCCTGCAAAAGCAAATTTTAAATTCAAACATGGACTGTCAGTATTAAATTTGGGGTTTGGGGCTTTTTAGATAACTTTATCTAAGTCATCCCCATAGGGAAAAAAGGTAAGTAATACCTAATTTTTGTAGGATCCTAAATAAGGCACTGAAACTTGGAGGATTTGGATGTGTCAGGAATGTCTGGACAGTGATGAATCTCGTAGTTCATTTAAAGCAACAAAACCAGTTGAAAATAGTTGTCTTGACTTGAAAAGGCTTTATAAACAGAAGGAAGCAATGCTTAGCAAACAAGTTATTCATTTGGGAAGCTCCTCTGAGCTCTCTTTAATAGGAATCCAAATTAATTTCCAAATATCATTTAGCTAGGCTTTGATGTGGTATATCACATATTTATCAATGTAACAACAATTAATTAACTTTCTGATGTAGGCATTACTATTTCTTCCCAGTCTGGAAACAGTGTAGTATTTTCTCCCCCCTTCCAGTTTTCAAGCCTTTTTTCTTTCCTTTTTGCCTAAAGACAAATTTGTATCTACCACATTCTCCCTTTATTCATCTGCTGCAAACTTGTGGCCTCTCTGAGGAAACATCAAGTTTTGTTCCTGGTACTTCAGACCTGATTATTGACTCTGTTACAGGCAGGAGTCTCTCCCAAAGCTCACCTATATCAGGACACGACCAAAACACAGGGCCAGAGCCTCCCACGTGCCTCTTACAGACCCTGCCCTCATTTCATCCTCTTGCTCCCAGCTGATGTGATCTCCCTTGTGGAGAATGCCTCCAATGCCAGAGCTTCCACAGGATAACTTAAAAATTGCATCTTGCACTGCTTTTTAGTTCATCCTCCCAGTATTAAACCAGCTGATTTCTGGGGCACTTTGCTGCTGGTTCCTCTGCTTAACTGTTTGCCTGCTGCTTCAGGCACTGAGTAGGCAAAGTGGAAATACAGAATAAGCTCTGGGAACAGCAGCTCTGTGGTGGGAAACAAGCATGTTCTAATATTATAAATAATCTTTCAATATTTGAGACCAGCTCTTTCACTCAGACTGCAAGTGCTGGCAGTGGCTTCACTGCAGTTCCTCACATGGCTCTAAGTCTTCCCCTAATTCAGAAAGTGCCTCCAAATCCATCTATACAGATCAGATTTATTTGTGCTGTAAATAAACTAATGTGCTCGGTACAAAATTACCAGGGGGGGAAAAAAACCCCTAAATTATATCAAGACTGTGTAAGGATGATGTTAGAAAGGGGACACAGGAGACAAAATCAGGAGACATTACAGACTCCAAGAGGTACAAGGGAAGACAAAGGCAGCTTCAGACTTAGTGAGGGTTGGAACAAGGGCACTGGAGAACATCCCATTCCAGGAGGCTTAATGAGCATGCCCATGAATGCTCTTATGGCTGTGGCAGTCACAATGCCACAGAGACTGATGAGAATGATGTGCTGGCACAGGCTCCCAGGTTAGCAAAAAGCACAGCCAGAATAAGTGAGCTACAAGCAAAGTAGCAACCTGCTGCTATTACCTCATTGTAGCCTTCATTCCTACTGTGAAAACCTGGGTTTTGGTCACATAGCCACTGCAGCCACAAAAAAATGACATGTATGTAATTTAAAACATTTAAGCTGGTAACCATTGTTTGAATTTTGGATTATGTTTGCTATAGTTTGCTCAATATACAGACCACACACTGTGTTTCTGCTTCATGACTGAATGTTCATTTAAATCAGGTTCTGTGAATATTCTTGTTGAATTAGAATTTGTGTTTCACCAATGTTTTCCAGCCTTTTTCTAAAATTTCTGTTTTCTGTAAGTAGATAAATTTATTACAGTGTTTATAAATTTACATAAACACAGTGCAAATTCAGTCAAAGCAAATGAGTTTCCAAATTGCACTGGAAACTGAAACATTTTGCAGTATTCATCCCTCCCTACTTGGGAGACAGCCAGATCTCAAGAGGTTACCAGCTCAACTCAGTAAAACCAAAGATATTCAGACCAGCACCCAGTTCTCTGGACAGAACTCCTTTGCCTCTGGGACTGAACTCATCACTGCTTTTAAGGATTTTTTTATGCAGCTGCTTTAGTGACAACATCCTGGGGAAGGATTTAGTACCAAGGCCCATGCTGGGTTTATTTTTCAGTGCTTCTTCCTATTGTTTCAGATTGTGCCTCTTCTTCCTGGAATCTCCAGGTTATAGAAACCTCCAGGAATTCTGCCTTCTTTTACCTTCAGTTCTCCCTGCCCTGCTCGTTTTCCCTGCCATGTGAATCTAAGTCTCTTCCTAACAGACCCATTTCCACAAGGTGAGATACGGAGAATAATGGAGGAAAGGAGGTAAAGAAATCCTTTTTCACGCCATGTGATTTATTACAAAGAGAACTCTGCACCCTTCCCCTGGGCTCTGTGAGGCTGCGTTGCTTCATTGGATCAGCACCAGGTGAATCTCCAGATAATCTCCACACACAAAGCCGGGGAGTTCCAACCCACGAACGGCTCTACCAACAGGGTTAGGGTTTGAGATTGGAAAGGTGCTGGGCAGGAGAGGAGCCGGAGGGCCAGAGCTGCTGTCCCTCGAAGGCAGAGCCGGGGCAGGCAGTGCCAGGGGCTGCGGCCGGAGGAGGAGCAGGTGCTCTGCAGCGAGGGGCAAAGACAAGGGCACCACGAGGAGGACTTGCTTCTTTTCATAAATATCATTTCAGAACTGATATGTTCACGGCGTTTTGCAAATCGGCTCCACACCTGCCAGCCAAGCCGGGTCTTCATTAGCGTTTCACCGTTTGGGTGCTTGGGGTTTGCGATTTATGCGCTTGCCTATTATTCTTTAAAAAGGATTCATTCGAGCCCACATATTCTAAAGCAATTAGGTAGCGAGACATCCTAACGCTCCGGCTACAGAGAACCTCTGCTCTCAAAACTCTCTCCTCCTCCCCAGCTTTCTGCATGTTTAATTTAGAGCTCTGCAAACCTTCACAAAGGCTATTTAAGAGGAGCACTGCAGTGTGCGGCGCGGGCTGGACCAGCATTAGCTCCCCGAGACCACACGGTGGAGTAGATGTTTGCAGAATGAGCGCTGCCGGGCGTACTGGCATAATTTTAAATCGTACATGACGGCTAAAGATGTGTTTCTCCATTTTCTGTGTAAACAATGTTAAATAAGAATAAACACAAAGGGATATTTTCTCCTTCTGATGAATACATGCATTTCTCGGGGCTGGTAATAGGTGTCAGGGGCACACGCACCAAGGAAGACACGCGTCCCCTCCTGACACGGGCAGGCTCTGATCTTCAGGATATGTCTCAATTCCGGTATTAACTCTCCCCACACGCCCCAGGTCCTCAGTAACGCCAGAAGGATTCCTGGGCACAAAGCATCGTGCTGGAAATAAAAACCCACCCTGCAGACGGGAGAGCTGCACCCTGTGGGTGTGCCTGGGCTGTCCGAGGTAAGATGCCCTCACTGGTACAGCTCACTCCTGCAGCTATCACAGGACTCATCCCTTCCCTGCACAGGTCCCTGTTTGCTCTCCTGCAATCACAGGACTCATCCTCTCTCTGCACAGGTTCCTGTTTGGATTGTTCCCAGCCCAATTTCCAGTGGGACTGGGTTTCCAGCCCTTCCCCTGGGATGCAAGCCCAGCTTAGCAAAGCTCTCCCCCAGAAGAGCCTGTCCCCAGGTGTGGCTCTCTCTGCAGGTCCCCCCTGCCCTGCTCTGCCCTGGGAAGGTTTTCTCACACTCCCAGCTGCATCTGAGTCACTGCCACGCCAATCTTGGACACTCAGGTGTTTTAAACAACTTGCTGGCAACACCCACAGTGCTTCCATTTTAAAGCCTGATTCATTGTTTGGCCTTTTCAAAACCAAACACATCACTGACTTAATGACACAGGAGACAGGTTTGGGTTTTTTTTTTTCCAACTTTTGGATCCCAAAATATTTCCACTGTAGGCACAGGGCCTTCAGAACTCTCACATATATAGCCCATAATGCAGTATTATATAAACTTTCTTTTTTGATGTCCAAAAGCCACCTGCTCATGGGTCACACGCTGCAAACCACTTAGAAAGAGAATTTTAACATGTGCTTAATTTACTGGACTCCCACCCTGTCAACAAGTCAAACTCCTCCTGCCCTATCTGCTTGACACTTCCCCACAATGTCCTAATTCTGTTTCCTAACAAATGCCTCCCTTCAGATAAGCAATCCTCCTTTAAACCACTTGTATTATTTTTGTCTGTCTGCATTCCTGGAGGGGCAGGCTGGGTGGAAAGACGTGTCCCATCATCACAGTGGTTCCCAGAACACAGCTGATGCACACATCAGCCTTTCTGGAGACATGGCTCCTCCTGAGTTATGCATTTGGTCTCACTTCTGGCCTTCCTCAGACTGTGCAAACAGACACACAGCACATCTCACAATTATTAGGGAATGCTCCAGCTGTTGTGGAATGACATTCCTCCATATTACAACACATTTCCCATACTGCCTGGCACACAAATCTGGAACTGTACTGACTGGTAGGAAAGACACATCCTGTTCCCTGTAGATCAGTGTCACAGGAACACCCCCAAAAGATGGTTCAGCTCTCATCACCAGACCCTTTGCACAGAGGGAGTTGCAGTCAGGGGAGCCAACCTTAATGTCACAATGCTGAGCTGGTAAGAGTTTGGACATGCCACAGCTGCACAGGATCCACACTGCTCATTAATGAGTGGATTATTCAGTATTTTGGCTTTTCCTTGTTGTTCAATATGCAACCCTAGGCTGCTGCTTACTGCATGCTACTCAAAGGCTGCTCCAAGGATAGAGCTCTTCAGTTCTTCATGGCTTTTCTAAAGTGCTCAGCACTGCAGGAGACAACTGCTTTATAAGCACTGATGGACTAATTTTCCCAACAGCACTGGTACAAGAGGGGACCACATTGTCCCCAGTTCATAAAAGAGCAATTGGGACAAAAATTGGCTTACATAAGAGACAGCCATTAATTTGAACCATTCTATCTGAGAGGCCAAGGACAGGACTTTTGTTTAAGAGAACTTAGGTTTACATAGCATGTTACATGTCCAGCATCTAAATCTGATTTGAACTGAAGCTGACTGTACTCAAGGCCTTTCCAAATCTGACAAAAAATGGCAATGTAAGTGGACAGAATATTAAAAACATCCAATTTTGTGGAATTAGAGCAGTCAGAGATTACTAGAAAATGGTAAGATACTACTGGATCATGAATGAGTTTTGGGTGGGTTTCAGCTATACCTTAATTTAGCCATTTTTCTTGGCTTTATGTCCTGATCCTGCTGCATTCAGCTGTGTCTGAGAAGCTGCTGTAATATGTGGTGGTTGGGGTTGTTAGCACTGTACCTGATGCTGCCTTTACTCTCCTGAATAGAATTAAATGATTACTTTGCTACATTACAGGACACCAGACTATTTCCACCCAGGACATGCTGCACACACATCCTCAACAGGCCATGCCAGAACTCAGCCAGAAATCTTCCATCTCCATCACCACAAAGGCCTTTTCCTCTTGGATATCCTGGAGGAAGGGTCTGACCTGATACCAAGCTGCCAAAAAGGTGTGTTCTGGCACACAGAGAAGCAGCACAGGACTGGCAAACTGCTGAATGAACCCCAACAAGCAAAGTTCAACCCCCCAGAACCAGAGCACAGCTGCTGACTCCCTTTTATGTTTGTTAGCAGGCTTTGACACTCTTAGGTATTTCTCCCATGCATAACCAGAATATTAATTGTATTCCTGCACAGTCTTGGTGCATCTACAAATTGTTCAGCTTGAGAATGACTTTTTGCATCTATAAGGATGCATTTATTTTAGGTTGGTGGGAGGGAAGGCTTTTCTTATTGTCCCTTCACACCCATCCTCATGGTCTGCAAGCAGCCTACTCCTGCTGCACTGGCAAGCAGGTGTGAATGCCATCAGAAGTTAGAGGCAGGGACATGTCCATTAGGCAGGCACCACAACTAATTTAAAATTTTGTATCTGTATGCAAAGTCCTGAATGAATCCCCCAAGTTCACAATAGAGGAGGGGGCAAATGACTCAGAGGTTCAGTCAGGGTGACCCCATGAGACTGCCATGTCACTGCCTCTTATCTAACCTAGGTAAAACTGCCATGCCTCAGTTCTTCACTTGTAAAAATAATTATAAACCCTCCATGGTGCTTTGAGAGAGTGAAGGATTATAAAGTGTTCTGGTGCTACAGTGATGGGGATATATTAGGTCCTACAGATGGAGATTAAGTGATCTATGGAGTCAAAGAAAGGTTTTCTGACAGACCCTGAATTCTCTTGAGGTTCTTTTCCAACAATATTGCACAAGTCTGTTCTAAACAAACAATCCTACACATATAATCACATATAAAATAAGATAAGCATAAGATATCCCAGTCCAGTTTTTGAGAAACATTCTCTAAGGGTTTGGGTGGAGAAGGGGGATTGTGTAGGGTTGTGCTGTTAAATCAGTAAACATTTCCTCTTGCTTCTTCTACTCCTAGTGCCCTGTAACTAAAGATATCTTCTTCTCAAATCTGTCTTTATTCTCACTTTAATGTTCAAGGTCATCTGGCCCACTGGGTGTGTTACATATTGCTGTCTAATTAAAGAGAGAAGATTAACCTTATTCTATTAGATTATTTTAACACCTGCCAGGTGACTGCTCTGCATTAGCAAAGGCACAACAACTGAAAAATCTAAGCCCAAACAAAAAATACATCAAAACCTTCAGATAATTTCATCTTTGGAAAGTCCACCAGAAACTGAGAATGTTGCAGATGTGCTTCCCAGAATCCCCACTATGATAAACTAACAAACATTCCATAGCAGAAACATTACCAGTGTCTTGTTTGTCACATAACATTTCAGAAGATGGCAAAGAAGCTGTAAAGTCCTGATCTGTCTCTGATTGCAATCAATAAAAGCCCAGATGCTTTAGAAGGGAGTTAAATCAGGCTCAAATCTTTCCCAATCACTTGTTCATTTAAAGGGCAGAGTTTTACCACCTGAGCTTCACTGTGTGGTGTTGCCTCGGCCCAAAAACTACAGAGAATGAGGAACTATTTGACAGCAGGGTGGTCTCTGATCCACCTCCAATTCCTGCCTCAAATCCCTTGGGCTTTACCTGTTCCCCAGTGCCAGCAGCTGGCACATGTACACCCCAGAAGGGAAGCTCCCTGGCAAAGAGATTTCTCATCATACCCCATTGACCTCTCCTCTTCCTCACCCAAAGGTGAGGGGATTTGGTGCCATCCCGTGGGACACAGGTCATTGTCTGATTTGGATGCTTGTTGGATGCAGAAGAATGGGAATGTGAAATACTCAAAGTGTGGCTTCTATCAATCACTGCAACACAGCAGCAAATGGGATTTGATACCAAGCCAAGCTGAAACTACACATTTTGGTTCCAGAGCACTGAAACATCTCATTGCCATGAATAATGGTGCAGTGATAGGTCAGCTTGAGAATCCTGATGAGAATGTTAAAGCTGAAAAATTTAAACTTTCAGGGATTCAGATAATTTTTTTTTTGTTATCCCTCAAAAAATAGACACAAACGGGGGTAAAAACTGTCAGAAAAATGTATTGTTATGCCCTTTTCTGAGATGTATAGAAAAACAATTACTGAAGGCATGTAAAAGTTGAAGAAAAGAGGTCAGGATGAAACACCAGGGCAAACTAAATCTCTGGTAACTGTTATACAGAAAGACCAGGAAAGAGTTCATGTGGAAGCTGATCATGGAGTGATCTGGGTTGGAACAGACCTTAAAGACCATTTAGTTCCAACCTCCTGCCAGGGCAGAGACCCCTTTCACTGGAGCAGATTCCTCAAAGCTCCATCCAGCCTGGCCTTGAGCACTTTCAGGAATGGGATAGCCACAGTTTTCCATCTCCACTGAAAAGATTATATAACAAACTCAATTTTAATTAGGCAACAGAGAACCCAAATGAGGGGAAAAACCTACCCCATTATCACTTTCTATCCATGAGGATTTTCAAACCTTGCCTGTAAAAAGCCCAAAGAAATCAAAACAACACTGAAGTTAGCCCTGCTTTGAGAATGGACTGAAGACCTCCAGAGGGCTACATTAAACAATTTCCTTTATAATTCTATTAAAGTCTTTGGCACAGGGAAAGTTTCACTTCCAGCTCATACCTCAGTAGGCACCAGAGAACTCAGCTGTGGGACAGGTGACTTCACAGGCTCACAGAATTGCTTATTTTTCTTTCTGCATATTTGCAGCCTCACACAGTTCAGCACCCTTGAGATAAAATCCTATAGCAAAAATGTACAATGAATGAGAACATATATGAATGGGAAGCGGAGGAGCAAACAAATTTCAATTTCAAGCTTTCATGGCTTAGCATAAACAAACATGAAACAATTCATCCTCAAAATATAGAGGTGGGAGGGGGGTACTGACAGTGTCCTCAAGACACACAGGGAGACTGAGAATGAGGGAGCCTGGAGGGAAGAGAACATTTCTAAAACTCTTTAAAGCCTTGGGAAAGTTTGAAGCAAAGATGAAACTTTCCTGATTCCATTCAGTGGGTCTGGAAAAACAATTCTCTTCACCCACTGCCACCCCCCAGACTGCCAGAAACAAGCCAGCTCTGTCAAATGTTGTTTTCTTCTCAACAAAAATGAGCTTTTAAAATCTCCATCAAAATTGGGAATTTGTGAACAGATTTTGGAGAAATAAGAACAGTCTAATAACTTTCTAGACAAAGATGCAGAAATAGCTTCTAAACAACTCACACTGAGCTAGGGCTCTTTATGAGCCTGCAAAGTCTATTTGAATTTTATATTTTCCCCTCTTTCATTTTTCATAAATTCATCCTCTGCCTGCATCCAAGCTGATGTGGGACTAAAACTCAAAACTCTCATCTGAGATGGTGCCCCATTTCTACAGCTTTTAGCAACAGGGAGTGCAGTGATCTGGTAGTGAATATGAAGTGATTAGGGAGATGGTTTGCTTCTGTCACAGGTTCTTGTAAACATTCATTTGAGCTGTAAATGGACAAAGGAACAAAGTTCCTCTTCCCAGCTGGTCCATCCATAACCTTGCTCTATATAAACATATAAACACCATATAAACATCACAAAACAGTGATTAACTGTGCAGGTTCTGGCTGTTTCAGCACTTCCACAATGTCATCCTCCTGACAGGGCTCAGAAATCAATCCCTCCAGTCATACTCCACCCTGAAAAGTACCTCAGTGCTTGGCAGGCAAGAAAGGAGACTGTTCAGCAGAACTGTCACCTGCTTAGTTCAAGGTGGCACTAGGATCTGAGTGCTGTGGCTTCCACTGTGCTCACATTTAGTTCTTTCATTTTGGTAGCCAGTGCTCCCACCTTTGAGTAGTTCAGAAGTTGGCTCTTGCTGCCTTCTGACAGAAAAATGCAAGTGCATGTGTTTGTAAGGCTCAGGAAATGGGATTACTGGAGGCATGCAGGGAAAAGAGCAATTCACTACCTTCAGAATCAAATGGTTCTACACTGGTTTGACCTAAATGCCTGCCAAGAAAGTTGTGGTCTCTCTGTCTGAAACTTACAAGGCAGAACTAATAAAATAAACCAAAATGGGTCACTCTGTCCATGCATGGGCTTGAAAAAGAACGTGGAGGTAAACAAATTTGAGGATGACAAAATTTAAATGGTTCACCTGCAGTCAAAGCCCATGGAAAGAACAGCTTCATGGCCAGGAAAAGAAAAGATGGAAATTACTTTCTCCACTTTAAAAGAGAATTTATTGAAGCCTGGAAGACAAGAACAGAAGCAAAGAAAACAAAAGAAAACAAAACAAAACAGCCCAGAAGAGCTCTGAAAATCCAATCTCTCCCATCAGCCTCTGGAAAATGGATAACCTGTGCGTGGTATGATTGAATTTCTCTGTTTCATCACCCTAGTGGAAGCATCTTGTATGAAACTCTGGTTTATGAATCGAGTTTTGAGAGGGACCTGGGAGAGCAGGAGTTATACCAATCTAATCAGGATGTGACAAACACATGCATCAAAATGTTGCATTGTCAAGATCCAGAAGCCACTTAATTCCAGAAAGATTTTAAAGTTGAGAAAGCAGCTTTGGCAACAGGATTAGAAATGATGAGAAGGCAGATGAAAATCCAGATGGAGGAAGATGGCACAATTATTTTTCCAAAACATCCTTTCAAAAATGAGGCCATGTCCCTACATGATTTCTTAATAACTTCTTATACAAACCTTTTTTTTATTCAAATGAAGGACACAGTTGCCTTCTTCCATTTATTGCACCTTCTTCCTAAATATATGCTAATGATGGAATGAAAGATACATGAACTGAGATAAATAACACCATAAAATCCTATAAACCCCACAGGTTAAAACACCACAAAACATTCTGAGCAAAATACCCAACAAAGCAGATTAAATACAAGAATAACATGCAAATGTCATTGCCACAGAGCAGAGAAACATGCTAATGCCAATGCCACAGGACAGGAAGCAAGATTCATGAGATTGATTTGTGCTGGCTCCTAAACAAAAGCAGGGCACAAAAATAGCCTGTGATTATCAATAACATGAGATCAAATCAGAAAGCATGTGCATTTAAGGGAGATGGCATCAAATGCTTCCTTCAGAGGAAAAAGAACATCACAATCACTTTATATTTGCCTGGTCTCAGTTTGCATTTCCTATCTAACTACTGAAGATAGTTTCACAGGATAAGTACAGATTAGCAAAATATTCAAGGTGATTGAATGGATTAGCATTATTGTTTAGCACAATGCAAGGTGATAGGAAAATCCACAGAAAAGAAAGATCTGCTATCTGGACAGCCACTTGAAATTATGCAGCTCACAGGTTGAATTCTTACATTTCTTGTAACATCATCAAGTGTCACAGTGGATGCCTGAAAACATTTCCAGCTAAAGAGTGAGATTTAAAGCTGGGGATCTTGAGCAACAGGTGGAACAAGAATTCCTAAGTAAACTGCTATCTTGTTTGTCACACAAATAGAAAATCCATATGCTAGTGCCAGAGGCAAAAAGAACATGTTCTAACAAACAGCACAAAAAACCCCAAACCCTGAAGAAACATTTGTCTGTAGGAGAAGGGTGGGAAAGAAGAAAGAGATTAAATGAATCCAAAAAAAGTCAAAATTACCTTTAGAGGAATTAACTGTGCACTAAATCCCAGCCAGGTAGAAAGCATAAATGCTGCCATCCCCACCATCCTGGCCATTGTAATCATGTCCAGCAGCTTGGGCTGCCCATTTTCCCCAGCCTTGCAGAGATCCATGCTGTAGTTAACAGATGTACTGATGTGTTATGTTCCCCTCAGGCCCCAAGGATGCAGTACCTGATCAAACAGACAGACTGCTTCACGCTGTGACAGGGATATTTGGGTTATTTTGAGGCATCCAACGTTAATAGAGGTCAAACTGTGAACAAATCCACAAAACCTGCAACTAGGGATGGAGATTTCACATTCACACATTGCAATTCTACAGTTTTCTTCATTTCCAGAACCAGGGACTTTGTAGCTCAAGAGCTGAATCAAATCCCCTAAAATTCAGACATCTATGGTTTGCTTTTCAGGGAGTTTCCTGGAGCATTTCACAAGCATTAATGGAATGTCCTGCAATGGTTCAGTGAGGCAGGTGCACAGAGTGAGTCTCATTTTGCAGCTAAGACCAAGGAGCAGAGGGGGATTGAGTGAATCAGCCAAGATCATTCTGCACTTGTCTGACAGAGTCATAAACAGAAATCAGGATTCCACAGAAAGTAAATAAATCACCTCCCTCCCTGGAATACAGAGCAAAATATTTGGTTAATTTTGCCTGCTTGCATCCTTGCTGGGTTACAGCCAGGAAGGGAAACATCACTGTTCTGAGCAAGGTCACTCCCACAGCAAGTCCAGGCACTCCTTTAGCCATAAGCTGTCTGTGCAAACCCCATGTATCCTCACAAGAAATAAATCTGAATGTTTAAGATACTGGTATAAGGATTTCAGGTGTCTCCATAAGCCTCATTTATCAGAATTTATCAGAAGAGAGCCCAATCCCAAATTTAACCCCATTTTCCTCACAAGTAATTATGGAGGCAGAACTAAACAGAAAATGGCACTCACCAAGCAGACACAGATTGCCAGGTTAGCAAAATTACCTTCAGATATGAAAAAACAACTTGCTCTAGGCTGGGACAGGCAGGTTTAGCCAAGCTAAGGAAAAATTAGTGTTGATACTCTCTCCAGAGTAGCAGAAGAGATTCACTGGTCTGTGTGGGGAGGGAAATAAGTGAACCCAGAGAGCCCTGCTTGCCCAAAGCACAACAGATACCTCCCCACTCCACAGAATGCAATATTCAAATTTAACTGGAAAACTTACAAATACATTATTTGGGCTAAAAAGCCTGTTTGCTTTTTACTTCCCCTGACAGCTTTGACAAGATGACTATCAGACAGAGGGTCAGAGAAGATGTAGAGCAGAAAAAAGGCCAATTGCCAACTTTTTTCTCCTTCAGAAGTATTTGAATCTGCTTTCCAGTAATGAACAATACACAAGCATATCACTGAAAACTGAAAGGTGATTTACTTGAGGTGATCAGCACAATTATTAGGACAATTCTCAAACAAACAAAAAAATCCTCTCTCCCTAGATTTGTGTTCATAGCTCTTCTGGCTTTCCCCCAACCCCTGAATTATAAGTCAGCACTTTAATTTGCCAACATGGGCACTCTGCATTGGCACTTAACATTCTCTGCAGCCCTTGCTGTGGCCACAGTGCTCAGCAAAGGAAGATCTTTAACCTTTGGCACCAAATCTCACATCACAGAAACCTCTTCAGCCCTCTTTGCTTTTCTCCACTGTGCCATGCTGCCTGATGTTTGAGGGGATGACAAAAACTGTAGAAACTTAAGAAATTAAGAGGAGTTCTACACAGAGCAATGGACAGCCCTGGCCAAAATGCAATGTAGACACCACATGACACTTGTGGGCAGAGATGGGGTGAAGAGGAATCATGCAAAAACACTGTGACAAATGATAGCAAAAGAGTTGGATTCACATTACAAGGGGACAGATATAAAGAGCAGTAGACCAGTAATCAATATAAGAATGTTGGTTCAGCCCTCTGTAGCAGTTTCCATGTTCTTGAACACTTCACTGCTAATCAGACTGACCATTCATGTATGGATACTGAGCCAGAATTAGATCCTAGATACCTACATCTGGTATTATTTTACTTCTTTAGAAGAGTAAATTAAAAAACAATCCAGAGGCCTGCTCCACAGTCAGTGTGACTTGGTACAACTGTTGACAGTCGTATGTGTGCACATCTGTAAACTTACAGCAGCTGGAGAGCAGATCTCCTGACTCTGGTTAAACAGCTTAAGAGAGGCAGGACAAATCTCAGCCCAGCCCCAGCCCCAAGTTAACAGGGTTACAGAAATCTGCTCAAATGGCAGCTTAGCCCACTTACTGTGGATGATACAAATTGCTTTCTGGGAACGCCCCACTGACCACGAGCAGCTCTAAGCCACCAGCCCAGAACAGATGACTAACTTTCAGACTAAACAAAACTAATCCAACTTGCATTATTTAAAAATTTATTTAAAGTGTAGGTGGTGTTATACCTACTAAGCAAAGTCCAGAATCCATAGGGCAAGATCTGACAACATGAAGACAATAATCCCCTAATCAGGTACACAAAATTCTTCAGGCTTTTCAAAATACTAAACTCCCAAGGGAAATTTCGTCCTCAACCAATTTCAAGTCAAGTTTTACAACCCAAGGAGGTGCACAGTTTTTTTCCCACTGAGTTTTTACGAATGGAGCATCCAAACCTTTGAAATTCTCTCATGGCTCATTTGTAGGCATCTCACTGTATCCCAGTGAGAGTGGATGAGAGGGATAATTGAAAATGGGACACATGGGCATCAAAACAAGCAAAATGACCCCCTCCTTTCTCTTCTTCCTTTTCTTCTGGTTCATGCTTCTAAATGAAATCCCAGGCTGCCTTCCAGCTGCTGCTCAGAGCTGTCACAGAGGAGGAACAGGCGGAGAGCACTAAACCGACTGACCTATTTCCATCCTTGGGGCTGCTGTGCCTAAACCCTTCCTTCTGAATTCTGCACACACACATGCACACGTGCACAGCAATTTCCCTGCACACTCCCACGAGGAGCTCTTTCCAATGCCTCAGCTCAGCTCCTGGAGGAGCTCCCTGCTCCTTCCTGAACAGCTGTTAACCCCATGGCCTCAGTGCCCTCCATAATTAGGTTAACTTTTGGGAGTCTCCCCCTTGGGGAAGGCAGCAGAAGCTGTGGCTCACTGACCCATCTTTTCTTGTATCAGTTCTGTTCTCTATTGGATGCTGCTCTATATCCAAGAAATTTGTATACAAGGATCCTTTCATCTCTTTTAAAAATGCAAGCACGCAAAGCACTGCTGCAGAGTGAATAAATCTAAAAGAGCACATTAATAGGTGCACTTCATGCACGCAGCAAAAGACCACTGGAAAAGAAACCAAGTTGCTTGTGCCTTCCCACAGCACTCAAAGCTCAAACATGGCAAAAAATGTCCAAACCTGAGGGTTCTCAAATCCTTCCTCCCTCTTTTACAGTTAAAAAATAAATTAAAAGAAAAAAAGAGCTTTATTACTCTATGTGACTTCATTTATGTCACTTGCCAGGAAGAAGAAGCCACTGTCTTACTGATCTTGGCTGAACTTCAAAGATACAGAAAAGTTAATTGGATGAAATGAGACTTCCAAAGAAAACCTTTTTGTGAACAGCTCTTCAACCAAAGATTTACATGCAATCCAAGGAGCCACAATATGGAGTGGCAGCAGCATTCCTAGTGTTGTAAAGGAATTCATAATGCATGGGAGGAAACTCTGCTTTGCTCTTTTTCCTCCAAAATGTGTCCTTCTTATCCTTTTCCCCTGCCCCACCTTCAGTTTAAAGGTTTGTAAAATAAGAAATGTAAAGAAAGTTAATGAAGGTAATATGGAACATTAAACCAAAGATTATTTTTTACTGTGGCCACATTATCGGCCCCTGAAAAAGGACAAATGTTGTTCCATTTTTATTTCTTGTTATAACAGTACTCTGACAAAAGTGAGGATAATTATTGCTTCTGAACCTTTGTATCATTCTTCCCATAAGTTTTCTACTTCTACTTGATGTGGGTTTGTACTGAAGGAAGCCCTGGTCAGCAGAGTGCCAAGTACTGCACAATACAGTTACTTTTTGGGCAGTAGAGCACACTCCTGGAGGAGACTTTTAGATAGTTATGCAGAATCAGACCAGAAAACTTGACTTCAAGGAGCCCTGAAAATGGTGATGAACTTCAGAATATCCACATACTATGAAAAGTCAAGGGAAATCTTCAGTTTATGTAAGCTGAGTTTTTAAAACAATGGACCATTTGATACCAACAAACTTCTACAGTCAGCCCCATGAGGGAGGAAGTTTGGTCTCCACCTGCAGTCCTCATGAGGTGACAGTCTGCTGTTTGCATTGGCAGCTTGTTTCCCCCTTTGAAACATGTACTCTGAAAGCCAAATATTTCTGCCATATCCTCCCCTGCTGAAGTTGCCATCACCTGCCTTGCCTCTCTGACTGAACATGTGTGGTGTCAGCTTCCCATATTAAACAAAGTTATCTCCTTTATCTGGTACTACAAGGTATGTTTTCTAGACATCAGGCAGAGATCTTTGCATTTCTTTTCCACACTCCAGTTTGAAACCTCCAAAGCAGAGCCAGAGCAGCAAGGTTTATTGCTAGCTGAGAGCCCAGTGCCCCCACCGAGCTCTTTCAGTATCTCAGTGCAGTCCTGGGTGCTCAGGAGGGTGCCACAAAAATAAAAGGTATCTAACATTCACAAAAATAAAAGGTATCTTACATCCGCTCTGTATTTCCACACCAAAGAGTGGCAAACACAGCAGTGGCAGTGGCACTTCAGCCAGGGACAAGAAAGCAGCACACAAACCACCCCAGCACAGACTAATGAGCAAGGAGAGGATGCCCCTCTCCTCCTCAGCCATGCTCAGAGCAGATTTCAGCTCTTACACTCTGGCTCTGCTCATGCCTGGAGTATCAAATGTCATCATGGTTCTGCTCCTCCCAGAAATCTCTTGAACTCTGTCTCCTGTCAAGGATTGCCACAGAAATTCTGACTAATGGCAATCTTCTGTCACTTCCTACTGGAGCTCACACGGTGTGTGGGTGGCAGACATCAGGTCCTGTCTCCCAGTCACAGGGTACCAAAATCTTAATTTCTTATTAGCAGATTCTGTCCCATGACAAGTTGCTGGAATAAAGGGGAATTAGGCACCAGTTACCTTTAAAAATGTGTCCCAGAGTAGCTGCAGTCCAGGTGCTCAAATTAAAGCAAGTGTCATTGCTTGAAAGGTAATTGAAATGCCAAAATCAGTATGAGAATTTGTGCTAAGTCCTCTCTCAGGACTACACCAAGGCTTGTGATTCAATTAGGTATTACAGCACTAAAGCCAGACCTTCACTCCTAATCTCTGGGCAGAGGATTCAGTATTTTAGAGATAAAAAAAAGCAAATGACAGCACTTTCTTCCTCCTGTTCAGGTCTATATTCTAAAGGCCTGTTCCTCAGCTTTTTTAGGAGATTAGAAGACTGTGACTCCCACACACTGCAGTACAGAGGTGTGTTATACAGGCAAATGCCCATTTAATTAAACCACCTCTGAAGTATTTTTTTTCCTTTCTTATTTTAATTCAGGATAAAGCAAGTTCTAAAAATAACTCAAAGATTGTTAATCTTTTAGGACAATTAGAAAGAGTCTCCAGTGCAGCCTTAAAACGTGCAGCTGCTATGTTCTTGTTACTTACAGATCTAATAAATTCTTGCAGAGACACCCAGGATCTTATTTGCTGTAGCATCAACTGCTTCCAGAAATACAATCTCATGTAGAACTACATCCATGGGCTGAAGAAGAATTACACAGCTAGTTATAGAAACCTGACCTCACCAGGAAGCTGGATTTTTTGATCCTTTTAATTGATAACCCATGGAAAAGTCCTATTTAGCAAACAATGTTTTAAACAAAGGGAACCATTTTAAACTATATATGCCAAATATTTCTGCCTTTTTCTTTTCTTTCTTTTTTAAACAAACAGCTCTAGAAACTCAGGATTCCATGGTGTTCTTGGGAGAATTGTAACAGTCTCAAGAGAAAAAAGAAGGAAAAGAAAAAGAGAGAGTACAGCAAGGCATAATTGTGTCCTGCAGCTGAACACACTTCCCAAAATTCCATTCCTCATATTCTGCATGTCCTGAGATGCCTCATCCTGCCCCAAACCAGATCCTCAGCTAACAGGACAGAGGCAGCTGCCCTGGTGCCAGCACTGGTGCATTTATGACTGCAGACAACCCTTTGGGACATTTTATTTGCAGCTGGTTTAGCCAACTTGGTCCTCTCAGAGTCCCTCATGCAGAGGAACAAATCCAGGGGCAGGGGCTGTGGGAGATGAGAAATGCCAAACAGGCCCCCACTACAAGTGCACCTGAATGGAGACAAGCTGCAATCAGAAGAGGAAACCTCCTCCATCCAAAAATCCACCTGCCTCTCTATTTCATTTGCAACACAAATTACTGTAGAGCCTTTCCATGGCACCAGTGAGGTGCCACACTCCAAATTCCAAAGCCAAACATTTCAGGTCTATTCACTGGCTGGTTTGAGAGGTGCTATAGAAGGACCTGTAACATTAAAAGCTGCTAAACATTCTTCATCTGGACTCCAGAAGCCTTTGCCATGTCTCAGGCTCAGCAACCTAAACTTCAGCACCTGAGGACCACAAAGTGCTCATGAAAACCACAAATCCAGAGCAGACCTAAGGCTTCCCTCAGAAGTAGAACAGGAGGTCCAGCCAGGTACCTGAGCCACCCCCAGCTCCAGCAGGATGGAGTGAGAAAGGAGCATGGAGCATGGGAAGGGCACAGAACTGATGTCCACACTCCATCTTCCCTGAGGGGTTCTGAAAGTGCTGATTTAAGAGACACAGACTGGTAGAAAACAAAGCTCTTACTATCAACCAGTTATCTCAAAGTAATTCCAACCATGTGAATGACCACTGGGCATTTTTACTGTACTTTATCAGTTTGTCATTGGCAGCAAGGCTAACTTGCAGGATAACTTCTTCAGCTATACAGCAGTATGAATATATGCAGGGAGAAACTTAGGGGGTCACTAAAATGACCAAAGACAAAATATTCTGTTATTGACAGAACTCAGTACTAACTTTCACCTTCACCTCTGGTCAAAGCCACATTGAGACCATTTAAGAGCTCACAGTTCATTGCAATTTATGTCCTCAGATATAGGAAAATATTTTACAGTTTCCAAGACTAGATAAAAGAGATGAGGACTATCTGAGATCCATTTATAAAGAATGTGGGCACATTATTTTCTTTGTACATGCAGCACTTAGTCATGGCCTGTTTCCAACTTAAATAATTGCTCCAAATTCCCTGTATCAGCCTTTCCTTTTACAGGTTAGAGATTGTATGTTTATAATAATAATAAAAAAAATGTATTTTCCATGTTTGACCTTAAATAAAGCACCGTGTCTATAATGAACTTGTCACCAAGGAACAGGCAGGTACAAACTATTTCTGCTGGTGCCAGCAATGGTCAAATGGTCAAAGCTGACTTTTCTCCTGCTTCTGTAGACCTGAACAACTACAGGGCTCACACAGCTTCAGCCTGACAGCTTCTGCTTAAGGCAAGTGTTCAGGGAGGCATCAGCAAAGTGAACTGGATTTTCTGAGGAAGTACAACATTTTATTTTGTGACTTTTCCCCTTACCCTATTAAGCTTACATGATACCAAACCACAAACCCCCTCTGCATTGCACAGTTGAAAGAAAAAGCCTCTAGCTTCCATTGATTCTAATGGAATTTGTCATTTGAAAGGAAGATATTCTCTCCAGAACTCATGGAATACTTCAATTAGATGGAAGGACTGTTTATATGCACTATGTCAAATTTGTCCAGTCAAACAATCCTTTAACTCTAACAAAGACCAAGAAATCATTTGGTATATGGACTTATTGCAAAAGAAAACTATGAACACTACACAATAGTCTGAAAACCATGCATTTTCAATCCAGAAAGATTGTGATCTCCTGTGATCATCTTTGCTCATCTACCATTCATACACAAAGACCTCCTCTGAAGACATTCCCATTCACAAAAAGAATGAACCACCCCACAAAAAAAAAAAAACAAACCCAAACCAATAAAAAACAACAAGAAAACAAAATTCCAAACAGATACATTAAGAATATATTTTTATTTCAAACAAAACCATCCATCAGGGGAAATACAACATGTCCCCTTAAGGACTTGAATCTTCATTTCTTGAACAGCTGTGTCAAGACATTCAGCTCTGTCATGCCCTGCCCTATTACAGTGAAAATTGCCCTTCCTGTTACTCCATGTTAAATGTTTTTTATGTAGATAGATCACAGACCAGTGGGTCCCCACATACTGGTCTCAGATCCTTCCTTCCTTTGCCTGCTCTCTGCTAAACTAAACAAAAGAAGCTCCAGGCCTGCCTTGTCATATAACAATTTTTCCAAAATTATTCTTGTTGGTCTTTAGAACAGGTCAAATCTGTGCCAAACCCAGCTGTTTACACATCAATGAACTTCTCTAACTGGCTTTTGGGAAGCTGAATTTCTGAATGTTCTGGGTAGTAAGTAATTATCTGAGATAGATCCAAGAAACAGAGGAAAACTGAGTGATGAAATGGACTCAACCCCCCAGGATTCTAAGAAACAGAATATTTTTTCATACATGAATCAGAAATAAAAGTCTCAGGTAGATTAATTGTTCAAAATATTCTGCTTGTCTGATCAAGCAAGCTGTGGTTGTCTCCTTCTCCAGCTTCAAGATTTAAAAAACCCAAACCCCTCAGTTCCTAACTCAGTTCTTCTAAGGTAGCAGTCATTTGACTTCCATGGGAATTTATGAATCCTCAGCTGTGTTGTTACTGTTAACAAGAGCTGACAGTTAAATGCATTTCATTAACAGAACCTAGAATGAGAATGACAAAACTTTAGCAGATCAGATCTGTAATTGAAAAGGTGGCCAATGTAAGGAGAAGGAGCTGTCTGCCAGCATTGCACTCGCCTCACACCCACATTGATAACAGCCTTATCTCCTGCCTGTGACCTCTCTACACGAGTCAGCACAGCCTCAGCAAGGTGGGGATGTCAGGAACAAACCCGTGCCAGCATCAGCTCCTCCTCGCACATCCAGAGCAGGAGCAAAAGTAAACCCTACTGGAAGAATTAAAAACAAAGATTTTCCCAGCTGAAAATGTACAGAAGATTAGCAAAGGCATGGCAGAAAGTAAAGGAGGCTGACAGGCAGTTTGTTAATTGATTCTTTTCAGGCTTGGAAGAGCAGGCAGGAGAACCAAGGACAACTGCTGGGCTACAAAACTTGCTGGGAGTGCTTGCATGGGGTACAGAATCTCACTGTGCTGCCAAAAGATTGACTGGGCCTTGAACATCTGTGGATTTCCGAAACCTGCTGAACAAACCTATCTCCAGAGGCACAAAACAACAATCTATTCCAGATGTAAAACAATGGGCAGAACCATTATACTGCTCAGCTGCAGCAGAATAACAACAATCCTGGTGCTAGAATGTCCATGAAGACCGAACCAGGAGCTGAGTAGAGCTCCACAGTTTTGCCCAAGGAGTAAAGGGGATGAGAACATCTAAAAGTAATCTGTTCTGAAGAAACACACCTTTTGGGTCAACCATCCTTTTCAAATGTATTTTGTCACTGAAAGCTCCTTCCCTGGGTTCACCAAATTTGGAGTAGTCCTCCTCTCAGTTGATACATGAAGGTTATTCAGCCTGATTGTATAGTTTGCTATTGTGTTCCCTGCCACCAACCACAGGGGAGAAAAGGAAATGTAAAAGAGGAAAAAAACCCACCACTATTCATCCTATTACATGTAGTGCTCTGTCTTCCCCCTGCTATAAAGCTGGCTTGATTGCCTTGTCCCCCTGCTGTGCCACACTCTTTCAGCTCTGAAAGCACTTTGGGAAAGTGAGGATCATTTGTGATATACTTGTATAGCACCTGGCAGGACAGGACTGTGGCTTCTGGTCAGCACAGCAGTGTCAGGGCATTATTGACCATCTCAACATTCAGGCTCCCTTGCTGACCCTTTTCTATTCAAACTAAATACAAAATTTGTTATTAATAACACAAAATGTGACCAGTCTGAGAGGCTTTGGCCACTTCTGTGACATCCTTCTTTCAGTTCTTGGGAGTCCCAAAGATGCCGCCTTACTGTGAGCCCTTCCATGATGCACCTCACTCACTGCTTTGCAGAGAATCAGATCACAGCTCAGCCCACTCTGTGAGTAGATTCTGGTCTTGTAAACAAGAAAAACACATTCTCTCACTCAGCTGTAACTTGGAGAACCAAAGACAAGACTCCTGCATCCTTTTCTTCCCCTGGCCATGGCGTAGAGGCACCTTAGAGGGGTCAGGCTTTTCCAAGATCCAACAGAGCTGGCAGAGTCCCAGGATAAATGCTGCACTGGCTGTTGGGAAGCTCCAGTCCTTTTGCCAGCATTTGGATGTCTGAATGGCAAAAGGGAGGGGGCACAGGGAGGGGAGAGCTAAACCCAACCCAACCACCAACCACCACAGCAGCATTCCAGTGTTAGAAATGCAGCTGTTCTCTGCACACTGGCAGGATTTACTGTTCCTATCCTGGTTAAAGAGACTGACAAAACTCCCCTTCCCCATCCATTCTCATTGTCTAATCTCTCCAGCTCATCAGCTCTGTGGCTGTGGCAGGAGAGGGGAGGCAGAGGCAGCATCAGCATTCCAGGCACAGGCAGCACACAAGGCAGCAGGTTTATGATCTGTGCAGCCTGAGGAGCTGGGGTGACACTGAAGAGCTGCATGTTGCATCACCCAAACCTCCACTGATGTCCACTGGTGTCCACTGATGTCCATTGGTGTCCATCCTTCCCAGCCTGGGAGGGGACAATCCCTGTCCCACTCACACAGGCAGAGATGGCCAATGCCTTCTGTGCCCAGAGAAGTCACATCTCCCTTCTGATCCCCTTCTGATTCTGATAATCATTTGCTGCTGTTAGGAAATAACAATCCTAAAACAGAGATCATATAGGCATGGTTGCTTTTGAACACACCAAGAAATCACTGGCTGCCACTGTGTTTCATTTTGAAGACCCCCAGAAAAACTGCTCAACAGCCACCTACAATTTATGCTCTGGATTCAGAATTGCTTTAGTCTATCCCACCCAAGCTGCCACAAAAAAGGGATCCCTTTTCTCTCTTCTGTCTTGGTCCCAGTTCTGTGGCTGCACTGGGAGACAAGTGAGGACTGTTTTGTCAGGTTGGTTTTCTGTGGGATCAGTATTTTTCTAGCTCACAGCACTGCCACACCAGCACCAGTCCCAGCAAAAAGGAGATGGCAGGGATGCACAGCCAGGAGGGAAAACAGAGCTGAACTGCCCCTCTGGGTACCCAGAACACATTTTCCTGAGCTTAAAGCAGCTGTGAAACAGCAGTCTCCCATCTCTCTGTGCTTCAGCAGAAGAGGGTTGTGTACTAGTAGCTAAATAAAGTTTCCTTTACAATCACAACCTAAATGTTTAAATGAGCACCAGGACTCGTTTTCAAGAGCTCAACACCTTGCAAGCTCCTTAAACTCAAAATTTAACCATGTTTCTTTTGGAAGACTTCCCCTATGAGAATTAAACCAAGAAAAATGGATTCTTCTGCAAACAGAAAATGAATCTTCACAACTCTGAACCACCTTAGATGCTTCACAAGGCACTTCCAAATCACAGAGAGATTACAGTGTCTAGGAGTTAATGTGCTGACCAAGACATGCAAGTGGGAGCTGTGGGCAGCTGTCTGCCTTTACACTCCTCAGAAGTGATGCACATCCTCAAATTCTTTAATCTTGTTTTATTAATACCATATTGGTTTAGATAACGAGTGCTTACTATTTAGCTTTGTCTCAGGATTGTTTTGATGTTACACAACGCTGCCCTTAGGACCAATATTATAAATTAAACAGCAAGCTGCCATCATTTTAAGTGCTGCAATTTTAAAAATAAAATTAAAAAAAAAAAAAAAAGAACAGCTGTCACCCAGGGAAAGAAAACAACAAAAGTGGAACCTAAACAAACATTCCCTTAGGCTGGTATTGTTTTCCTAATAAGTTGGGTGGTATTTCCCTCTCCCCACCCACACAGCAGAAGTTGGAATAGGAAGACTGGACTTTTCTACTGACAGTTGATAAATCCTTTGTGTGTGAATTTAGGGTATTGAAGCCCTCACTTGTACAGCATTATAAAATTTGACTACAAGGAAAGAGGCTCTTGCAGAGATCACAGGAGTGATCACTTGTTGCTGCTGATCTCGTGTAAATGGGTACAACTTCAAAAAACTTCCAGGATCTCTGTCCAGAAAGGTCTTCAGGAAAAGTTAAACCCTCTACTGCCTGCCCTGGCACCTGTGTAGGTGAACAGATGCTGCTGAAATGGGAGAGTGGAAGTGAGAAAAGGGATGTTAATTACATTGAGAAAGATTCTGAGATGCTGCTTGGGGTGGGAGAGTCTGAAACTAGGATACAAACTAATCACAAGCTGAGCCTTCCTATGTTCACAGAAAACAGGCAAAACACCTTCCTCGTTCTTCCTCTTTAGGCTGTTCACCCAGAAGGAACAGTAGGTGCTCTCATGAAGGCAGAATTTGACCTCTAATTGGTAATTTCTCGAGTTAAGGCAGATATTTCCCCTCTTGACTTGCAGTTTCAATTCTTCACTTCATGGTTGCAAAGACAATCCCTGCTGGCACAAACAAGAACTGGAGTGTAACCTGTAGAGCTAAAATACAGAAGTAGCCTGGCTCTGCTCCCTGTACCAGCTGAGAGAGGGGTTTCAGTTCTCTGAGAGTCACAGAATCACAGAACAGTTTGGGTTGGAAGGGATCTTTAAAGGCCATCTAATCCAACTGCTCTGCAAAGAGCAGGGAGATCTTTAACTAGATCAGGTTGCTCAGAGCCCTGTCCAGCCTGGCCTTGGAAGTTTTCAGGCACCTTGAAAGTTTTACCACCTCTTCAGGCAGCCCCATGTCTATGTTTCACCACCCTCCTCCTAAAAAATGTTTTCATTATATCTAGTGCAAATCTACTTTATTTTAAAACCATCACCAGTTGTTTTGCTTTGTTGCTACTCTTTTTCTACGCCCCCTTGAAGCACTGAAAGGCAGCAATAAGGTCTCCCTGGAGCCTTCTCCAGGAATTCAGGAAGGGCTGCCAAGTACTACAGTGACTGTACTTCTTACCAGGAGTTGGGGCAGAGAAATCTCTTCCAAAGTAACTCCTGAGGATGGGGTAGGATGGAGAAGTCTGCCTTCAATAGACTCAATAATTAGAAGGGCAGCTCAGCTCCCTGTTTATAGGCTCAGTTCTGTGGGCATCCTCAGGGCTGGATGCAGCTCCTGCTTTCCAAGACAGGAGAACACAGGGCTGGCATGGAGCTCAGCCTCCTCAGCACTTTGGGGGCTGGGATTTGCTCCCAGGTGTGTTGAGAGCTCTGTGATGCTGCTCCAAAGCAGAGACAGCTCCAAGCCAGCACAGTCCTCACTGAGCTCCAGCTGCTCCTGCCTTCTGCAAGGTACCAGCCTTTGTTTTGGGCCAATAATTGCATTAGAAAGGGAAGAAAAACCAAACAAGGGCAAGGGCAGGAAGGGAGGAAAGCCCAGGGAGAATCAAGACAGGCTCCAGAGTCCCAGTCCTCATTGCAAGTGCCACTTCTGGGCACCTCCCTGAGCTGGACCTTCAGCAGAGCATCAGCACACAGATCTGGGGGGGAAAGGGAGGAGACCAAGGGGAGCTGGACTGGGGACACACACCTTATCACAGACCTTATCACAGACCATCTCCTCTTGAGATAACCCCCCAGGGGACATCTCTCCTGCCCTTTGCCCCTGCACTGACACTCCCCTCTCTCAAGGGTAAACCAAAACAAAGATCTACAGCACAAAGTTTACTAAGTCATTTGTGAAATTAAAAACATAATAATAAAACCCCAAATAAAACACAAAAGCAAAGCAACCAACCCAAAGGAAAAACCACTGGAGAATTTGGTCCTTTGTTTGTTGCTATGAACAGAACTAAGAACTCCAACCACCAGAGATTGAAGCCAGATTTATAGAGGAAATTAAAAAAGAGGAGAAAGCTGAATATGTTTAGTTACTTAACTGAAAGTAAATCTAAGAAACCCAAATGGGATTTTTCAGACCTAAGATCAGCTATTCAGGAGAGGAGAAAAGGGAAACAAATATTTCAACCAAACAGACTTTAACACCCCTGTTAATTACAAATACATTCTGGGAGATAAAAATATGCAAAAGAAATGAAGCCAGTGAAGGTCAAGAATAGGCTCCTACAGCAACTTACAGATATAAATGGCACTTAGGTACAAAACTTTGATTCACTCAGCTGGGATTCATGAGCTGGGTGCTTATTCTCTGCATAATGGCTCAAAGGTAATAATCACAAATGGTGCTATTTAAATGGAAAATAAATAGCCCTGTCTCTTTAAGGACATCATGTCTCATTCTCAGTGGAATAGTGGCAGCCATAAAAAAAGCTATGATTTCAGTATTTCTTGTTATGACTTCTCTCCCTGCTCGTCTAAAAATAAGAGGCTACTCTGTAGTTCCAGATCAATCTAACTAAAAGAGAAGAATTCGCTTACAAAAACAAAATAGCAGCTCTGACACTAGTTAGGTATTCATCACATGTGGAAATGGCCCATAATGCTGCCTTCAAACCTTTCCAACAAGTTGTATTAAATTAGGTTGGGTTGGGATTTTTTTTTTTCCTTGCACCAAAAGCAAAATAAATATAGCTTTATTTAATGCTACTAAAATGTTCAGATTCAACTGGAACCCCAAGGCATGTGGCTTTGTTGTTAAAGCACATATACTGACTCTATTGATTGGTGCAGTCCTCTGTGCTAGAGAATTTGTCACATCAATAGCAACTGAAAAATACTCAGGAGCTGTAATATGGTTTAAATGAGCAGTTACCACATCAATATAAAGAGCATTTCAACGGCAGGAGATAGGAACCCTTTTGCAAACCCAGTATTTGTTTCAAGATAAAGGCTGACAACTTTCTTTACAAGGGAGATTTTTTTAAGTAATGGTGAGCAAAGCAGCAACCCCTGGAGCTGTCCTGTGGTGACAGCTCTCTCTGGGCCATAAAAGCCACCATGGGCAGAGAACTTCCAGGTGGGAAGGGAATGGAGTGCTACAAGATGGATGTCAGGGCAGGGATGGCTTTGCTGCTCCCTGGGCTTCTCCACTGCTGCTGCCCAGAGCACACCTGGGGCACAGCTCTGGAGCCACCCCTGAATTTGCTTCCCAGAGCCCCAGCCTGGCACAAGACTTGAGCTGGGACGTGCTGGATGTGAGAGGAAGACAGAGGAGAAGATTCCTGACCTATCCTCAATGCCAAGCAAGAGTTGGGGAGGGAGGAGAAAGCTTCTGCCACGCCTCTCCCTCTCCTCCAGCCTCCTGGAGAAGGGGATACATGGAAATAGCCATCCCCAGCTGATACCAGAGGAGAATTTGACCTCTAATTGGTAATTTCCAATTACCAATTGGACCTTCAGCAGCACAGATGTGTGGGGGAAGGGAGGAGACGAACAGGAACTGGACTGGGGACACAGACCTTATCACAGACCATCTCCTCTTGAGATAAGCACCCAGAGGTGACACCAGACACCAGAGGTGATCTAGGTGGGCTCAGAGAGAGCCTGGCTGGCCTCATTGCCAACCAACCTCAATTAAAAGGTCAAGCCAGGTGTGAGAGGGGAAGAGCAGGAAGCCTCCTGCATCAGTGGATCCTTGTGGGCTCACAGACCTGCCCAAGGTGTGCAGCCTCTGCTTTGGCCACAACTGCAATGGAAAAAAAAAAAAAAAAAACAGAAACAGGAAATGCACAGCAAGGAACAAACCTCCATTTCACAGGCTTGAGAAATCCCTGGTTTTCAGTGATGAGAAATCCCTGGTTTTCAGTGATGAGGCACAGCTCTGTGCTTCCCTGGAGGAGGGAGAAAGCTTTTCCTGACTTGGTGTGTTTGTAGGGTACAATTCTCTCTCGGCCACATCCCTCCTTCCTGTGGATTAATGCACCAGGGACATTCCTGTCCTTCAGGCAAAAATCCCACTGAAGGAAGATGAGAAGCAGCATGTGCTGCAAGTTTTGAGTAAGATGAGAAATTTCACACTATCCTGATATCTTCTGGGTAACTGCTTATTTTATGATGACTAATAGGCAATTACTATGGTAATACTGCAATACAACATGTGTGAGGTTTGGAAATGAGAAATTATAGGTAACTACTTTGGACTCATTTCTATGGTAACAAAAAGTAATTGTCATTAAATACCAGTTATATTGCGGCTGTACCTGGTAATTATAGATTTTTTTATGCCCAGTAACATAAATAAAACCAATAAATTTATTCAAAAGGTCCACGATTGTTTACTTATATGTTGTTATATAGAATACACAATGACAAACACCTAATTAGGAAAAATAAACTCCATTGAGAGCTTCATCTTGTCATCTGAGATGGATACTCTGTTTTTCAATTTAAGGAAATTCATGGGTTCTACATGTATTAAATGAAGTTAAGAGAAAAAAAAACCTTCTCTGCCAGAAAAATAGGTGAAAAATAATGAAGAGACAAGCAAATGATAGTCTGCAGGTGTGGAGCTGTGTCTCACAACTGAACAAGTGATAGTAACAACCATCTGACATATCCAGTCCCCCCAAAAGTGACATAAATAATAAAGTAATTTGGATAAAGTCCACATGTGCCTTTACTGTTAAAAAAATCCTTATGGATTACACGTGAGCATGAATTTTTGACTATTTCTAGAGTCACAGAAAAAAGTCCATAAAAACATGTTCAGGATAAATCTGAAATATTTCACCTGATCCAAAGCCTCATTTTCTGATTGCATTTCACATCTTTCTAAAGGAATGTTTGGAAAAGGTCAGTTTTTAAACAAATTGTACCATTAACAAACAAAACTGAAAGAAGGCTGTCCTTTAAAAAATGCTGGTATGAATAACTAAAAATGTTTCTCAAGCCTTTCCTTTTTTTCACTTGAAACTGTTTGCTAAATTTGACTCCCTTCCGCAAACTATTTAAGTCTTTACAAAACTACATTTCTGGGACAGAGTTGTAACATTTTCTCACAGTATTTAATCCCAACACAGCCTTCATATGGACACTGTTTATGGTGAATTTGGGTTTCCAGTCTGGGTTGGGCTGGTTTCCTTTCTATCCAAAAAATTACTTTGTTAACCCCTTACACAAGCAAGAAGAAAGGACTGTGTTGAGTTCAAAAATGCTGTGGGTGACAGTGAAATGAGAAAGGACTGGAATGGGTGTGTGCCCTCTCCTCCCCATTCACACAAATCCTTGCAGTCCCCACTCTCAGGTTAGAAGGATGCAGCAGTGGTGGCATTTCAGAACATTTCAGCTAATTCATGGCTTTAATTTACAGAAGGCTGACGCTGTCACAGCTCTCCCAGAGAAGGAACACAGAAAAGCCAAGGAATGGGAACACTCACGAGGTCATGGGACAGAGCCTTTGGAGAATGGTCAGGATATTCCATCTGCCTTGTCATGGCATTTCTGGGATACCTCAGTGAAGAGCTTCCCAGACTAAGCAACACATCCCTCTTGGTGCCAGTGTGGGATTTTGCCTCTGAAAGGTGAGGCTGACAAATTGGAACTAATCTAAGACAGTGTGGTACAGTCATCTCGCCTGCAGGGACACATTTCAGCGTTCAGCTGCAGAATGCCAGCCTGGGAACAAGCTCTCCATAAAGGAAAGTTCAGGCCAAGCCTGGGGATGCACGACTTTTAAATCAAGAACATTTTTTTTCCCCCTTAGTCTACCCCCTCCTCCCTGGGGATGGCACTATGATAATGCTGTACTGCAAAGAGAGGGGGAAAAGTGGAGAAATCTCTCTTCCCTGCACTAGTTTTCGTTTATTTCCTAAAGCTGTTTCACAGTTTAATCCATCAGAGAGGGTGAGATTAGTGTTATGGAGAAACTCACAAATATTGTCATTTTTGTGCCATGTTCTTTCAAGCTAAAGCTAAAGATCAAGTCCTGCACTACCCCCAGAAAAAGGGGTCTTTCTATTCAGGTGAGAGCTGAGGACAAATTGCCAGCTAGAACTGAGGGGAAATTATGCTGGAGACTCTTTATTTTAGCTGGGTCAACCAATGGCATCTTCCTGGGCAATGTAATGAACAAGCCCATGCAGCACAACATCATCTCTACACTGTAACTGCAAAGTTAGAAGTGAAATAATACCAGGCTTTAAAGACTTCAAGAAAAAGGTGAAGCCTGTCTTCTTGTTTTGGGAAAGACTCTACAACCTTGGCCACAGTGAACAGCAGGTATTTATTCTTTATTTTGTATTGCAGGAGGAACTGGGTATGTTCGTGCAGCAAGAAAAGGACTTGAAGGGTTTTTTTTTTCCATTGAAAAGAGTTTAAGGAAAAAAAATCAAAAACAAAACCAACAACCAAACCCACAAAATCTTCTCTTCAAATTGTGTACAGACTTTCCAAACATTCTGAACTAAGGGAGCTGCTTAATAGCTCCTGTACATCCCACAAGGCACCTTTGTCTTTTCACTCCTAATTGTATAGGTCCACAAATTCTTAAACTCTCACATAAAACTTGAATACATCAGTAAAATTTAGCATCCTGTTTCCATGCATCCTGATACACTGGATGCTCTGACATTCATGTCCAGGGCCATTTCTTTTAGAGCCACCTGAATATACAAGCAACATGTAAACAACTTTCCTCACAGATGAGTCTGTGCTTTATAGCTGCAGTACTAAACTCACTTGTTGAACATTTTGCCACATCCAAGTCAGAATAACAACACATTTTGTCTGTTCTCTTGAGAATAAGCAAGAGTTTGTAGAAAACAGGCAGTTCTTGGTGGAATCATTGCAGATTTGGCTTAAACTCCAAACCCTTGGCTCACAACAGCAAAGGAAGGAGGATTTTGGAGAGCACAGGACTCACACCCTTGGTCAAAGCCCTGCATCCCCAAAAATGGCAGTGAAGAGCATCTCACCAGCCAAGAGTTGCCATGTCAGCCTGGCTTAGGGAGGGGCTGGCTCCTGTGCTGGTGCCAGGAGAACCAGCCCAGCCCAGGCCTCCTCCAGGAGCTGCTGACACACTCAGGCTGTGCAGGGTGCCCACTGTGCCTGGGATTTCAGGGGACAGCCAAGTGCATCCAGCTGTGCACTCTGCCAGTTGTGCAAGGCTGTGCACTGGTGGGGTGAAAGAAAAACCTCTCTCACACTGGCAGGAGATCAATTTACAAACTCAAGCATGAGGTTTAATTACCCATTTCATTATCTTAGCTTGCACAGCTCTGAATGTGAACCTTCAATGAACCAAAGAAACAGTCACCAGCTGCAGCTTTGAGAAAGGGGAGATATCAGGAAGGAGAAGTTCAAATGCCTCAAAGTGCTCCTGCTGCATGTGGCACCCCTGTCTGCAAAAGCAGAGGGTTGTCCCCAGCCAACAGATCTGTGTTAGACCCCACTACATGGAAGACTCCTGAAAGTCCTATTTATGTGCTAACCTGAACAAAGACCAAAAGAGATGAAGCAGGGTTATCTAGCCAATCACTGAGAAGCCTCAGACTTAAATTTTCAAATACAAGCAAGGGATCCTTAGAGATTTTTTTAGAAATTCATCCAGTAAATTCAAGTAAATAAATTGTGATGTGCTTGTGGATTTTGTATGAGCAGGAAATAAAGTGTTTGTTGTAAATTATTCACTCAGCACTAGTTAACTGCAATGCTGGCACATTACTAGGCTTTTTAATATTCTTCTCAAGATAATAGGTAGCATTTTGCTTATTATCTTCGTTTTTAAGTTATTAGTTACATTAGGCCATTTGTAAATACAGTGAAGAATTGCAAGAAAATCAAACGTTTTTCAACTACCTCATTAAAATTCTCTTTAGTTCAGGAGGGTTGAAAATCCTGCATATCATGGAAAGTTAAACCAAGAGTACACCATCAGGCTCAGCAATTCCAAATTAATTCACATACCCTTTCCTACTACCTGGTTTCCCAAAAGGCTTTTCAAGTTCTGAGCCATATGAATGCCTATAAAGCTGCATGTCTCTCAAAAACTATAAATAACAGTGCAGGGGGAAAGCCTGCAGGGCAAAAATTATAAATAACAGTGCAGAGTAAAAACCCTACAGGGCAAGTGAACTTACTGGGAAAACAAAAGCTGCTTAATTGCAACTGGAGTTTGCTTGTGTGCAAGGCACCTGGAAGAAAGGAAAGTGATGTAGTATCAGATTCTAGAGCCATTTGGGGGCTTTATTCCTGTATGGTGACACATCCTGATAAATTCCTGGTGCTGGCAGATGCCACCACTGCAATATCCCTGTGTGGCTGGGGGTGGCCAGGAGCTGAGTGAGTGCCACAACTCCCTGCTGCTCCAGTTTAGCAATGAGCAAAGACAAGGAGGGATAAGGGGCACAGACCATATTATCAATATTGTCACATAATCAATTTATGATTATAAATGCTGGAAAAGACCTCTTAAAGAACTGACTCCAACCACTAACCCAGCACTGCTAAACTATGTCCCTCAGCACTGCATCCACACTTTTTTTGATCACTTCCAGGGTGATTCCACCACTGCCTTGGGCAGCCTGTTCCAGTGTCTGACTGCCCTTTCAGTAAAGAATCTTTTCCCAATACTTAATCTAAAACTCCCCTGGCACAACTTGAGGCTGTTTCCTCAACAAAGAACTGCCAGCAGCCCCATTTTCTGCACCTTCTATCTTCTTCCTCAGTGGTCTCCTCAGCCATACAATAACCCAGCCTTATTCTGCTTAGCAATGCAATACCTAATTAGATCAAAGCTCAAGGTAGCCTGGCTACAAAGTGAATTCTGTTATTTAGTCTTGCACTGTAAGCAAAACCACATGCAGTATATTTCATTTCTCAGGGGCTTCTCCAGAGAACTGTGTGGTACATGTAATTGCCCCCACAAACAAATCATCAACTAATCAACTGCTTTTCATTATCACCTCCAGCAGCACATTTATTGTGTAAATAAATGCATTAAGAGCAAACAATTTTAGGGAAAACAAAAGATTATCTGAATACAATCTCAACAGAGGAGGTGGTAAAGTAGTAATTCAAATACTAAAATGGAGCAAAATTAGCATAGGGTGGAATGATTATTCCATTCCATGTATCCCTATCTATTACAGTACAATAACAGAGTGAAATCTCTGACTTTAATGGATGATCTGGGTAGTTTAAGGGAGCTGTGATTGACTGACACATTTACATAGAGGCTGATGAGCAGCATAATGAGTGCATTTATAAAGCACAGCTAAGGTCTAACTCTGAGCTGACATGAGGAGGCTTGCAGAGGTGCTCTCTACCTCCTGAAGCAAACAAATTTTCCATTTGCCCCTGTCCTAGGTGGGAATTTCAGGAAGCACACGGCCAGGTGAGGATCTCCAGTTCAGGAGGAATTAATTGAAACATGCCACATAAGAGTCAATGACAAAACAGTGCAAGGTGTATAAGGCAGGTATAAAAATACACAGATTCATTCCCCACACCATACCTGTAATTTCCTAGGTAAACTCCATCAGGATTGAGCATAGGAGCAATCTTGAAGACCAGGTGGTCTCTCAGTACTTTTGCAATTGGATGGTGGCTCACGAGGAAATCAATTATACCTGAGAAAAAAAAAATGAAATAGAAGAGTTTGAAGGGGAGGGTCTACAACATCAATGATTTCCAGATATCTACCTGAAATATCACATATAAAAGACTAGAATGATGATTCCTCCTGGTTCCTGGCACTGCTCCTGCTTCCAACAGAACAAACCACTTGCAATCAAGTAGCACCTGCCACCTGCTTAAAACTCCAAGAACTTTTAGGATAAATACCTTAGTCTGTCCTCATGATACAAGTACACCATGGCTGCATTACCAGACACTGGGGATTTTCCACAGAGGGAGAAGTTACTGCACATCAGCTGAGCCACAATAACAAAACTTTTCTCCTCCTAAGTGGAGAAATGAAGACACCTCTCACACCCAGCCTGCATAGGGCTCACTCTGCAGCTCACCTTGTGAGTGGCAATTTGTTGAGCTGAGAAAGCTCAAATTCATTTCAGCACACACCCAGACCTACCTGATGTATGAGCACAGATTTCACATCACCTGCATGCATAAAGAGGTGTAAAATGCCTCACAAAAATTGGGAGAGTTCCACAATGCCTGCACTGGGCATGGGGATATTGTGCCACTGGTGGACTGGAATTTATAAAGTCATATTCTTCACTTGTTTTACACTCATGAAAACCAAGAGTAACTCCACCTCATCAGCTTCTTTAATATGGAACTCAGGGAAGTGATGGGGAAGCAGATCCTAAATGCCCTTCCTTTGGGCACATCCCAGCACCAGAGCTCCTTCCTCTTGGCCTCATGCTCAGGGAGCCACTAAACATTGCCTCAGCCCAGGGCTGGTGCTGGGGCAGGAGACTGGAATCTGGCAGTTCAATTCACTGCTTATCCCTCCACTGAGTTGGTACTGACAGAAATAGCTTCCAGGGAATTAATGTTGAGATAAATTGAGTTCCTGTGTAATCTCAGGACACCCACAGATAGGTCATGACAATTTGCTATTTATTGTAAGGTCCATCCTGTGAAGCAGGAACCATTTACTGAATTTCCCCAGAATAAATCAATCACTACGGTCTAGTAACAGGATAAAATTAAGCAGAGAAAAATTAAGGCTGCTCATCAGTAAAATTTCACTAATGGTAAGCTCTATTAGAGTGTGGAATTGTCTCTCCAGGGTAAGAGTGGAATCCCATCATCAGAAACATTTAACACTGGACAGGGTAAATCCTTAGGGAATAGCTATAACAAGCAACAATTCAGCATAGAAGAGATGGCCTGGGCTAACTAGCTGACTTCAGACCTGATTTTTTGTGATCCAATCAAAGGATTAAAAAAAGCCCCTAAATCCCATGTTCATGCCAGGTTAAATGCACTTGTCTACAGCTTGGCTGAAACATGCATTAAGGATGAGACCAAAAACTCACATTCTGCACAACTCCTTCATTCAGCTAATTTCTTAAGGCCCATTTTGTATTTGAAATACCAGCAAATCTGGACCTATGCTGCTGTTGGAATAATTCTAATTTGCTGAGGCACATGGAGAAAAATGAGGCTTCTGATATGTTTGAGATGATCAAGGTACTTGTTACAAGTTAACTCTAAACATCAGCAATTTTTTCATGTCTCAGTGACTAAAATCCTGAAGAGGAGAGAGGAACTCTCTGTAACCAGGTCTTCCATTTGAGAAGAAACTAAACCTGAATTTCTGAGGTAAATTAGCATATACATAATTATATTGCTCAGGAAATGTTCCTGCAATTACCCCCTCTCGATGAAGGAAACTGAACATCGATCTGCTTTTTGGCTGCTGTTGTGACTTTTGTTCATTATCCAGCAGCAAGAACACGGAGGAACCACGGGGACACAGTTGGATCCTGAATAACCAGATTTCCAAACTGTATGCAAACATGAAAAGCTTAGCTATGTTAAACTGCTGCTCTGACTGTTTCCTGGCGCTGTCTGAAACATAATCCACAGCACTCACACCTGGAGGGCTCAAAATCACTTAGAGGGAAACGATTCCTCACTTGGTCTGTGGTTTCTCAAGACACTGTGCTGGTTTTAGTTTTAAAGACCTTGCAACTTGACTCAGACACATCAGAAACATCAGTTTGTGTTCTCTAAAACACCTGGAGCAGTTTACTATTCAGAAATCACTGTGTCCAGATCCTAGGTGAGCTAAGCCCTTCAAGCTGAAGCAGAACAAATATTCATCAATTATTGCATCGTGTGCACTGTGGGACCATCACCTCACCAGGAGCCCAGGCAGGCACACGCAGCACAGAGGACTGGGAATTCCTCAGGGATATTCTGCTTTTCCTTCAGGAGGTGACAAAGAGCCCAGACTCTCAGGGCTCTGCTGTGGCTCTCACTGTGCCAGTGAAGAAGCCTGGCCAGGTTCTGCTCATTTTGCCCCTGTGATTGATGCAGCCTCACTCACAGAGCTTGGCAGGAGCACCCTGGCCACTGGGAGCTGCCTTTTCAGCCCCAGCAGGCATCACTATTCCCTGACCAAGAAGGCTGCACATAAACATGCACTGGGTGAGGCTCTGCTGGGCCTGATTTAGCTGCACCCAGCCAAAGAAGCCTGACCTTGGGCACCCAGGGCTTGGTGTCCAACAAAAACAGCATTTCCCCAACCCACTTGGGCTGCTGCAGCCAATTACCCATCAAAAAAGGAGGTTTACTTGATTTTCTTACTGGGGAGACAGTCAGTTAAGCCTGAAGCAGCCTTGTGCCATTGTAAAAATACAAAGGAAAAGTTAAAAATAACCCTCAGAATTCTAACCTGGAAGCAGAGGCCACTCTAAGGAGTGTGAGAGAAGCAGCAGACAAAAGCACACATTTACATACACAAACCTCACCCTAAAATTATTGCAAGTATCCAAATAATCCATACAACTAGTAAATAGCTTTGTCTTTCAGAGGAACCCAATAGTTCTGGATTGTCTGAAATAGTCTGGATCAATAATGTTTAAAATAAAAAGACAGATATCAGACTATTAAAAAAAAAAATACCATTGCAGAGAACTTGGTCCTCCTGTTAATAAATCAATACAAACTAAATTTTACAGCTTTTGTAATCAGCAAGAGACATATCAGTGTATCTCATTAGGCCGAGGTTAAGAATTTGGCAGCAACCAAAGCCCATTTAATATCATTTACTTCAAGGCAGACATGGCAATACAACAGATGCCCTAATTTATTTGTTGATCTTTGTATTAAAATAACAGTTTGCTGGTAAACAGGAAGGGTAATGATGCCAGTCACCCTTGTTAGTGGCTAATAATTACTTAATTTGTCCACTAATTGACCTGTGCTACTGTTGAAGCACTGGATCGTGTTGCAGGGCATGAAGTAAACAAGGCCACTGTAATGTTACTTTAGAGAATGACTTCTGGAAATAGAACTACTTATTGCCATAAATTTTCTTTTCACAGATGAGCAGATTAATTGGTCTGCCAATTAGTCTGCTATTAAAGAAAAAAAAAGGGCTGCCCCCAGATTGGTTGGATCTTCGAACTGCAGCCCCAGTTTGGGTCAAAGGAAATCATCCAATCTGAATCAGCCACATCAGCTATAAAAAATAAGACAAGTATTATTTAAAAAAACAAACCTCTGTGGCTGGAGATCAAGGAAAATACCCCAATAATGAAGAATTAACTCTTTAAGATTAATTTAAAAAAATGGAGAATATGATGGAATGTGATGTCTACTGAGACACTTTACAGTGTGGAAAAGTTCTTCAATTAAAAGAAGCAAAACAATATGGATTATTTTCCTCTCAAGCTTTCTGGAAAGCAATTAAAATCTTTATATTTCAGATAATAACATGCAATTACAGATGCTGCCTGGAACCAGGACAGCTCAGAAATCAGCATTCAGCCATGACACAAGAAGGGGCTTATTCATAGTCCACTAAAAATCCACCAAAGTCCTTACATTAACTTCAAGGAGCTTTTCATAGTTACAAGTGAAAGAAAAGAAAGAACTGAAAACAAGGAAAAGGGAAAACAACACTCACAACTGCAAGTATTAGAAACAAAGCCACATTGACTTAAAAATGTCAGACTGTTAAAAAACAGCTTTCTTGGTAAACCCAGTTTCACTGAAACTGCACTAAATCTGGACCAAATCCTTCTACTCTGAGTCACTCCCTTATCATTATTCCTTCTCAAGGCTGAATGCACTTTTTCAAATTTCTCTTGCCTTCTGCAGCTCAGCACCTCTCATCTGCTCCAACATCAGGTCCTGTGGCATCTCTGTGCCCACCCTAATCCAGCTCAAATTATCTGCTGGTTCTTCTCAAGCAAGTTAATCATTCACTCTTCCCTAATAGGTCATTTCCACTGTTCTGTCAGGACATTTCTTCAATCAACCTCCTTAAACTCTGTTTAAACTTCCTGCTGCCTCTAACATGACCTCTCCACATTTGCTCCTTCCAAAGAAAAGCCTGTTTTATCCCCTTTTTTTCCATTACTCCATCCTTTCACCCTCAGTCTGACAATATATTTAATTGTGCAACTACATAATACATTTGCCCTGGTCCTATTAGTGGAAATCTAATCAGCACAGATCCTAATGCAATATGGCAACTGCTAATGCAAACACACCCTGCACTGTATCTAGTATATGCCAAGAGAGAAGTGATTTATGTTTTCAGACCCATTTCCTAGCACTGAGTAGCTGCTGGTATCCTTCAGTCAGCTCACCACAGCCTGCAGGTTAAAGGGAATGTGACAACTGGGCTCTAACAGCAAGAGGATCTGTTCACTGGACAGTAAATGTAAAAGAGTCCCAAATGGCTATGTTCATAGGAAACTGTTGAAAAGCACTGTTAAAGAAGACTGAATCCAGTGTGAATGACACTATAGTTATGTTTTGGTGGAGAGTATGAAAGCAAAAATGTGGGGCTGGGCTTTTTGGAGAGATATTTTTTAATGTGATATTGAAAAAAAAAATCAGGTGATAATGGCCAAGCAGTTACAATATTCTGTCTCCAGAAAACAAGTGCAATACACAGAATAAATGACAGCAAGTCATCACTGTGCCACCATTTGCCTGTGAAGTGATTCTCCTTCAGCAACAGGGCCCTTGTCTCTTCAGCCTTTGCCCTCTCTCATGGGACTGCAGGAAAAAGCATCATCCAAAACAACAAAACAAACCATGAAAAGGACAGATGGACCCTCTTCTCCTCCCCAGCATGGTGGGAGAGGTGTCACACTCCCCCTGAACCCTGCCCAGCACAGCTCACAGCAATGCTGTGCCACAGGGGGCTCCAGAGAAGGCACCTCTGCTCCTTCACAGATGCTGACTCTGCCCCTTTTTACAGTTCTGCTCCCCCTCCTAATGGGGAAAAACAGATTGACAAACTCAAATGTGTTTTGTTTGTAGTGTTTTATACTTTTTTAGAGACACAATTCTTGGGCAGGGTAAAGGGTGAACAAGAGTGAACATGTGGGTGCTAACATTAGTACAGAAAGAATATATAGATTTTGAATGCTTTACTAATAGGTTTATCTTTCCAAAGTTCCACTTGGAATCCATGGAAAAAGAAGGTTTATTTCACCAAAACTATAAAACCTAATATGGCTGGTGAGGAAGCACTGCAAAATGAAAACAGGCACCTGCTTACGGTGTTAAATGAGGGAAAATTGGATGCCTGAATTATGTCACCAGTTTCCAAACGCCAAACCTGATGTATATCCCTCTCTCTGAGTAGTTTCTGCAGCCAAGGAGCCAGGGAAGATCCAGAACAGTGTCTGTTTTCCATGAGCCCCCTCTCTGGCCATCCTCAATGCAAGGCAAACGAGGGCAAGGCAAACAAGGGCAAGCTGCTTGCTCTCAGAGGGTGCAGCACCTTGCACAAAATCTTAGTGAGCATCCACCAGACCCCACTTCTCAGGTCAGACTCCTCTCCTGTTTCCTCTGCTGATGCTCAGACTTCATTTAAACTTCCCCCAGGAAAGGCTCAGGGGGAGCTGCAGGTGCCACATGATGAAAAACAATCGAGTTTTTTGAAAATGCAGAGAAGTGAATGGTTTTCCCCAGAGATTCCTGTGGACAGGAAGGTCTCAGGGGTGACAATAACTAAACAATTGCCCATGACAAAACCCATCAGAGCCAACCAAGGCAGGTGAGACAGCTCTGGGAAGGACATCCCTGGTTACATTATTTCTGAAGGGTACAGAAAGGCTGATTGATTCTCTTGGAGTATCAAACCTTTTGATCACACAGCAATTTGTCCCCAGCTAGACAGGTAAATATTTCAGTGCTAAGTAAGATCTTGTTGCATGAGTTTGATTGGTTAAAAGTACCCTAAAAGGTGTCTTTAGGTCCCCATGGTCATTTCAGTTGTTTTTTTTTAACCTGCAACCATAATTTCTATTGTAAAAAGAACAAAAACAAAACAAAACAAAAAAACCCCAAAGCAACAGTTAGTACCTGGTGAATTTCACACAGAGCCCCACTTCACCTATTTTTTAAAGAAGTTTTAATCAACTTGAAACAGAAAAGTTGCACACCTAACTAAGAATCCAGCTGCAATAAGCAGATTGATTAGAAACATATCAAGCTATATTACAGCATGTTTGTTCTTTTATTTACCGTTTAGCCTCTCATCTATTCTCTGCTGTAACTCATGGTCTCTTCAAAACACAGGATTAAAAGCAAAGGAAATCTCAAATAATGGGATAAAATGAATGTGCAAGAAATGAATGGGTGAATTAGATTACAGCAGATGAAACACTGAGGTCTCAAATGCAAAATGCAGGGAGTTTATTTAATTTGTTACTCTTTTAAAATGAAAATATGCTCGCTGACTTGAATTAGTAATTTTCCTGTTTCAAGATATGTTAGGCCATTACAGCTAGGCCTGCTTCCAGAGCAGTGAAATAAATGGAAAACAGCCAGTCTCCCAGGGAACACAATCCTCACTGCATTTTGCCAGCCCAGTGGAACAGTGCTAATGTCAGCTCCAGAGAAAACCACTCTTCTGCTGGAGGGGCTGCATGCAAAGGAATCGAGAATGACTGGCAGCAAATACTTCAAATGGCAGAGCAAGGCAGGGCACATTTTCTCCAGTTTTAATGTGCATGGTAAGCACAGACAGTAATTGATTTAAAGAAGATTTAAAAACCCCATCATTCCTGACCATTCCCTCCCCTTCCTCCCTCCCTCCTCCAGTTAGCCCAGGGTTTCACAAATAATTAATCTGGGTGTCGTGGTTTGACTTTCCTTTGCATGCAATGATCCAGCTGAGGGACTGGAGTCTCTGGTGGAGGACCACAGGTGTGTGGCAGCCCTCTCTAAACACATCAGCAGGTCCCAGGGTGTGGGGACAGGGGGTGCCCACTGTGCTGCTGCATCTCAGCTCTACCAGGACGTGACCTTGACCATTTTGGTACCCAAACATTTCAACTGCTTTCCAGAATTATAGTAATAAAAACCCTTCTCACACGGTTCTGAGGGTACAGGAGGCATTTCTGCCATCACAGCTTCAAATGCCATTTGACATCTATTAAGACTGAAATGGCAATGAAGATTTAGACTGAAATTGCAATGAAGTTTTACTGCCCCATAGCAAAACATTCTGGGACTGCTGGGTAAGAAAATGGACCATATGATACCACAGGGCAGAGTTTTTTTCCCATTTTAATGTGTTTGCTGATTGGACAGGACTGACTGGGATGGAAACCTTCAAATTTATCATGGATACTCCACATAAAGGTACATTACACCACTGCTTTTCGTGTGCACTGTTCTACTATTTTTGAGAGACATCTACACTTAGACCATGCAAACAAGGCCTCAGAACACCAGAGAGGTCCAGGCTCTGACACTACAGATGCATTTCAAGCAGGGAGAATATGTAGTGAAATGGATGTGACTGGAATAGTCAGTCACAAATCAGCAGTCTAGAAGTACAGTCAGTTCAGTGTAGAAAGTTGCTAAGTGATGAGTGTTTGGGATTTCCTATGTATTTTTATGAGCTGTTGCTCTTTCCTCATAAAAAGATTCACATCTGCTTTGAAGGATATGTGACTGCTGGTGGTTGGCTGGAGCACAACATCCCAATTCAGTGCTGAAAAGATATAGATATACATTGCCAGTAAAACATAATTAAAGTTGGCATTCCCAGTGACTGGGATGTGGGACCAGGAGCCAGAATGCCTGATCTTGGTCTCTAGCACTGCTGATTTTTGGCAGGTTGCTACCAGAGTCTGCTATTTTAGTGTGTTCAACTTGAGAACAGTGGCAATGGCCAGATTTGCAGGGCAGCAAAACTGGCATCTCTGGGGCCAAAACCAGCAGATGGATTTTCCAAACAAACTCAGGAAAGCTCATTGGAGCCGACTGCACTGGCAAACATGGCAAGGGGCCACAGAATGCTAGGTGTTGAGTAAAACTCTGAAACTTTTCTGTTCTTACTCAGCTGTCACCAGTGAGATCTGTGCCACTGACAGTGCATCCCCAGCCCACTCCTCCCTAAAGAAAAGCACTTTCTGAAAGTCAGCCCTGTAGAGGACAAGATGAAAACATTTTTGGTGACAGAGCCAACCAGTGTTGCTGGTCAGTCCAGAACTGAAGCCTTGAGTACTCTCACTGCTGCCCTTTTCTTTTCTTCCAAACAGGTAAGCACAGAAAGGAGCACAGAAAGTGTTCCACAAGCTATGGCTGGTTCTCAGAACCTCACAGGATTACCTGGGGAGGGTAAAATGTGGCATTTAATTCTGCCTGTTAAAATTGTCGGCCAAAAAAAGAAGAGGCAATTAAGCATTTTGTGAGGACAAGTCTAGTTCCTACTTTAAAATTCTCTGGATACTTTATTCCACTCAAAGCCTGATCTGGTCTAAAAAGCCCCCAAAAAAATAACATTACTAAACAGACTTGAGTAGATGATGAGACCACACAAATGATCTTGTAACAAAAGATGACCCAGGTCATATTCATGCAATCTTGTTCTGATAAAACTATCTTCTAACAGGCCTTAAGATTGGCTCTGATGCTTTGGCAGTTTAAGAGCTGGAAACCCCAAGGAACCAAACAGTTTGACCCTTTCTCTTATTTGTTGGATGCAGCAATTTACAGCCTCAGGACTCATTTTGATGCAATTGAGTTGGATCATGGGTCTTTTCAGACTTTAGGAAAAGACACAGAACAAAGAAAAACCCCACCAGATTCCAGCTTGGGTGTTTATGGCAGCAGCAGGCTGCTTGAACACTTGATCAGAGCAGCAGCAGGGTGTTAGTGGCTCCACTTCCCTCATTCCACTGCAGCTCTGGGTCCATGGGACTCCTGCTCTCTTCCAGGTGGAACATGGGGTTAATCTCCCCCATTATCTCATGGTATCTGCCCCTCCTCTTCCTTGCAGCCATGGGACCCTCAGGAGCTCCAAAGGACCAGAGCAATACAGGAGAGCAGAATGAGGCCAGGGCTGGGCTTGTCTGGCAGAAGTGCAAACCTGCTCAGAGGAAGCAGACTCTCTCAGGGCTGAGCCTGTACCCCACCCCTGAACTGCCCTGGTGGCTGGTGCAGCTTCCTCAGCCACAAACTAACCTCCCCAGGCCCAGGGGCTGTTGTGCAGCTCTCCAGGAGAACTGATGCAACAGCAAAGACCTGTGGAATTGACTTGAAAGAACCTGTCAGGCTGACAAAGAGAGGAGGTATTGGCAGGAGCACACAGCTGCTGCTGCAGGATTGCCTGAAGGGTTCCTAAATTCAGTGCACAGCACAGACTGAGTGGGTGGCTTTGTTGGCTGGCTTTCCTTTCTTTAATTTTCTTAATATGCTGTAAGGAGCTTGGAGTTCTCTTTGCATCAAAATGAGCCTACCAATACCCCCTGGATAATGCCTCTTTTCCTCCTGGGAAAAAACAAAAGGGTTCCTGGAGAAACACTGCAAGGATCAGATGATCTTGTTTCATTAATGAATTACTTGGGATTTATCAGAATCATTCTCAAGATGTTACCTCAGAATATGATGTGCTTGGTCATTATTATTCAAAGTCTGTCCTTCCCATGAGTGTGAGTCCCCCAGACAGCTCGAAAAATATTCACTGCATTATGGCCCTCACTTTTTACAGAATTAACTAATGTTAAATACAGCTAGGATTTCAGCCTTAGAGTTGAACAGAAATATGCAGAAGATTCCACCTTCCCTGATGTGCAAGACAAGAGACAACCCAGAAGAGAGGCTTGATTGCAAAGAGGGGAAGAATAAACAGGAGGGGAGTAAAATGCAGATGGCACAGACCAGAGTCAAGCAGGCATGTACCCTGGCAGAGTTACCTCAGGCACCCTTGCACTCTTTCCTGCTGTCCTCATCAACCCACCAGGCTTTTCACCATGGCCCTGAAGGGGAGCTTCAGCTGTCCACCAACAGCTCACACAGCACCAGCAAGGAGGTAAAACCCAGAAACAGAAAATCACTTCTTTCTCCAGTTTGCTGTGTGGAGCTGTAAGGGTCTTGCAGGGGAAAAAGAGAAACTGCATCATTATTACAGTGTTGCTGCTTTACCCAGGACCAGGCTGAGCTCCCCAGGGCCTGGAAGATGACTGCTTTCTTCCCCATCATGACAACTGCAGACGTGGAGGTCAGAAACCTGTCCAGGGCCAGCAAGAAGACTGAACCACAACTGTAAATTTTCCGAAGTTGCCTGCACTGGGGAAAACATTCTCAGTAGAGCTATAAAAGTGATAAAAATAAACTTTGATGGACACAAGGGGGACTAACCAGACTTAGCTCTACTTGGGAAACCACTAAAATTTGTGAGGCAAAGCCAAAGAGGGTGAACCTTCTCCTTTCAAGCCTTTTGTTGAGTTGTCTCCCCAGACTCTGAGCACTTCCTATGTACCCAGAGTTACCTTTTCATAACCTGGCAGCAGTGCCAGGAACCTTTGGGATTTCAGTGTGCTTGGTTCAACAAAGGTGGGCCCTGGGAGTGGAGGGCTGGACAGGTTTTGCCCAGTACATCCCCTGGGTCTGCCACAGAGTGCTGTTCTGCAGACACAGTAAACACAAGCAGCAGCTACAGGGTGCTCTTACACCATTAACTGGGTCACAACAAGAACTCCTCAAGTCTGAAGATGGATAGATTAGCCCAAGCAAAGAATGTGTTGTAATCAGAGAAGGCAAAAGGTGGATTTCTCTGGAGGCAGATGGAGAATATATTTACATATGAAAATCTAATACACGGTGAAAAAGGGAAAGGGCATGGCATAAATAATGTGAGGGAAGAAATGAAAAATATGTATTTTTAAATGCATTCTTAAGATGGTTCCCAGCATCTGCAAACGTGTTGCTCAGCCAAGCAAAGAGCCAGAGGCAATAGGCTTGAGTCAGGCAGACACTCACAGAGAAGAGAGGGGCCCTGCAGAACATCACTCATCCACACCTATCCTTTCCAGTTCCCTGCACCTGTAGAGTGTTGGGACAGTACACTGGGGAATCTCTTTTCATTTGCCTTTATCTTTAACAACCTGTAGACTTTTGCTACTGGCCACAGCACAAGTGGGCTCCTCAGCCAGACAGACTCTGCCAGGATGAAAGTGGAACACGTACTGCTGGGGAGGAGCAAGAGCACACTGGGTGCCTCCAGGGGTGATGTGGTGCCCTAAAGCTCTGGATCTCAACAGGATACTGGTACTGGACTCAGAACAAAACCGGAATGTGGGAAAGGAACTCCTTCCTGTGCTTCAGCTCAGAACTTCAATCCTCTCAGCTAAGGAGAAGAGCTGAGGTGTCCCCTCCTCAGGACTGAACCCAGCTGTTCATTTCTGCTGGAGGTGTGGCTTTGCCATTCCTATGTGGCACATCCATACATGCCCCAGATCCAGACACTGGCAGCTGACAGCTTGGCCTGGCAGGAGCCTGCACAGCCATTTGCCCTCGTTCCCCCTGCGGGGACCAACGATGTGATCGCTTTGCAGCTCTTGGTACATGAGAACTTGCACTAAGCCAGCTGTAATGGCACCTTTTGGCTGCCTCATTGATTTCCACTTTGCTGGGTTTGCAGGTTATACTGCTTCACTTTTATAGGATTTTCCTGTCCTTCTGTTCAAATTGACTGAAAAGGTCCAAGGCAGTTTCTTCTCTTTCCAGAGAGGCAAAGGCACCTGTCAGGCTCCAGAGGCAAAGCAGGCACCGTGCAGGGCTGGTGGCACCAGCAAGGCAGCAACCCTAACATGGACAACCATCAGATTCCAGAATCAGTGAATCCTGTTAATTCAGTGAAGAGCTGAACTCTGCTATGGTTTTCTTCTGGTCATGAGATGGGCAAGAGTGACATCAGCTTCCTCAGAGGTGCCCTGTATCCAGTGGGAGCTTCCTGCTTGCTCTGGGTTTGCCCCTCCAAGACATCCAAAAGCACTGCATAAGCAAAACCAGACTAAGCTGTATCCACCTCCCCTTTAACAGAGGGTATTGAGGCAGCAGAGGCTGAGCTGTTCTAACCAAAGAACAGTCAAAGTTGAAATGAAACATGGAAGTCCATTTGTACAGCAAAGTCTGCAGCTTCATTCTCAACAGGCAAATAAAGCAGGGACTGCATGCAACACCTGAACTACTTCTGGGTGAGTGAGGGAAAAGAAAAAAAGGAGTTATTTATTAAACAAAAACCTAATCCTCAGGGAAGATCTGATGGCCAAGAAAATGCTGGCTGCATCTAAACTTCCTCCCCTTGACTCAGAGATGCAGGTTGTGTATCTGCAAGTTGCTTTCATAGGCACTGGAGGGGACTTGTTGGATAGCTGCTTGCACTAGGCTCCAGCAGGAAAAAAGCTTTTTTCCCTGTGGTTTATTTTTTTGTCTTATAGAAGAATAAAAAAAAATGACCATGCCTCTACATGAAGAAAGAAATTGCAAAAGCTCTGCTCTGCCCCTCGTCAGTGGAGATGGATCTGTTCTTTTATTTACACTGCATGACATCCAGGCAAGAAAAAGCTCCACAGAAATAAATTAGGGTCACTCTCTGTCAGTGCAGCTGTGCTCCTGGCTGTTAAGTAGCAGAATATGGCATCAGCCCCTACCTCCACTCCAGAACAAATTTTGCTGTGCAAATGAAGCTGCACTGCAGATCCTAAAGGTGATGGTAATTAGCACTGGAAAGGGAATAATCAGCAAATTTCCTCACATGAGTAGGACCACCACAAGCAACCGACATCTCTCCTTGTGTAGAAGTGGAATTCTCCAGGAGGGTATAAAGTACATGTTTCCATCTGAGGAGCATGAGGGAGAAGAGTCAGAAGCATATAAATTTCAGGAGACCTCCAAGGATTGAAGGGCTTTGTTGTTGCTGTTCTAGGAAGAAGCAGCTAAAAAAACCTCACATTTCCTCAAGAATTCTGTTTGGAGACAGTCTTATTGCAAAATCTCCTTTGAAGCATATTAACCTAAGAAGGCATAAGATGCTCTTGTTCCAGAATAAGAATTGCTGGAGAAATGTTCTATTGCACTCCACATTCACAGTCTGCCTCAGATGCAAATGAAATCTCAAGTGCCAGCAAGCCCCAGACAGAAACTCTCCCCAAGCACTTTGCAGGGATGGGTTTAAACTCTGGCAGCACTGTGACCACACCAGCTGAAGTCAAGGTTTTATTTCCCTCATAATCCTTGGCCATTAGAAACATTGCCAGGAAGAAAAATCAGAGTTCACATGTAACCAGGAGCAAGGAGTGTCTAACTTTCTACCTTCAGCTTTCAGATTGAATTTTAACATCTTGAAGGTAAACTTAACTTTAATGAACAGCCCCTTTCACTGCATGAAGGATCCAGGTTTCAGAAGGGAGAAGTGCCACGTTGGGCAAGCAGAGACCCCAGTGATCTGCTGTCTCCAAGGCAGGCAGGGAACCAGAGGTCCAGTTCCAAGAGAAAAAATAAGAGCAAAAATAAGTGAGCTTCTATGAAATTTATAATAAATTACTCTTTGAAAATCTGTGGCATTAGGAAAAAAAAATCAACTATTTTCCATCCCTCTCCAATTATCTTTTACATTTAGCAGCAGCAAAGACTAAAAGCATAACCTCCAAGTCAGAGCACAGATACCAGCAGTGTGTTACCATTTCCTGAACATGTAATTTGACCCTTGAACTGACACTATAGGGCACATCTGGAAACTGTCCCTTAGGGGTGACATCAATCACTAAGGAACCAACCTTCCTGGGGAGAGGGACTTTTTGGAGAGCTCTTTGCCACTGTTCAAACCCCCCTTAAATTTACCCTTCCTGCCTACAAAGTGTTTCATAGAAGTTTGCCTCTGCATTAGGGTCCCAGCAAAGCAATTTGTGCCTACATTTCTTATTAGGTAAAATTAGGCAGAACTAGTAATGAACCATTACCCTTTTCCTCCATCCTCAGGGTCCAGAGAAGCCAGACTGCATTGAAAGAGCCTCTTAAAGGGCTGTTGCCTGGGGGAAGAAGCCTGCTTTCATCCCAAGTCCCTTCTTCTTGCCCTCCAAAGAAGCTTTGCACCCTTTTCTCTGTAAGCTGGAGAAGTCAGGGTGGCACTGTGTACATAAACATGTACATAAACATGTACACAGTGCAACAGGCAGCGAGGAGCAGGTGAGCAACCTGTGCAGGGGCAGGGGGAAAATTGAATCTGAGTGCCTTTGAGTCAAAGCAAAGTTTGCAGCAGCCAAGTCCCAGCCACTCATGAATGCTGGCTCCTCAGAGCCAAGCACAAGGGGCAGGAAGGCAAGTGCAGGGCACCTCAGAGACAAAAGGGCTGAAAACAGAACAGAAACAACAACCAAAAAAAATCAATTCATCTGAACCCAGCCAGGGCAGGCAAAGAACAAAGGGTCAGAAGACAGAGCTGGAAACAATAGACCAGCAAGATTAATATCACTTGAGAGGAAGAGCTGGGGCACTGCTGAAGGAGAATGGAAAGGGCTTAAATTATAAGTGAAAAGATTCCTAATTGTGAATCCTGACCTGCAGCTTGATCAGCACAGCTCTCACACATTGCTGCACTGACTGAAAGGGCTCATCTCAGCTTTGATTCCTTGATGGCAATGATGGTCACTTATCAGAGCCCTTTCTTTGACTTTAACAACAGAGCCATGCAAATGAGACCTAAAGATAGCCCCAAACTTCCTGTGGTTTTTACATCTTCCTCCTGAGTTTTGCATATTTATTTTGTGCCCTGGCCCAGAGCAGATCTGGTACCTGGGGCTAATTCTGCTCCCCAAGAGTGTAGGACTTGCTGCCCATGGCCACACAGAGCAATGAACACAGAAAATGACCCTGATAACTGGGCATACATGGATAAGTATCTTCAGAATCCACTCAGGCTGCAATTTTTTAGTGCGAAAAGGAGGCCATATTTAAGAAAGCCAAGTGATCATGAAGTCCAGGTCAATCAATATTATTGATTGTCTTTTTCCTATCCTCAGACATCAGCAAAGTGCCACAGTGTGTACACATTAGATGTGCTTTGCCCCAGAGGCAGGTTGGTGGGGCTGGAAGGAAATGATCTTTAAGCCAATGTTATCCAAAAGTATGAGCAGTCAAGAAACATTGCAAAACCAGGATGTTCAGGAGATTAATTGGGCAATCTCACATGGAGACAGAACAAATTTGCCTGCTGTTCTACAGTGCAGCCTGTCCCAATTCTCCCCCTTGCAGACCAAGGGCTCCTTTAGCTCTGTGATGACTGCCAAGAGGATTAGTTAAGCAGAGGCAGTCAAAGGGCTGCTCTGGGCAAAGGGCAAACCCCATCAAACAAAGCCACTTGACATTTCTTAGCTGCACAGGCACAGCTGAGCTTGCTGTCCCAGGGAAGAGGAGTTGGTGCTGATCATTCCAGCAGGATGAGCTCGTGGGGCTGGGCTGGGGAGGGATGAGCCTGCCTGGCCAGACCAACTTTCTGTTCCTGCTGCTGCAGACTGAACTGAAGAGGTGGGACAGCAACCTCTGCTGTTGGTGGAGAGAGGTCTCAGCCATGGAACAGCCACAGCTCAGCTCTCCAGAGCTCTGGGGATTTCTCTGCTGTTGCAAACAGCAGCACCCAGTCCCCCTCCACACCCTGCCACCATCACCCCTTCTCTTCTGTGCAGGAGCTCCAGAGAACACACGTTGTAAGGGAGTGAATCACATAACTCCATAGCCAGAGAAATTTAAACTCATTATCAATTTCCTCCAGCTCAGGAACCCGGGTGTATAACCTCCCACACCTGCCTGCCCCCACAGGGAATTGATTCAAAGCCTGTGGTACCTCCTAACAGCCAGTGTCACACTGGGGAGCAGGAATTCCTCTAACAGTCTATTTACATCAACAGGATTTTCAAAGGAGCTTTCATTTCCATTACTCCAATATGGATGTTTTATTATTCTCAGAACAACCTTTCTCTCTCCTGGGATACTTCACACTAAAATCTCATCCAGGAGATTTACAAGGGACAGACAATAGTGTTTTTTCATGTTGCTTTAGAAGTCAGGGAGAGTGTGTTTCCCTTTGTATTAAAGCTCAGGAGCTGTGCACTTAAAGGAAAAAAAAAATCTTGGTGGGAAGGATGAATGCAATTTAACAACTTTAAGAGAGCCCTGCAGCTCATTTTATGGCTGGGCTGTTGAATTCTGTTGCCTTTGTTTGCTTCTCATCATTTGGTTTTCTGGACTCCTGTAAAAGAGACCATGAACTGCAGCTCCTGCTCACCACGTTCCCTCAGTGCTTCTCAGTGCTAAGCTGCCCTGAAAGCACAGCAGTGTCCCCATCCCCAGCCCTGCACATCACTGTCTGGATGCAGGACACCATTCACTTCATGGAAAGATTCTACTCTTCTTTTGAGCAGGAGCAGTCACCTCTGGGGTGGAACTCTGCTCTAGGAGATGCACTTTGCTATGGATTGCAGCCAGAAGAGATTTGTGTAGGATACAGTAAGTACTGAAAGGGAATGGAAGCTTTGTGACTTCACACCTTTGGGCTGGCAAGAGGGTATAAAAAATATCCTTAAAGTGGAGCTTGTGGGTTGTTCAGCTCTCTTCTGCCTTAGCAATGCAGCCCACAAAGAGGAACACTGGAAAAGGCTCCCAAAAAAGACATTCCTACACCAGAGAGAACTCACCCCTTGGCTGCATGGCCAAGGCAGAGCCCTCTCCTGCCCCCAGAGATGCCTCACAAACACATCCTAAGAGGAACTGCAGCCTGAGCCTTTGTGCATATGGAGGCATTCCCTTGGAGTCTGGGAGTAGCCAGGACAGCATAAGTGTTTGCTTCCAGTCTCCTTCATTTGGCAGAGAAAACAGAAGTGAGACTTGACAGTAATGTAACAAACATGCATTTATAAGATTCCCACTCCCTATGGAATGGTGTATTTTGTTTCCTCCTCTGGTAGGAAGCATAGCTTGGAAACGAGGGTGAATTGGCTTGCTAGACAGAAGAAGAAACCAGAGGAAGTGAGATGAGAGCCATGCATTTATTCAGTCTGAGAGGAAATCTGGCAGGTGATGTCCCCAAGCTTCTGAGGACCCAGCCATTACCACCACAGGAATTTCGAGGTGCAGTGCTTTGTTTTCTCCACTACAGCTGCTGTTACCAAAAGCTTCTTACACCAATGGCCACAGAACTGAGTTTCTTTCCCTTAGGAGAAATTTATACCCTGAGAGAGCTAAGCAAGGTCATCACCTCTGCTACTTCAGAAAGGCTCTTTTCACATGTAAAAGCTGAATTTACCCTTGCATGTAGAACATGTCCTGGCCTTCAGTTCTATCACTTATGTCCTCATGCTCAAAAGATTTATGCTTAATAAAAGAAACAGAAAAGCAGCTTTTAACCCTGACAGTGTATTCCTCCTCTTTCTTCATAAGAAAAGACAGAGTTTGGGTGAAATTCCAAGTATAAAAAACAGGCTTCTTGTGTTCCCCACAAGAAATAAAAAACACAAAATCCCAAATCAATAACAAAACAAACCAACCAACCAATCAACCCCCCACAACACAGTGAAGAAAAACCCACCCAACTAATATTTATTCTATTGTAGCAACATCACTCTCTTACTAATTCCTTCAGGTTTCCTGCAGGATCAAATTCAAAGAATTTGAAGGCACTGCCTCCATGAAATGAACTAGAAAACAGTTTTAAGAAGCCACTTTGGAATCTGTCCAGGACTTAAATCCTTCATAGCACCTGGAGCATCCTGGTGACATAGAGAGCAAGTTCAATCACCCACCAGCCCAGTGAGTTATTGTGTAACATCAGAACCTGAGAGTCAGCTGGTGGGAGACTTGTTTTTGGGCAGTCTGCTGCCTGCTATCCCATTCTTTAAACTTACAATTAAAATTTGCACAAAACTTCTCAGAATTTTTTTCCCTGCCCTCTGCTGGCAAGAGGGGTGAGGGTTAAAAACACAGACAAAGAGTGCAAACAGAAAGTCAAGGGACCTTGCCCAGTGTAATCTGTTCTTTCTTTTCTGTTTCTAATCTTCATTTCATATCATCTGATTTAAGATGAAGCAAGAGGGAGAATTCATTTAAGCAGCTATAAAGAAAAGAAGATTGATTGAAAAGGAATTTTTGCTCCTTTTCTTAAGGGTAAGAGTCCCAGGTGTCTGTTTTTCTCATATTTTCTTTTTAATGGCTGTTCCCTTTTCAGCCTATAAGCTTCAAGGGCAGCTCCAGGTCAAATCACAAACCCAAACCCAGCTGAGGGATCCCTCTCCCTCCTGTATTGCACTGGGCTTTCCTTTCTGGCATCCCAGAATGGCTCAGGGTAGAAATTTTCATTTCTGCACTTAGAAGAAATAGTGGATGGCACACTGGCAGATCAACAAATGACATCCTACTAACAGAATGTTAAATCAATGAGCAAAACACATGTCTTGGTGCATGTAGACATGTGGAACCTTGGAATTACTGACTGCTGGCAAAAGGCAGAGCACACAGGATAAACTTACACACAGGGGTGTCTCCTACAACTTCCCATGTATGGGTAGGGAAAGACAGTTGCTTTTCTCCCACAAAGAAACTAAAACCTAGCAAACATTGGAAAGAAAATAAGACTATGAAAATATTTGGGGCTAAAAATACCCCTTGGATAAAATCCAAGCCTTTTGAAAGCTGGTTTATGGCCAGTGTTTAGAGGGTAGGGGTTTGCACAGATTTTACACACATTAGTGCACACTGTTACCTAATATCTGTAAGAATTAGTTTATTTGCCTTTGCAGCAAAGTATAGAAGAGAAAACAGCACACATTTTCTTAAATGAAAGTACTGCAGGGGAGAAGAATGAGGAAAAATATCTAAGAAAGGAAAGTAATCTAAACCCACAACTTCAGAAAAATCCCTCAGAAATCTGAACAGCCCAGGAGAGATGAGTTCAGGCTGTAAGATGAATTTGCACTTCTTTGTGCTCACTACAGAAGCCCTCCAGGAGCAGCAGTGATTCCAGTGGGTTAAAAAATGGTCTATAAGAGCAAAGTGAAGAAAACAAATCCTCTGAATCCTGGACCCTGCTCCCACTTATTCATCCCTAAAAGAGGTACAAACATCAATGCCCATGGTGCCCATCACCATCTGAGGAGGAGAACACCACCCTGCCTTTGGATGGGAAAGGTACTCATGTGAATATTCTGAATATCCTTTGTGCTGACAGGGTCTCCATTTCCAGCCCTGAGCTCCACCACAAGCAGTTAAGAACCATCAGGAAAACTTCCTAAAAAGGCTAACCACTGTACTAACCCTTAAAAGACCAAAACAGAAACAAAAGGTCTTTAATCCATCTTTTTATGAGGAGGCCCTCCAGAGTTTTGTCTGCCTTTTAAGGAACTGAAGTCAGCTTGGCAGCTGCACCACGTGTGAAATATTACAGCATTTGTTTGTAACTGCTGGATGAGGTGCCTGATGATTCTAAGGGGGTCTGGCTACTGCTGCAAGCACTCCACACTTGGAAGGTGACAGAAATGTATTTCCAAGTTTAAAATACTTGTAACATTGCAGGAATGAAGGGCATTTGTATCCAAAACTCAGTTTTCAGTGGATTCTTCATAGTAGAATATGAAGAAGAATGACAGAGAAACAATTTTGAGCAGGGAGATGACAAGTTGCTATTTTTTTCCTACAGGAACACAAAATCCTTGCTTTGATTCATAATATGTGGGTAAAGTGGAGGACAAAGGATCAAAAGACAAGAGCAAGCATCTACTGATGTATTAAAGCTAGAAAACTTGCTTCTCAGGGACCTTGCCTAGCCAAAAAAAAATGGGAGCTACAACAGGTAGCTTTTGTCAGGTTTGGAGCACACAGCTAAAAATCCCTCAGCAGAGAGCAGGCCAAAGAGGGCAAGAGGGAGCCTGGCCAACTCAAGACAAGTAGAAAAATGAGTAAGGAGTCAGATATTATTTTCAGGCTTTAAAGGAGACAGTGACTGAACTGAATAAAACCAAAGATGAACGGGGGGGGAAATGGACAAACAAAAATTATAAAGCTTTTAGCTCATTATTTATTCCCCTATGAACTGACTCTGCAAGCTTGGGCAGTCACAGTTCTGGTCTTCCATCCCCAAGATGCTGCTTGCTCCTGGGGAATCTTTGGGACCAGTTTCCAGATCCTAATAGTCCAGGTGGTGAGCACAATCAAACATTCGAGAAGGAATCTCTCCCCCAAGAAAAAAAATAACCCTGACATGTTCCATATGCACTGAGCTGGCATCTGGATATAAAATCTGCAACACCTAACTATGCCAGAAAGCTTCCTGAGACTCCAGAAATAAAATTCCTAAGTGTGCCCTCAACTTGACTGCCAGAGGAATCTTTTTTATCCCCTCTTTTGATCCACCCCCACAAAACTTTCCAAAGATGGAGCAAGCACCCAATTTCACATTTGGCAGTGCTAGAAACAATGCTGCAATGGCCTTGGAACGTTTGACATTTCTGCTTGTCTGGATGCTAATTCTGCACACGAGGCAGGGGCTCAGAGCAGCCCAGTGACTGTGGATCCAGGCAGACCCAGAAGAGTCAAGCAGGAGCTGTAACTGCAGCCACAGCAAGTTTTGGAGGTTCTTCTCCAAGCCTGATACCTTGATACTTCCTTGTTATTTTTCTTATCTTTCCTCCTCCCACCCCTTTTTTTTTTTTTTTTGTATGTGTGATTTTTTTGCTTTGTTTGTTTGGGTTTTCTTTGTTTGTTTTTGCTTTTCTTCCTACAAAGCACAAAGTTTCTGTGAGACAATCAGAGCATGACTTCTATCTAGCTGTTTCATCAGCCTAAGCATGCCACCAGCTTTTTACACATCCCTCTTTTATTTTTTTTTTTTGATTATTTCCCTTTTGAATAAACTCTCCATTATCAAAAATAAAATAACATCATTTACAAAGCACCACCTCAGCAGCATGCCTCAGCTTTCATTTCACAGGGCTATGCCAACAGCCACAAACAGAATCAAAGCAGCCAATTAAAAATCCATATTCATTAACAAACATCATGTGTGCTATAATGCCCTGCATTGACTGTGGCACGGCAGGAGATGGGAAACTTGCTGAGTTTTCCTGCTCTCAGTCTGAAGCATTGTTTTATTAGAGGAAGGGTTTTACCTTTGCTGCTCCAGGCCAGCAAGGAGAGCGTCCTGCAAGCCCAGGGGGCTGGGGCAGCACAAGGGGCAGTGCTGACCTCTTGCCTCATCATGCACCTGGCCAGGATGAGGAGCACACAGACAAGACCATGAACCTGTGCCAGACCCTTCCCACCGAGGTCTCTGGGTACCAGCAGGGCCAGTGGCATCATGAGCAGACAACAAAATAAACTCTGCATATGCTTGATTGATGCAGCTCATCGGCTCAGCAGGGCCAGGTCCAAGCTGCTGCAGTGAATTACCAAATTGCCCTGGCTCCAGGGGAGCTACTTTGATTTACACCATCAACACTTTCCCACTGCAGACAGCCACATGCATAAGTACAATATTTCAGACCTATACAATGAAGTTATATGAAGGCGTGCCAGGGTTATTTATTTATTTGTACCCACAAGCCTGAGATTTACAACTCTTTATAAATACAAGCTGGGCAATTTGCTTTCTATTTTTAGCAGGAATGCTAAAATGTGCAGGAAACAGCTGTCAGCCACTGGGAGCTGTGTTCCTCAGAGCAGCAGCTTCAGACAAAGAGAGGCCTCTTAGAATTCAACTGGAGAACGAGGGTCACTGCTTTGTGATGGAAAAGAAGCTGGAGATAGTAGACAGCAAGCAAAAATAAGCAGTTAACAGAAGCAACCCCAGAAAAATGGGCTGGAAAAGCTCTAAGAAAAGGAGCTTTACACAAATATATTGAGTATGAGAGTGTGACTTTCTCATTCTTCCCAGATAGCTTCAGAGCCCAATTCTGTCCAATTCTGACCAAGTGCAGCAAACACTCACAAGACTTGGAAACAATCTCTTCCCATGGCCTCAAGGAAGACAAGCAGCTGGGTATTAGATGAGAGATTCTGCTGATCTCCTCACTGTGGAAACATCTGTCTGGTGAGCTCAGTCCCCTTTCAGAGGCAAAGGATCCACAGGGAATGAGATCCCAGCAGAGCTGCCACCTTGGTGCAGACACTCACCTTGGCAGACGAAGGAGGACGGTGTTTCCCCAGGGTGGACCCGTGCAGTGATGAACACCACTTTCTGCTCAGCCCCTGGACGCAGGTTTGCTGCAGCAGGAGGGGGCAGGGGACAGAGGGGGAAGAAGAGAAATAAAGATCCTTAAATTGTGCCCCAGATGGAGAAACAAACAAACATCCTTTTATTAAAATTGGTCCTATGTTATGAACAAGCACAACCCCTAAGCAAAGAGGCAGCATCACCAGGTGTCCCCTGCAGACTGCACAGGAGCTGCAAGAGCAGTGACATGCAGCCAAACCTGCAACAACAAATTCAGCTCACTTTAAACCCCAAGATTTACTGCAATGAGTTTAACTGCACTGCAATCGTGCTCTCACTCGTGATAAATGTCCCCCTGGGCCACAGGAATAGCAGTGGGGCTCCAGTCAAGGTAAAGCAAATTGCACCCTGCATTACACTTGGTGCAAGCCTCAACAGTGCCAAGCAATGGCAAAGGGCCACAAATTATATTTATTAGGCTTTGCTCTGGAGGATTTAGAGGTGATTTTTTAAAAATCTGTTAAGTGTTTTGGACTGTGTCTGCTCTAACTGAAAGAAAAGTTTAAAAAAAAATTATAGAAAAGAGAGCAAGATTAAATCCAGGAACCTTCTCCAGTGAGGGTATGAAAATGTGCCACTTCCCCTTCAGACTACAGATAGGGGGAAGGCAGATTTAGATCCCAGCTATGCTGAATTTAACATGGGTTAATCCCTCAGTTTTGAAACCACACCACTTTGGCCACCTGCTTTAGCCATAAACTGCATCCTGGGTCAACCAGGATCCTTTCTTTGTTTGTGCTGTGACTGCATTTAATAAACAGCAAATAAAAATGATGCTCTTTCAAAATGGGTTCTGGGAATTTTAAGGACTGTAAGAGGTCAGGACCTCAGTTAGATGTCTTATCTCAACCTGAACACACACAGCAGGGGTAATGCTAAACACAGCAGGCTCCAATTGCTAGAGACAGTTTAAATCTTTGTCTTGAAGTAAAAAGTTTACAGACTGGAAACTAAATCTTTTTTTCACCCCCATTTTAATTAGGTAGATATATTGCACATATATCCAAAGTCAGACTTTGACTTTCAAGGGTGTATGAGAGTCCTCAAGACCATGCCTTAGTTAATTTTTTTAATTTCCCAAATTCTTAGAAATGCTCAGTTTTCCCCATGGCAAATCACACCTAACAGAACCATAGGAATAATCAATACACTTTTTTGCTGTTCTCAGGAGACAATTGCAGCAGGTTTCTTCTTTTCTTTCCTTAGCATCTCAAAGTCCTGCAGCTGCTCTCCCTATAACTCAGCCATTCATTTCCTCTTTCTTACACCACCTTCACCACTCTCTGATGTTTTTGAGCCCCAGAGGCAAAGAAATATAAAAAAGAAAGTCTCTGCCAAACTCAGCAGCTGGTGAGGTCAATTCTCTTGGCAGAAGAAAAGTAGGAGGCAGCAAAAAGGAGCACAACACCATCAGCTAGAAGTCGATGACCATCCCACATCATTTGCATTAACATTAAGTAGTGTGGGAGGAAGGAGATAAATCAGCAAACCAACTTTAAAGAACAAAAGGAGAAGGCTGGGATCACTTTTGCAAGAGGAGATGAGTTTTCCTCCCCTCTTGGGAAACCAGCATTACATTAAAGGGACTGTGGCTCTGCACAGATGTGATGCTCAGTACACAACTGCCACTCTTTGGATCCAGAACAGCACCCTGGTTAGGGATCTTTAGACAGAGGAGTGATTTGGGGTGTTTCATGGCTTTGGCTTTGTTTGTTTTCAATTACAAAATTGTTTGATTTATGCTTCATAACAGTTATTAGAATCATTATTATAATCAATGGTTTTCACTGTGCCCGTCTATTTTAATCGGCAATAAATTAAAATCCCCCCAAGTCAAGTCTGCTTTGCCCACAATAGCAATTAGTAGATTATATCCTTTCCTTCATCTTGACCCATGAGCCTTTCCATCTTATTTTCTCCCCCTGTCCTGGATAAGAGGGAGCAGCTGGGTGGGCATCTGGCTGCTAACCAAGGTTAAGCTACTAAACAACTACAAAACACCATTTCATATTTTAATTTAAATGTTACATTAGAAATGCATCCTATTTTCTACTTCAGGATTGAAAAGATCAATCAAAATTAAGAAGATTAGAAGTGTATAGCTTTGCTTAGTAGATGCCAAAAGCACTTAAGCAAAATGACAGAAAGGCACACTCCATTTAACCACAGCTTTGAGACTTGTGGAAATGCAGAGAAATTGTCTGTTGTGGTACCACTTTCACTCTCCTAAACACCATACCAATGACTCTTAGAAACAAAACTCTTTGACAAAACAGGTTTTCTTGAAAAGAAAGGAAAGGAGATATGTCTGGAATGGCTCCATTTTCATTTTCTGGTCTGGAAAGTACCTTGAAGACTGAAATGACCATTTTCTCTTCCCTTTGAAGGCTACCACTGTCATTATCACAGATAATATTTGCCTTGACTTATGACTGAGACCTCACCAATGTGTCACTGTGTGTTACAGCCTGGTGTCCTGCTGCTCACCCACTGCCCTCCTGCCTCTGCCCAGAGAATTGCCCTGAGCAAAGCTGTGAAGATCTGAGTTGCTGTCCAGAACCAACAGCCCTAACTTCAACATCTGTTCTGGCTCTCCAGACACCACAATGCTGGTCAGCACCAAACAAATGTCATACCAAAAAGAAACTCCATGAGCTGCAAGCGAGGAGCTCAGATCTCTGAACATCACTCATGCTGTTGGGTCCTCAACCCTCTTCCTTCCCCCCCAAAGCTGTGCCACTTTCAAGCCAATCACTTAAAAAAACCCACTGGCAACACTCCCCCAGCTCTCACCCAGGAAACAGCAATTTCCACTCCTGGTTGCTTATTATGCTACTGCAACTAAAGCATGAATGCACAGACAACATTTTCTACTTGCAAAGAGACAGTCAGATCAAATTCTAAACCTTCATAGGAAGGCAAGAAATTCACTTAGCCATTTTCATTCAATTTTCATTTTTATGCTACTAAAAAAACCCATGAAAATGACACTATTTGTATATATAGCAGCTTAATGGTAAATATCTAGAAATTTCAAGCAGAAATATTAAATTTATGGAATTCCATTTGCACCACTAAGATGAAGTACTGTCGCAGAACTGAGGTAGAACATCACTCATCAACATCCAGCATCTTTTCTTCTATCTTGTCAGACCAGAATCAGGCTGCAGATTTGTGGTTTCTTTAGGTCTTGCAGCCATGATGTAGCTAATGATTCAAGCTCACAAATTAGCATCAAGGATGAGAGGTCTGACCCTAGAAGTATGCTCCAGAAAACCTTTAGTCTGGTGCCCATCAGGAGAACTAGGGAGTGAATTTCACTCCTTTGCAGAGGACTTCAAAGTTGAGAAAGGCACTAGAAAAATCTGGTCATCTCTGGAAGACCAGAAGGCTCTAATCCATGGAAATCCATCATCCTAAAAACATACAGCCAAATAACAATTTCACTTAAATACCCACATATATTTTAACGGGATGATATCCATTGCAAATGAATTCCATATTGTCGTCCTGTCTCAGGTACTTTGCAGCATGAGGTGGGCTGTTGCCAGCACTTTTTTATTCAAAACCCTGTGAGTTAAAGACTCCACAGAGGAAATCAAACCAGCTCTATTGCATTGCACTCCTCAGTGCCACCTCGGCTCGCCTGTGTCCAACAGAGCTGTAACATCCGCCGCGACCGCCGGGGTCGGTGCTGCCCCGAGTGTCTCATCTCCACCACGTTAACCTGCTTTAGCAAATCAAATCCAAGCAGCATTTACTGTACTCTCGTTTCCCTAAGAGATCACAGCAGCACCTAATCCCATTTATTTCTGCTCCTTCTGGCCACAAATGTCATTTCAGGTAAGAGTGTGCGTCTCAGCAGTGCGAGACTGCACAGGAGCAGCATTTTTGGTCACTACCAAATCCCACTGGACTTGGTGAGGTCAGACAAACACCAGCTTTTCTTTCTCACCTTCTTCTAGTTGGCCTGAGCAGTACAAAGAAACTAAATGAGACAGCAGGTTGAAATGATGCCATTTGTACCACGGAGTGATGAGCAAAACTGGACTACAGGTTTTGGAAGTGGGACACCTACGGATTTCCACCTGCAGTGGAGGCAGCACTACTTTGTGTCCCATGCACAAGCCATGGAAGGGCAGGTCTGTGAGGGGGTGGCACTGCTACAGGGGACCCTCACTGCTCCTGGGCTCCCCTCTCCTCCCACCACGCTCAGTCCGTCCTGCCTGGATTGAGCTCGGCAAAGCCTCCCTCGTGCCTGGGCCGACTGCTCAGCAAAGCTCAAAACTGCATCCAAAACCTTTCAAGTCCTGGATTTTCATTCAGGCTCTGTCCTTGACTCTGTCAGGTGCTTAAGTACATGATTTGTTTGACGGACTTGTATCGTGCTCAAAAATGTGCTTAACCATAATTTTGGCGTGAGAGCTGTGCTGAATTGGGGCCATTTTGCAGGGAGCCTGCCTCCAAGATCATTGTCACAATGTTTTAAAGTTGGAGATTGTGCAACTATTATCCTTTATTGCCCGTTTTATGCCAAAGTCTCTCTTTCTTTTTACATTCCTCTTAAAAGCAAAGCTATTTTGGAGCATTTAATATTATTTAATCTCTTTACTCTGGCAGCATAGAAATTACAGGAACCATTACAATGGTCCTGTGTGAGAGTATGCTTTATTGATGTATATGCTGACCTAATATCAAATTGATTTTACTCAGCTTTTCTGCTGACCATGGAAAAATGCAAATTGGGTATTATATTTGCACACTAATTTTATTGGGCCCCTGTGTCTTCATAAAAAGATAAAGTTTGGGCTAATAAAAATAAAACATTTCTGGGGCTAATACAGGCAAATGTTTATGTAGGCAGGTAACAAATTGGTTTGTCATTTAGGGGAACATAAAGAGCACTAAAATCATCTTTAGGCAAAATAGATTGGTGGCTTTTGCTTAGCTTTTAGCTTTCATTTGCAAAATCAATTTAATGTAGCACAGTGTCTCAAAGAAAGGGTGACACAGGATTAAGACATTCATTGTATTCCCCCTCCATAACTCCCCCTTATTCAGAGGCCCTGGGATTTGGGTTTGCTCTTGTTCAAAGCAAATTAAATATATTTCAGCAGAAAATGGGAGAAAGGAACCTTTAGACTTTTGCCATCTGTGAGCATCCTATTGGGACAAACAGGGGCAGGCAGGAAAGTGGGACTCAGTGTTCTGAAGGCAGATGCTGACAAAGTTTTCAAGGCTTGTCAGTGCCACCAGGAATCTGAAACTGAAGTACCTGTGTGATGTCCTTCCTGGCTATACCTTTGTTCCTCCCTCCTCCTGCCTCTCCCAGTCCTCTGTAACAATGCCTCGTGCATCCCTAAAGCCCAGAGGTCTGCTGGAATGCAGCTGAGTGAACTTCCTTGACAGTTTAAGTAGACAGGCATACATCAACAGCCTAACTTCTTTTTATTGCAAGGAATTGACCTATTTACATCTCAGAGCAGGTACTATTTCTACCCAGCTCTTGGTTTTCATCCCCTCCTTCCCCTTCCCTTCCTCAGTTGCAGGGTGTTTTGGAGGGGTTCCATGTAGTGGGAGGTTACATAAACAGTTTTGATGTTAATACTTGACTGCATTTCCAACTTAATAGCCCAGCAAAGGGACCTGACTGTGAAGCAAAAGGCCAGAAATATCTTCTGGTAAAATTATGCTGAAGTACAGATCGAACGATGCTGCAGAGCTATTTGCAAAATCAGAAATGGCAAATGACTACAGAGCAAGAGCCCCTTTTACCTCCCAGCCCTATTTGCTTGTTTTTAATCTTCATTACATCTTGTAATCAACCATTTTTCCATTTGGGCTTTCTGATACTGGCAGCTCACTATGCTTTCAAGGCAGGAAAATTAACCGCACGCAAAATCAGTCAAGATCCACTCACATCTTTCCTCCCTCCTCATCTCCACTTAAAAAAGAAAAAAAAACAACTCCAAAAAACACACTCAAAAACCAGAGGTTTTGTTTTTAAATTATACATATGCATTTGAATGCTGGAACATACAGTCCTATGAATAAGAATAGAAATCTGGAATATGAACAGCACATTATTCGTCCTCAAACGGCCAAGGTGATGACAACTTACAATTAAGGATGCAGACAGTAGCATTTAATGTCACCTACCTGCATCACTGCCATATCATAACAGTTTAGCAGGCAGGTCCCCAGCCTGCTTTCTTTTTCCCTCTTCTGCTTTGCTATTTATAAAGTCAGGTTGGAGTGTAGATCAACCCCTTGCCCTCCAGAGACCGGAGGCACGCAGTAAATTATGGGAAGGCTAAGTGGTACATCAAATGTGTCTCCTCAAAGCTATATATCATCTTGTTAAATTTGATGTCTAATCCCAGAACCCCAGAAATCATTCCCAAAATCCCAGAAAATGCATGTGTCCTTCAGATGATATAGAACAAGAAAGTAAAGTTTACCTGCGGGGAAAAGAAAAGAAAAAAAAACACACCAAGACAAAAACATTCTAGACACGATTTGCTAAAGTCTTCATTTTACTTGAGTGTCTTTCAGTGCCATTTCCTTAAACACCATCGACTCAGAATCACCCACCTATATTTGAATACATGAACTCTGATCTACAGTACTCACTTTTTTTTTTTTCCTTGCAGTGGTGGGCAAATTCCAAACCAAATAAACCAAAGCACATCCTATTTATCTCTCTCTAAAAATCCTACATCAGCTAGAAATGCAGTATCTTGCATGTGTAGCAGCACTTCTCCAGTCACCACCAGTGACAGCAATAATGGTCTTCAGCCACTGCACAGGGGTCTCTTAACTGAGCTCCACAGCCCCTCATCAGTGGAGAGGAGATGGAAACACTCAGGAGCTGCCTGCTGCCCCAGAGGAAGCAGACCTCATCCTCTGGGAAGGAATCAATGCCAACTGGTACCTTTCCTGCTCTCTCTGTTCAGAGCTACCATCCCTCTAGAGCTCTCACCATCCCAGTAGCCTTCACTTTTTACAAGGGGATAGAACTAAAGTATTCAGATGCAAGACATTTCCACCTGAAACACTACATTACATGGATGCTTTTTCAGTTTGTCTTTAAAATCCAGGCATTCAAAAGATGATGCTAGGACCTGTTAAAAAGCAATTCTCTATCAGCTCTCTCCAGTGGAGAGGGCTATGGCTGTTTGTTTGCTATAAGTATGCATGGACTTAAAGATAAGAGAATAATTTATGTCAGAATTTCAGCCAAGATAGTAAAGAGGGAATTACCAACCCCTCACAGAGGAGTCCAGCAGTTACAGGAGCAGCCAGGACACCTTTGATCTGTTGGGTTTGGGTTTTTTTCCAGTTTTGCTGTGGCTTTTCCTATGATTAACTTTAGTTCTCAGACCTTCTCATATAAAATTTAAGCAAAACCATGTGCACTTCAGAACAGAATTGAGAGTCCCAGTATGGCTATTCTCAAAACTCTTCTAGTTTCTTTGAGATGCACAGCCACATCCTTGTGCTCATCATGGATTTTTCCAAGGAAGGCAGGGCTGAAAATGTCATTTATAGCTGCTACGAGATGCAACTCCAGAATCTGTGAGTCCAGCATCTCTAACCTCTCAAGGCCAATGGATAAAAATAATAGGGAAGGAACAAGCTGCAATACAACATGTAAAAATCAGGGAAGATGCTTCTGGGAAGCTGTAACTAGGAAACCTCCATTCACTGGGGCTAGGTCTCATATTATTCACTGAAGAAACAGGTAAAAAGTATAAGAGGAGGAGAATTAGGGAAAAAAAAATTTGGAGAGGCATGAAATAGTGGGCAAAACTGGAGACCTACTCAGATGTCATTCTGTGAGGAAAAAAAATTGAAAAGCAACCAAAGTTTCAGCCTGCTGGGCTAAAGACTCAAACCTGGGGGAACAGGAAAGCCACACAGCCAACACTGTCACTGATTCATCTCCTGTGCTCCACCTTTCTGACACTGACTTGAACAACATGAACCCTTCTCTCTCTCCTTCTTCCTAAACACTTACTGGAAAGAAGTGAGGGCATGATCAATTACAGGACACCAAAGATGGTTATTTTCCTGATTTATGTGTTGCATCAGACCCTCCCTGGAAGGAGGGAGAAGGACTGACAGGGTTAGGGAGAATAAAACCTTCGGTGTACAAAACCTTGAAAGCAGTGATCCCAAGCAAGTTGTTCAGGGTGTTCTGCAAGAGGTTTTGGCCTTGGCTGAACTATGACTGTGAGCTCTTCAGGAGCTGAGCTAGCAGTCAATAAAAAGCAACCTGCTGAAATGAGATTCATGAAGAGCCATGCTCCTCAGAATGTGGCACTGACCTCTCTGGGAAGCACCAGCACTGTTTGGAGAGAGGCTTGAGCCCAGAAGGCAAGAAATAGACACCAGTGAATAGCTTCTCTTTCTTTTCTTATTGATGGCTTGCCCAAAATCAGAATTCGGACCTAACATGCACTACCAAAAATTAAGATGCTCAGGAGTGGGTCTTTACATGTCAAATTCAAATTTTGAAGTACTTCAGCAAGATGGGGGATGCCAACTACCCTCAGGGCTAAAATACACACCCCCCTAAGGCAGCCAGGAGCAAATCCTTCTTTACTGTAATGTCAGACACTGGCTTCAAATCAGGATGAGAAAACTGTTCTTAATGTAAGCAGGATTGCAGAGATGGGGTGGAAAGGCCCCCTTTTCACAGGCCTCTGCTTTTGTTCATTGAGTCTTTTCAGATTTTAATCACAGGGATGTGATGTCAGGGAGTCTGTGGCTTGGGAGGAGCCAACAGCCCTAAATCAGCTGTGCTTAGGTGTGTGCACTCCATTCACTGACTCCAGCACCAGCAAGTGCCACAGGCAGAAGTGCATTGAGAATATTGGAGATATGTCATAAATGCCAGAGTCTGGCAGGACAAAGTCCTGTCCCACTCTTGTCCTTTCCTTCAAAAGAAAGCAGTGAGATGTATGCCCAGAGGCAGGGCACTTGCCATTCTCATTAAGGGCCAACAATTAAACAACTGCCACTCTTATTCAGATGCTGCTTATGACATTTCCCCCTCTGTTGCAAAAACAATTACTGCAAAGATGTTTAAATTCCACCTGGACACATAAAGCCTCCTCCTTCCACAGCCAACCTGCCTCCTCAGTCCCCTGCCTTGCAGCAAGCTGGGAACAGCTCCTCTCACAGACGTGATCCTTCTCAAAGCTCCCTCTAAGCACCACATTAACTTCATGTGCACACAAGTGTCCACCGTTCCTAATTGTCCTTTTTGTCCCATCATTAGCCAGCAATAAACTCCAGAGGCACAGTCAATCAATGCAGCACGGGGTGTAAGGGAAAACACTGGAAGGCTGTGTGAGCTTTGTAAAATCTATCTAGTCAGCAAACTGTTAAAACCAATTTATACACACTCACACACACTCTCTCTCTCAAGGCAATAAGCCTATGGAGAATTTTAATTAAAGTCAAAGGAGCCTTTAAAAGTGGAGGGGGAGAAATCTAGCACAGCGAGAAATAAATTAATAAAAACACGCTCCAAGTTGAAGCTCAAGGGGATCACTCTCAGTCATCATTTATTTAAAGGATGGGACACGTCAAAGATGGGAATGTCAAGTGGGAGATGCTGTGAGGCAGCAGAGGACAGAAAAGGGGCTGACAAACTGCATGCCACGCTCCTGCAGCAGATCATTTTTTGTCACGTAGGTTATATTTGTGCCTGGCCACCTGCTGCTTGATATTCACTAGCTCTCAAAGTCAGGCACTAAAATATCTGTGTTCCCTTTCACAGCTGATCTGGGACAGACCTTTTAGCTCATCTAGACCAGCCTTATCTGGTCAGCACCCAACTTCTGTGGAAAGCTATTCCACTCTCTCAACCTGAGGGTGCTTTTCTGGGTATTCAGACAACAGTTTCTTTCATTCTATTTGTCACTCGCCTCTTCCCTTGGTGCTTATATTATTTTTTAAATGATTTAATTTTGTAGACATTGTTCTAGCTTTACTTGGGCCATAGACTACTCCAGAGTGGAACTGCCTGACCCCTCCAGATGAAATTTTACAGCAGGCAAACCACAGATCTGTTAAATTCTCATGTTCCAGAGCTCAGATGAGAGCTGGCATCCTGCTCTTCCTTCACCTGTCATTTTTGCAGCCACCAAATCATATCTTGTAGCCTTTTCCATAGCACAGGGAAGAGATTTCTTCACTTGAGGCCAGTTGCAAACAAGCAGTGCCACATTTTTGAACTTTAACAACTCCCAGTATCAGCTGCTGGAGCAACTTCTCATCACCTCTGCCTGTCTCATAACAGCTCAGTGGAGTGTAAGATGCTTGTGTGCATCACTGTCCTCAGCTACCAGTCTGTGGTCAAGGGAATATAATACTTCAGGTTGGGGCTGTGTCAAAACATCCCCAGCAAATTAATCACCCATAATAAATCTTGTGATTGTCCTGGAAACCTATCCACTCTGATCCTTCAACTACAAGAATTATGGAGATCCAATATTAACTGCCTATCTTGACACTCATTATCTTATTTAGAGAGTCTTGTGCTCTCTATTTCCCAGCTAGATCCCTTGGTAGAAACAAAAACTTCATGGATTAATAAGACTCCTCATTAGTTCCCATGTAAAAGCATGGAAATACAACTCATTTCCAACGTAAAAAAGATATTCCAATTATCCAAAACATTAATATGTATATTTGATAGTCAATGTAAATTGAATTATGTTTTGCCCTTTCCCATAAAACAAACCAAAACACCCTTTTTGTGGAAAGAGGGTTAGAAAGGTTAAAAAAAATGAAGAAAGTCAAAGTCATTACATTCCAATCAAACTTGATAAATATGTAAATTACAGCAACTAAACAGTTGGCTTTGACAAATGGCTTCCACGTAATGGATTTTTCATAGTAATGAGGCTACAGTGCAATTGTTTTTTTCAAGCCTTCCATTTCTCATTAATAGAAAGTGTGAGTCAGTGTGCACAATGGACATATTTACAAAAAAAAAAAAAAATATAAGAAGCAAAAAATATTTTCAGACAGCAGTTGACATCAGAGAGGGATGCCTGAGATGGTGCCACTGATTCCATCAGCACTGACATGTTGTTGACTGCTCTTTAATTACTTGGTTTGAACTTCAGGAGCTGCTCAGTTCCCAAAGAAAGCCCAGGACTTTGCCACTTGCAATTCCTTTGGGGTTTGTTTATCCATCCAACACCATCAAAGGTGCCAGCTGCCTGTGCTACACAGGCCCTACAACACCTACAGAAATGGCCAAACAAGCAAGAACATCACTTCTGTGACCTCTAGGTAACTTCCCTGGCCACCAGAGCATTCCTGCCTCATTGGGTTCACTACTGTTTCAGACCATGTCAAGCATCACAGCACCTGTGCACCTCAAGATCCTTCGAATGGAGTTTGAACTCTACTCTAAAGAAAAGGCTTCATGGAAGAAGATGGCCCTGGATCACAGAGTACTGCTTTCAGCTGCCTTATTGTCCTCAGAACATCCTGGTATTCAGCAAGGCATCTCTAAGCCTATTCCTCTTGATTTCTGCTTCACTTGATGCACTTTGGGATGCCTGAAGGGCAGCATGGAAGGTGGTGTGAGCCTGAGACAGCTTTTCAATGCAATGGAGCAATGACTGCAGTGACAACATCACGGAGGCTCCCTTGCCATGCCCCCAGCCTTAGCAGGGCCACAGCACTCAGGGTCCCCTCCAGTGCAGGCTGCTGGCAGCCAACCAGCCAGTCATGCCACCACTGAGCCTGGTTTTGTAGTGCCAGAAGTGTGGTCACCATGCTCCAGGGCCACAGCTGAGATGGGATCCTCTCGTCCTCTCCAGCGGCGTTTCCTCTGCAGGCATTCTCTCCACATCTGCAGAAGCACTGCTGCTTCCCCACCCCACTCCCATCCTGATTTAAATAGAAAATCCAGACCAATTAAAGGGGGAGTGGAAAAGATTAATCCATTTTTCCAAGTTCCCCAACTCCCCCATCCTGTGCATTACCACCCTGCTGTTAATATATTCCGTATGGCACAAAAATTCCTGAACTGGTAGAGGGAGAATTTCAACATGCATGCCTACGTCATTTATTACAATTTTGGCTGCTCAGCCCTTCCTGTTTGAGGGAGGACTGCATCCACATCCCCTCACTATAAGGAATTTTGCCACCTGGCATTTGAATTCCTGAGCCAGGGCTACATCACTGAATTTATATTTACTCCCAAACACTCTGTGCACACCCAGGGGTCAGGCAATACAGGGTGGTGATAGATCAAAGACTCTACTGCTGATTTTAAGTTATTTAAAGTAAAAACAAACCTTCTCACCCCAATCTGTTGAAAGTACATAAGGGTGAAGAAGGGAAAACACAGCCAGGGGGAATGTCAGTGGGAAATAAGGACAGAGGAGGTGGAGGAGAGGACTGTTTATAAGTCTTCTAATAAGCCTATAAACCCTGGCTATATCTCTGCATGCATGCATTTCTTTTGCTGATATAGGATGCATACTCCATGTAATGCTATTCTTGTGAGCCAAGAAAATCTGCATGTAATACAGCAGGAGAATGCTAATGACCTTCAGCTGAGCTGGAATCCAGCACTACTTCCCTTTATCAAAGGGAAGCTTCAGAGCCAACAGCCAACCTTGGGGTTCCTCATGGAGCTGAGGATCAGTGAACACAACATGACCACACACATCCCCATTTGTGCTAGGTGTCCCCCAGTTGTACAGGAGTTGGTAATTCTTCCCAAATATCCCTCAGGCTATAAAAAAAGGTGTTTTTCAGGCAGAGAAAAGCAATTTCCAGCCCATCCAAGTGATGAATCCTTGAAGCAATATGGGTTAACCAGCTCATCCAGCACAGACCACTGAGGGGTTGGCATAACCATCAGCAAAACATCTGTACCCCACCTCCCCACACCTCTCTGGCCCCACAGGCTGGGGGGTCACCCCCTGGTTTTACCCAGACCTCTGATGAAAGCCATGTGTTACCCAACCATACTGTTCTCCAGTCAAAAATATTACAGAGATTTGGAGCTATTTCAGATCAAAGAAAAATTAGTGGAGGAACTCCAGACAAGTGGAAAAACAACCCTGCTGTCCTCAGGAGTGTGTGACAGCAGAGCTCGATTTGAATGAAAAGCTAAGTCAGTGCTTGCACCATCTCCTTGCTTTATGAACTGATTTAGAAGAAACAGGGAACAGATAAGTCCTAATTTGCTTTATCTTTGCATTCCCAATCTATTGATTATAATAACTGCAGAAGCTATCTTCCCATTAGCCACAGTTATTACCACACAGAGCACATGCAAAAGCCAGAGTGGATTTAAGGGGTTTTGTTTCCACTGTTGGTTTAATGCAGCCCTGCACATTTCCAAGGCACACAAAGAAAAAAGGGAGCTTCTGTGCCATTAAATTCAAGCAGATTTTTCTCATCATTGCAGAATTTAAACTTTCAAACCAGACATGTCCACACTGATGATATTTAGGACTGAACCCTGGAGAGGCTTTTCAGAAGTTGTCAGGGCTGAGCCCAGACCACTGTCCTAGTTTTGAGAAAGCTTCTAAAATGATGGAAAACTTTCTGAAGGTCATTGTCCTCTATCAAACACAGAATGTAGCACTGTCTGAATATGAGGAGAGAAGTCAAAAATCCTGTGTTCTTTCTGTTGCTCTTCCACCGAACTGATGAGTAACCTTTCAAAAGACATTCAGGAATAAATCCGCAAACAGATTTAGCCACTAAAGTAGCCTAAATCCCATTTAAGTCCATAGTTTAGATCTTCAAAAACTGCATTCAGCTGTCACCTAGTCCAGGAGATGTCAGTATCCACAGGCAACCAGAGTTCTTCCTTTGGCCAAGTCTCCCAGAAATCCATATACCTCTCCCTCTCCTGCTAGTTTTAATAGATATTTCCAAATTATACCTAAGGGAAGAGAACCACAAAAATCACAGAGGTAAAGAATAATGGCAACAATCCCTGAGTTTTCAACACTTACAGGCTAAGTAGACTTGCCCAGCATTAGGAAAGTCTCCAGGCAAAACCCTTCCTTTAACCTGAAGACACCTGAAACCACATTTCACTTCCAGGAGTATCCTAAACACATTCAACTGGAGAATTTTTTCTTTTTTAAAGTACATAGCATTGAATAGCACATGCACCAGAATCCTGGTTTTCCCTTCTTTCCCATTGGTACCCTGAATAGAAGATTACAGGATCATGATTGCTCTTGCTCACCAGCTAATCCAGTGAATATTGACTTAGTGGACAAAGGAAAGCAGCTTCAGCATGAGGATGTAAGCACCTCTTCCCATCCCCAAAGCCTGAAGACCAGGAGTCTCTGAAGGTTCAAACTTAGAACACACTTTGGAAAACCTAAAATTATATGGGGTGTGTTAAAACATTGTTTCCCTATCCCAGCTCTCCCCTGACTTGTCTGTGGAACTTCAGGAGGGAGGCCAGAGCGAGAATTCCTTCCCAGTGCTGACAGATGTGAACCAAAACCAAGGACTGTCCTTGTGCACACTCTACTTGACTGCCTTGAGTTAATTTGGGTTTTTTCAACTTTATTTTGGGCTTTTTCTTCTGACTACTGAAGAACTGATGATTATTTTAAGCAGCAGCTCAGGTACCTTCCAAATTGAGAGTGGCGAGGCCCTGGCACAGGGTGCCCAGAGAAGCTGTGGCTGTCCCACCCCTGGAAGTGTCCAAGGCCAGGCTGGACAGGGCTTGGAGCAACCTGATCCAGTGGAAGGTGTCCCTGCCCATGGCATTCCAGGGGGCTGGAATGAGATATCTTTAAGGTCTTTCCAACCCAGAGCATTCTGTGAAGAAAGTTGGTAAAGGGACTGTCTATACCCATCCTACTTTTTTTGATGTCTGTTTTCACAACTCTTGCTTTATTTTCCTCCATTTTGAAAACACCAGTAATGATTATCTGGTTTTATACACTGCTTTGAGATCCTTGAATCAAATAAAACCTTTACATCTGCTTGCATTTATTACTAAAGCCAAATTATGCCTGTTTCTTCTCTTCCCTGTAAAACAAGCTGGAAAGCACTTTCCCAAAATCTGCACCTTGATCATGCAGTATTTTATCTACAAAAATGCAGATCTCAGGTTTCTAGGTTGGTTTGACTGTTTGTTTTTGGTTTTGGGTTTGTTTTTCTTTTTAATGGATAGAAGACATCAGAAGAGGAAGAAAAAAAATCCTAAAACAAACCACCAGCAAACCTTGCCTGGGAATTCTTTTTGTTATATTCCTTTCCCTCTCCTCTAGCTGTGGGTCACATATGTAAGTGGCCTTTCATGGCAGCATATGTCCAAGATTATACCAATATAAATCAATAGTAGGTATATTTTAGTTCCATTTTTAATATGCCATTCTTTTTTTTTTTTTTGATAGAAAAAGAGAACCTGAGCTGCATATAAATGGGTCACAATACCTTATGTTTACTGTTAAACATGAATTAAATCTGAGTAGCTTGGCATATCTCTATAATAAAAAAGGCACCATTAATAAGATTTCATTAAATGGAGAGCTAATGTGTAACAGCCTTATATCAGATATGTGAAAACAGAATTTCATAACAAGGTTGGGAGAAGTATTATCAAGGACCTAAGTAGAAAATCTGTCTTTCTCGATACTGGAGGAATTTATATTTGAAGAGTGTTCTTTCCTATTGAGATCTTCATTGACTTGTACAAAAATACTGCTTTTAATCTCAAATCCCCACTGGCATTTTCATATAAGCACTGAAAATGCTATTGGGCTTTAGAGATTTAATTTAATGAAGGAAAAGTATTTCTATTAAAGTGTGTAATTTTTTTTATTTTATTTTTTTTTAAACACAACATCTTCTGAGGATCCAGGGAAACAGGATTATTTTAAGCTCCGAAAAACTGACTAACCTGTGCCCTTGTAGAACTCCTGCTTCACAAAGGAAGCTTAACAGCTGTGGCAAAGCCTGTAGGTGCACTTGTAAAGGGACCCTACTGTCCCAAGCCATCCACACTGAGAATGCCAAGCCTGGAGAAGGCAGCAGAAAGAGAGGAAAAGAAATGTCCCCACGCAGTCAGGTTGTTTGTGCTAAACTGCTGCATCATTAAGCTCCATTCTGAAATGTCAAAGATGGGGAAAACTCACCAAATAGCTACTAAATCTTCTGCATTAATAGACTGATCCTCTCATCTGTTCATGTCAAAAAGTATTAGGTCTGGCTGGGTAGGTAACAAATTCTCTGTTGGGGTAAATGAAAGCCACTCCATCAATTTGGGCAGAATTGCACCCATTGGCTTCTGTTGATGAGATAGACTGAATTGTGCCATTTAAGATTCCCTCCATATTAATTCTCACAGTACTGCTTGGGTGAGGCTAAAAACCTTTGTTTTATCTGTGGATCACCCATGTCTTTCTTGTATGAATATTCATTGCAAGTATAAATTCCTTTTCATATTGAGAAGGCAAGTGCACTTGACACCAGGAGGCCTCTCAACAGGACACTGCCAGGGCTGACAAGCTCAACAGCAGTTGTTCTGTTTGTGTGCAGAGCCTGCACAAAGTTAAATTTAAAAAAAAAAAGAAAAAAAAAAGGCTTTTTTTACTTAGGAGCCAAGCTGATCACCAAGTTATAGCAATGCAAACCTTACAAGTTATCTACTGCAACAACAGCTGGGCCCAGGAGTTATATGAAAAAGTATTGTGACAGCAGAAGAGAGTAGAGCAGATATAAATATACCTGACTTCTCATGAGATCTCCTACTTATCTCATATTTGGACAGCCAGCTCTGCAGAGAGGCTGTTTCTGTAAGGAGGAGCAGATAAACCACCACAAACAAGAGAAAGGGTCGTCTCCTGCTCCTGAACGAGACAATCTCAGTGGAAAGAGAGTCTGAAGGTCTCTGATGAAACTCTGATTCCTCATAACCAGGGGATGGAGTTGCTGCAGGTCCCAACAGACCTCCAGCCCAAGCAAGAGCCTAAATCTCACAGTTCCCTTTCCCAGGCTTAGCTGCCCATCCTGTCTATTCAACATTCTCAGGCCTTCCAGGTAAGTAATATTCCCCCCTAAGCATGCAATTGTGGACAAAAGGATAATTGTGCCATTGACCTCAATAGATCTATGATTCCCCTGTGTGCTCAGTCAGTACAGCACGGATTTTTCACTGCTTGGAATTTCTGTGGCTACCAAAGGAAGGCCAAAGTACAACTGGGATTTCACATAGCTTCCTGCATCAGGTTTGTGATCAGTGCCAAAGGACCTGGTGCTTCATTTCACAAGGTTAAAAAGTCAAATATGACAAATCTGGGAATATGGGCAATCACCTGAAGTAGCTGGAAAAATAAATGCACCAGAGCCACAGACGGAACAAAAAATTAATTTTCATTTAAACCTAATTAAAACAGTGGTCAAAGATCATCTTTGAATCTTTATTAAAATAAACATATTGTTTGGTGGATATTTGGATAGCTACACATCTGAGCTTGACACACAACTGTTTTACTCTAATTGGCTCCATTTATGTTTTTATGGTGGGTAGCATGATGGATTACATTCTGATTTCATTTATTGCTCTTGAAATAGTCCATGTGGGTGCACAGCTCAAGTGCAAAGATAGATATGGTTTTGATGCTTGGATTAACAAGCATCCAGAAGTTACTATTTCTACTCAAGTGTCACCCAAAAGTTTGCAAACAGTCACTATGCAATAGACTTTTTTTTTGGTTTTGCATGAAAGCAATCATTATTAAAGCATTTTTACAGTGGCTGTTTTGTTTCCTCACTAAAGAGACAAGAGATGCACTGGGTTATGCCCTGAATAAAACCACAGTCCTGCCTCAAAGGCTGTCACCTAAGTGGCAGATTAGTTCCATTCTTCCACAATCTAAGCATGAAGAGGACAATAAAAACCTGATTTGATGGCTCATGATCTGGAACATACAAAGGTCCACGTAATTTTTGTTTATTTTAAACCACCCATAGATTTTTTCAGTCTGAAGCCAGCCTGTCTCCCTAATACCCAGCTCGTGGTTCAGAACCCTTCTGAAAGGTGTTAATACCCCAGTCAGGAACAGAATCAAATTTTGGATGCAGGTGAAAACTTTCCAAGCGACCTCTGTCACCACAGAAACCCAAACAAAATCCCCAGTGCTGCTGATAAAAAACCCAACCCCTTCTGGGTAAGGCTCAGAGCACCAGGGACCATCCTTCAGCCACCATAAATCGCTCCCCCAGCTAAGGAATGGCACTGGCTCATCCCTAATGGCACTGCCAGGGGACAAGGTGGGTGGAAGGGAGAAAACAAGCAGGGAGAAAAGGTTGATGTAGAGCAGCACACGGTGTTGGTTTGGTTTTTGTGGGTTTTTTTAAGAAGCTGGCAGTGTTAATAGAAATCCTCCCTCTTCGGCTGCATTCTTATGCAAAGCTCAGATCTGAAGGTTACCTGCTTCCCCAGTGACTTGAAATGGAATTTTTTGTAAAGTAATCTCTTCAATCTGTCTCTTCCTGTATTTACAGAGCATAAAAGTAACCATAAAATGCCACCGTTTTTGAGCAAATCTAATCTGCCCTCCCAGTAATACCAGGCCACATGATGATTATCTCATTTTCTCTTTGACAAATGTGGACTTATTGGCTGGTCATTGTCAAAAAAATGCATGTCTCTACATCAGATACATAACAGCAAAGACAAATAAAAAATATGAAGCACTGAGCATAGGCAATAGGAGGCTGATGTGTCTGCCTGGTGACCTGTTCTGCAGAGTCAGTGACACAGAGCAGTCTGTCATTTTCTCTGCACTGTTTATGGCTCTTCCACTCCTCTTTTCCACTTCAGTTTCAGACAAGGAAAGAGGTAAAAAAGGACAAGATGAGTAAAGAAAACTACTTCTGCATGAAGGGCAAAAAAAATATCAAGCTCTTAACAAAAAGAAAGCACTGAAATAGCCTGGTTTTGGCCACCTTGTTTGAGGTAATCCAGATCTCTATAAAGAGACAAGGTCAAAGGTTTTAGGGAGGAGGTTTCACTCGATTTTCTATGGATGGAGACAGACTCTTACTGAAGCTCAACAAATGCAGAATGCAAACAGTAAAGAGGAGAGGGGGGAAAAAATAAGCAATCTATTCCAGACTCCCAGCTATGAAGGACTGGGAGAGGAAGAACCAGTCCTTAGAAAATCCAAAGTGTTACTTAATTCAGCAAGAAATAGCAAGCAGCCAAAAGGCAGCAGTGACAGCCTCAGTGGGGATGGCACTTCTGCAGCAGACACGACCTGCTGGAGTGCCAGCACGGTGACACTCAGCTCGAGTGGTGACAGCACGATGTGACCACTGGAAGGCACAGCACAACTCTCTCCCTGAAGAAAAGCAAAGTTTCACTGCCTGACTGAGCAAGCCCCAGCCATATCTGGGTCAGGCACAGACTTGGACCCTGAACTCGAAGAACTCTCCTCTCCCACCCGAGGTGGGAACCTGCAATCCCTCCCGTGGTTGGTACCCAGTCCGGGCAGCACAGAGCCCAGGCGGTGCCAGGGCTCCTCTGCCAGCAGCAGCAACAAATGTCACATGCAGAGAAAAGGTCACTCTGCCTCGGGCAGAGGAAGGGAGAGCTCCTCTGGCTCCCTGGAAAAGCAGGAGAGCACAGCCTGACAAAGGAAGTACTGAGGCTGCAGGGAAGAGATTAGGCAGGAACACATCCAGGAAGATATTCAAAAGAGCTCTGTCCTTTTTGAATCCATGGGATTTAGACAATAAGGAGGAATGGGGCACCTAACTGCCTTCCTGCACCTTGGCTTTCAACCAGGATTCATCCCACCTGGCTTTGAGTATTTTAGTAATGAGGCCAGCACCTCCAGAGAGCAGAGCAAGTGTCAGTGGGACCAGGCACCCTTTGGAGCCCCCAGTCCTCCTGCACCGACCGCAAGGGGAGCATGGAGCTGCCAGCCTGGGCAGCTCAGATAAATCTCCTATTTATTAATGACAAATCTAGAGTTTAATCTCTCTGTGAAATCAAGGTCAGCCCTCTCCTATCTCAGGCACATCCACACTTACCACGGGCAATGCTTCATCCTGCTTCTGCTCCACACGGGAGCTCTACAGCTCAGGGCTCTGAGTAAAACCTCAGCTCAGAGATGTAGCTCTGCCAGGTGTGACACAGCCTACAGCCTATTCCATGGCTGCCTAACCCAAGCCAGGCCCTGGGAATACTGGGCTGGGAGCAAAGGCAGCAGGGCCTTGTCTTTGTGGTGTGGATAGCAAAGAAAAGGGAGGGAGCTGCAGAAGTCTTGTGTAGGTCCAGCAGCCACACTGAAGAACTCCCATCACAGTCATTACACTTTATTCCTGCACTTTCATCTTCCAGTGTCATGAGACACACTCCAAAGGCATATTTGCATTGCCAAGGTGTTACCAAAGTGAAGTGAAAGAGCTTAAAGCTTCTTTTATAGACAATGCATCTATTCATGGTAGATAAAGGGATTAAAGATCCTACTAAAATCCATTAGAATCAGGAGTAATACTGCCACATATAGTTTTATTTTGCACTTTTATTATACCTTTCCTCACAGGATCTTAGAGCACTTGTCAAATGAGAAATTAGGCTCTGCTACTTCAGCAGCATAAAATAAAAACTCTGCTTTCAGATAGAGAGGACCGCTCCAGTGACAGCTGAAGGTCACACAGGAATAAAGCCTGGCTTGTGGGTTTCTGCTCTAAAGCCCATTCTCTTTTTCAATTAAAGGGATGACAGTGCCACATACCCCAAGTACCGAGTGTAAACATTTGTCTGAGTTCTTCATCTCCTCCTACCATTATCTGCACCATTTTTATTTGAATGCCTCATCTTTTTTTTCCAGAGTTTTCTGCAAAATTCAAATGAACCGTGAACAAGAGAATGAGAGGTTTATTGAGCCATAGCAGGCTAACACTACCCATGTTCCTGCCTGATTCGAATACTCAAGTGGCCCAGATGCTCTAACATTCAATTAATGAATTCCAGAGATTTGGGAAGGGGGTGGAGGGAGGGGAAAAAAATTACACAAGATGTTGGCTTTGCCATTGCATTATCCTAGGTGTCTCAGTCTGATGAAGGTTAATGAGGAGAGTTCAAATGCTACGACATAATTAAATAGCAATAATTAAAGAAGCTGACACTGCTAGAAGCAGCAAATGGAAAAAAGTAAGATTGTTTCCCTTTAAAAGAAAGTAGGAGAGTTTTTGCTCTAAACACAACCCTAACAGGTTTATGAAATAATTCCTAAACATGAGACAAACACTCATTAATTGGTATCATTACACATTTAATGCTGCTTGCCTTGCCTTCCCCAAGTCCATTTGCCTGGCTTTGCATGGGATCCTCAGCACAGTGAAGCCCATCTGGCATGGCTGGACCTGCTCAGAGGGACATGAGCTGGTCTCAGAGGGACATGAGCTGTCCTGGCTGGCACAGAACTCAGAGGGGTTCAGCACATTAGGCTGTAAGACAGGCAATGCCCTGACCCATAATATTCTAGAAGCATCCAGTGCAGGACCTAAAATTGAATTCTTGGAAAATTGGAATATTCAGATCCTGAAAGCTCTGGACATTTGGGTTTGTGATATCCTTGCTTTAGACTGGCTGGTTCACACAGCATGAAGCAGAAAGGAGGGGGAAAAAAAAAAGAAGAAGCAACTTCTAATTTATTTTTCTAATTAATTTGCAGCTGCTAGTTAACATGCATCTTTTGTTAATGACATCAAAACTTCCCACTGTTCAGAAAATTTCACTGATTTACTGAACACTTAAGAATCACTCAGCACTGTCAACATGGCAAGCACTGCCATGGTAAACACCAGTTTGCCTGCTGTTGAAATCCAACTCTGCATTAATGGAAATGAGGGAGACAAGAGGATCTCTCCTGGCTGAATAAAGTTATGTTTAGATACATATAAGGAAAGGAAAGGAGAAGGTGTTGCTAAAAATTCAGTGCAAGCCAGCCTCCCTCAGAAAGTGTCTTTTTCTGAACCAGATTGATTGTGACATTTCACCTTTCTCCTGACCACTGGCTCCTGCAGTACTGGCACAGCATCCATCACTGCAAACACCAAGGAGCAGAAAGCCTCCCTCTGTAAACCTGCCAGCAGCCACTCAAGGCAAAACCTGCAGCCTTTCTAACAAACAAGTGCAAAATCCAATACCAGGGCAGACAGGTAAGAGCTCATTTCCATCCCAAAGTCACAGCAGTGTTTGAAGATAGGTCTCAGTGGGTGAAAATCCAGTGCATCAATGCACTGAACTCCCATGGATGCTTTCTTGGCTCATTTTGCCTTACTCAGGGGCTAAAATTATGAGGAAAACAACACCAAGAATAAGACTAACAACAACAAAAACCCCACCTCCATGCCTATCTCCATTAGTAAGGTGTGCTGACCTTGCTGAGCAGTGACCAAGGGGAATCTCTTTACAGATGACTGGTGGCTGAGCTTTTGACAGCAGAAATATGTCTCCCATAATATGTTTCTGTCCATCTAAGCTAAAGTGCTCTGCTGTCTCTTTCTACCTACAGATGTCTTAAATTCAAGGCAAGAACTTGGCAGGAGTCTGAAACCAGGCAAAAAGTACTGCAAATATATTCATGGAAGTTGTACATTTTGAAGCTTAGCAGACAGAAACCTAATTATAACTTCATAAGCTCTTCCCAAGGTTGATTCCACAGTGGCAGAACCTGGATAATCAACTTTCTGAAGCTGGTCACAGGGAAAATAAAAGCCTTATTTTCAGGAAATATTCAGGAGGGAAAAATTCTTCCAGTTACACAGGAGTTCCAAAGCAGCTGGCTCCAAGAGATCAACCACCCGTGGTAACCTTGATACCAGCTCAAAAAAAAATAGTAATTAAAAAACTCCACCAAAAATCCAAATGAATAGCCCCAACCCAAACCCATAGGCAAAGGGCTCTTGACTCAAGTACTCACACCCATTTCAGGATCTGCATGAGCAGAAACCTAAAGGTTTCTCACATTAACTTTTACTGTGATAAAACCACTTTTGCTCTTCAAGGCTTTTTGCAGAGATTTCAAACTGTCAGAAACTCAATTTGCATCCAGAAAAATGAGATAAATGCAAGCCATCTTTAGCTTTTAAGGCCAAAACCCGTTGAAGTTCCCATGACAATGACTAGAGGGCATTTAGATACATCTGCCTGCTCATGACATGTTTTCATTTTTCTACTGCCTCAACTGCCATACTCAAAAAGCCTTTCCTTATTTCATCTCTTATGTTTTATGTTTCTTTTCAGGTTGTTTGGGTTTCTTTTTAGAGATTTGGGTGGGGTTTTTTTTATGTGTTTTGTTTGTTTGTTTTTAAGGATGAATTACTTGAATGCCTCAGAAATTACAGAATATGTAATTACCAACTGTGAATTGTTAGAGCAACATTAAAAAGTCACAACAAATATTTACAGGACTTGGAACAGCAGTCAAGGCCTCAGTTACTGAGGTACCATCAGTCTTCAGAAAATCAAGAGTTAAACATGAACATCTGAACTGATTTCTCCTTTGAACTGTTTTAATGAAACAGAATGGCCTATATTAATGGCATTTAAGATGCAAAGACTAAGGATGCAAAGACTAAGACTGGCCCTTAATAATCTAAACCTAAAATCTGATCAATTTGGGTAGACTGTAGAATCAGTAAACTTCCAGAATCAAAGACTTCCAAGAATTACTAACACATATCTGTCTGAGGAAGATTTTTTTGCTGCTCAACTCTTCATCTCTCACAACTTCTTAAAAAGTCTTTTATTGTTTTCAAGATGATTTTTCCTGAAAAAAGTGCACATAAGCACCAATATCCTCTATTTCTCTGTTAGAATAACATGCTCATGGCACAGGAGATAGAAAAGGAAGGAACAGGAAAGGAAAACAAGATAAGGAGGATATGGGGATCAGTTACTGTACATCAGCAAAAGACAAGTTTTATCAGGTTGGGAAAACTGATGGAGAAAAAATTGCAAGTAATTTATATTTCTGTAATCCTACATAAATATAGCTATAATTCTGCTTTTATGTGCAACCTTTTGCTCACCTGACACACTGCACATTCTGCAGGGCAAGATCTGTACCATTGTCTTTTATCCATGGTTAGGCACTTCTGTATTACTCCAAACTAAAGAAACATAATGTTATCCTAATCTCCTCTGTAAAGCTTATCATCAATTGTCAATTATCCACAGCACTGGGATGAGAAGAGGAAATAACAAAGTTGGCACAGCAAAAGAAATTGATAAGGTGAAACACATTTAAATTGGACAAATCAGTCACTGTTTTTAAGATGTATATTTTTGAAAGGTGAATTTAAGAAAGTAGGATGAGATCATCAGTGTGCAAAAGGGTTTTCAAAAGATTAATATCTAGATGATTCCTAAATAACATGGGTAATTGGCTGGTGAACAATCAAAAGACTTGACTACACTGCAGCTTCTTTCTTTCTTAGAGTGCATTTAAATGCATCTTTTCATCTCTCACTGTGATTTATACCACTTTTACATAGTCTGTATTACAAGAAAGTTTTGGCCTTCAAATCAGATAGGTCCTCTAGGAACTCAATTATTCACCCAATGAAAAGCTACGTGCAGGCCCTCCATATAATGATTTTTCCTGGCAGGGATTCTGAATGAAGAGATGTTCCAGTCACACAAGATGGTGGACAAATGGGACATTTGCAGGCAGCACATTCAAAATTATACATGGACAAAATTAAATTACTATTGAATCATCAATTTTACTATGTTGAGTTCTCTCATAACTAATGAGGAGCTATTCTCAATTTTCAAAAGTTACATGTACAATGAAAGACCACACACAGCTGTTTCAGACAAAATCAGAAGGTTGTGCTTCTTAAGATTGCCAAAAAATTGTAACATTCTAGCACAATAATTGGAAGTTTGGGCATTTTCTTCAACGTAAACACACAGAACACACATGGTGAGCACAGCAAAGAAATTCTGATTCTACTTTTAGAAACACATGTAACAGATGTCCATTCCAGCATTCACCTGACTTCTGGCCAAATGAGCAGCATCCTCTGTCTGCCAACCCTAAGGGCAATGGGAATCCACCATCATCTATGCTGATTTAAAACCAAAAATAATAAAAATAGGGAAGAAACTACTAAATGGGCTTTTTTTAAAAATAGGAAAACCTGTATTTATTATCCTAGAGGCCAATTCAAATCCTTCACAATTTAAAAGAAGTGAGAAGCACAATGAAAGTAAGAAAAGCTGAGGTGTGAGAGGAGTCATCAAGCACAGGGGGGTTAAGACTGATTACCACACAAATTCCTGCCAGCACCATTAGCCCTCTGTTTTTTGTGAACATATACAAGGTTTATTTTTCAAAGGCAGATCCTCTGGCATGCCAAGCCTATTTTTTCACGTGGAGATGATGTGTATGCTTCAAAAATCACATTTCTAAAGCTGGGAGACATATTCTGTAGTGAAGCTGGGAAGGCACCTACAGAGTTTTTCCTCATTCACATCACAAAGTGCAGTAATCCAGGGTACAGAATCCTCTGTAGTATCCACTCCCCCTTCCACATTTAACTGCTAACAGCTCCATACTGGGAATCAAGTTTGTATAAAGAAAAATTTACTTAATAGGAAGGAAACCATGCTAAACCTTCATCAGATTTGTGTTGTACCTGGGACACCCTGCCTCCCATCCTTCAGTAAATGTATCTGAAATCCTCAGGAAATGGCCCAATATGAATACAATATTCCACTTATCTCCACCTAATAGTCCACTCTCTTCCCTCACTCCCTTAAGCACGAAGACAAATTATATATGGTTTTTAAATTCATTCTTTTGGTAATAAAGAAGCTTATCTTATCAGTTATTGCATGCATTAAAGTGATGTCCCCTGGAGGTGTAATTTTCCACCATACTCATTTTAGCATCTGCTGGACCCCACTGTATTTACAATGTCCCTGTGTACTAATATCTGACCCTTGGCCTTGAGGTAGGAATGCTGATCCCCCAGCTTTATCTGACAATTCTTCTTTTCCTGCAGAGGCCTCCAAAAGTAAATGAAGATTAGTTTGCTTTCAGGGCTTATTGATTAAGCACTGTAAAGGATGGTGGTTGTGAACTAACTTAGGTCATAATCGCTTAAAGAGGTCTCGGGAGCCAGCGCAGTCATTTTCCAGCAGAGATAACTGAAACCACAGAAGGACACGAGCAAGATAAACACACACAGGGTTTGGGGGTAGCTGCTGCTCTGTGCTCTAAAGACACACACACAAGTGTGTCTCCCCCTGCTCTCAAAGCCCTCCCTGCAGCTCAGGGAAGGAGGTGGGGGTGATCGCAATCTCCACGACGCTCCTGCTGGGCGGTCACATATTTTCTTCGTACACACTGCTTTTCATCAAGCATCTCAAATTACTTTTCAAACACTGATTAATCCCTACCTGTGAGATAAGCGTTCTCATGCACACAGGAGGACACAGAGTGCTCAACAGCTTATCCAAGGACACAGAGTGCACGAGCTGTGGAGCTGGAATCCAGACCCAGCCTTGGCTGGGGCGCTGGGGATGTGATCTCCAGAGTACCCCCCAACCCACGACATTCTGTGCTGCACCAACACATCACCCCTCGCTCAAAATAGCTCTATAAACACCTTCAGTTATTGAAGAAAATCATCATGGGTTTCAAGATAAAATTCATATGTCCTACAGGAGCAGCAGTGGGCAGGAAGATGGCCCCGGGCTGGGAAGTCATTGTGTTGGAGGAGGCTGGAAAAAGTGGGCCTGACAAGAATTTCAGGCTTAAATTGGTTCTTGCTGAAGCCAACAACAGATCATCTATCACCTCCCAATAGAGTTAAACCCCAGATCTAACCCCAGGCCCCCAGGAACAAGCATAAATAACAGGATTTCCACTGAGGAGGAAGACAATGAAGAGCAGCACTCAGTATTAACTTCTCAGCAGCCAAAGGACTGCAGAGGAAACATGAACTCAGGGATTGTGGGCTGCAGTCTGTGACTGAGGCAACACAACTGAGCTTAATACGAGAACAAAACAGCACAGAACCATCACTGAACTGGCACAGAGCAACCATTCCTTAAATGTGTGTTTAATATTTCACTTAATTCTCATGAACTAAGTAAAGTAGCCAGCAGGTATCAGCAGAAATACTACATAAATATGTAAAAATATTTTGTAAATGGTGATGGAAACAATTGAATTATTTAATAAAATGCTTTTAAAATTAAACACAAGCAAAATACTTAAAATCTATGGTAAATCAGATTTTAAGGAAGCTATATAGAGAATATTTTAAGTATGCACAGGAATAAAAATTGAAAAAAATACAGAAAATATTAGTTGAATGAAAAAAAGAAATCAGTGCAGCTTATTCAAATATTATGTTTGATAAACAAATTGCTGATGTCTTTCAATTTCTCCTTATGCAGTTCCTGAACATCTGCCCTGTAACATTTTTCTCATCCTGTGTCCACAATCCGTCCATCCCCTGAGCAGAACCCCAACCCACACACAAATCCCTCACCTCTCCTGCCCTCTCTGCCACTGCACTGGTCATGGCATCCCATTTTCCTGCCTTAGGTTCATGAATTGCTACTAAACACAGTTTTTGGACTCTACCCTTCAGCACAAAGAGTCAATTTCAGGTATTTCCTTCAGATTCAATGTAGATTTCTGTGGTGGTTACTCAGGAAGCCTAACAAAGGCTGACTCCAAGTGAAGGGAAAATCTGCCTGTGTTCCTCAGTTCACTACACAGTTCTGCTTCCCACTTACTTTGATCATATAAGAGCCAAAAAAAAAAAAAAATCAGATTTTCTGATATTTTTTTTTTCCAGGTCGTTTAAGGAGTTAACATCATATATCTTATACAAAATTATCAGAAAAATGACAACCAAATTTTGGCCCCCACAAAAGGCTCTGCAATGAGCTGTGCTGACAACCACTGTGTCTAACAAGATGCAGTTTAGTTGAAGAGTTCCTGGTTCTGCATTGATGTTCTTCACACTGCAGACCAATGTGCAGCTCACAATCTTTATTTCATTAATATCTAAACATCTTGAGGTGGTATTGGGAAATAAACCCTGAGAAAAGATGCAGTCAATAAGTATTTCAAAACCAACACATGGGAACCAGCACAAGAGAAGGATTTGAACCAGCATTTGCTGTGCAGAAACAAGTGTCACCACTCCTCTACACCCCACAGAACAGCAATAAGGGAGGAAACAATATCTATATATGCTACAATGAATTTTTCCTTTTCATGCGAAATTGGAGGAGGTTATTTGTTGAATTTGAGGGTTGAAATATTTTCTATCAAAATTCTTGGAAATAGTAAAAAGAAAAAAGGAAAAATCAGATGCCATCTCTCAAGATGTTCCACTGGACTAAGGGTCGACGATTGATTTTTCTGGGCTCAGAAGCTGATCCCAGGTAGGATTTAAGGCAATTGGGAAGTTAAATCCATTTTCTTCAAGGCACCTTTTGTCTTAAAGGAAAAAGAATATATATTTTTATACTTCTGTGTGTATATTTTTATATATATATGTATACAGGCCAGCACTTCAAGCTGATTTAAAGATTACCTGTACAAAAAGCCTAAATGACTGATAATCAGTAAGAGGAGATGCAAGGGACCATATTCAAGAGAGAAAAGACTGTGTAAGCAGAGTTCCTCATCATTACCCTAATATCTAAATTTGGAAAGAGCAATAAAAGCCACTCACACTTGCTTCACTGACGTGATTCAGCCAAACATCTGGAGAAACAAGTGTTTAGAAAAGCTCCTTCTTCCTACCTTTCTATTTTCTGTTCTTCCATTTTAGGATCCACTTTCAAGTGATGCTGGTTATTTCAAACAGCCCAATTATATTCTTGAACAGGATAATTTCCCCTTTGCAAAATATGGCCACTCCTGTTCAGCAGAACTTGAATCCACTTGATTTTTCCAAAAATGAGAACACACCCCCTCCTCATTCCCCCTCTAAGCCTCCATTTCATCTCAAGATGCACCATTTGGTTGACATCCTGCTCTGTGGTCTGGTCTGAATTTCAGTGGCTGAGGTTTATAGCCAACTTCCTTTGCCTCAGCAAAAATGTGCAGAGCATCCCAGAATAAAACTCAGAGCCACAATCGAGTTGCTCGGTTCTGAGAAGTCTCTCACCTGGGACAATTCTTGTGGTTCAACCTGCTCACCTTGTGAAATAAATTCTCTTAAATGTGCTTAAATCTCAGTGAAAGGCCTTTGGGCAGCAGGATTTGCTGCTTCTGACCAGAAGGGCACAAGAAGTGGCCAGAGGAGCCAGCAGGGCTCAGCTGATGAGTGGATGGGCAGATGGAATTTGGTCAGGTCTCATCAAGTCAGGCGCACTTTGCCAGTGCTCCTTCTGTGTGGGCATAAAAACCTGGCTAAATTCTCTGTGTATTACACCACACAAGGCAATATTTTAAGCAATTGCCCTCAAAAATCCTCACCACATATTTGAATAAGTGTCCTAGATGAAGAACTTGTTATACTCAGATGATTTTAACAACCTCTGCCTGCACATCCCTCATAGTTCTGGTTCGAGATCTTAAAGTTTATTTCTTACACACAAGACTCTTAGTTGACAGAAAACAAACAAAAAGCTTTGCCCTGAAGCAACATACTTGACTGCTGGAAAGATGTTTAACTTTCCCTTTGTTCTTAGGCTGGGAGGGGAGGGGGAAAGAGCTGAAATTCCTGGTTAAAGTTGCTCTCATCATGCTGCATCAGAGCTGGCTGAATCAGTCACGCTGCATTACTCTACATGGCTGATTTAGCCTCCTATGATGAGTCACTGCAGTCAAGCGTCAGCAAAGAGATGTGCTACTTTAGAAAACAACAAAAAAAAAATCAGGGCAGGTGTTTCATGCCCAGTTTTGCCTTTCAAATGGTTTTTTTGTTGGTGGTAATTTTAAAGCATGGTAGGAGTATATTTGATCAGCTGTGACTGTTCAAAAAAATTGTTATCACCTTCATTGTTTATTAATTTTTGTCTGGAGGCCCCCAGTGAGGGTGGGACGTTGTCACATTAAGCACTGCACATTTGGGAACAGGCAGTGACAGCCTTCTCTGCCATCTCAACACACCAGCTTAAGCAGGGCAAAGAAAGAGCTCAGAGCAGTAGGAGTCTGCCTCAGAGTTCCCAGGACCCAGGCTCTAATAGCTCTCTAAACCACCAAAACCCCCCAAAATTATAGTTATATGTTTTCAAAGGCACAGGGATGAAGGAGAAGGAAAAAACTGTGAAACAAGGATTTGGGCTCTGACAATTAATAAGACAAGAACAGAAGTCAAGTTTCAGTGACCTTGACATCTCACTCTTCCCCATTGTCTCTGCAAATTTCAACAGGAGCCCCCCAGATCTTCCTGCCCCCCAAAAAATGGCAATGCCCAGCCTTGCCCAGCACGTCATCCAAGTGCTGTGGGAAAGGGGATGAAGAACAAACAGGTCACTGTCCTGCTTCTGTGGAACACAGGCCCCCCTGGGCTGGCTGAAAAGGCTTTTCTGGCACTTAAAGTAATGTTTTGGGTTGTATTTCTGCAGAATCCAGAGACTATTTCAGCGCTCACAGATTGCAGTATAATCCCGGAAAACTATATAAATCATGGTCCTAAGATAGATCCCCTCTTCCTTTTCTTTGTTTCCCTGCCTTCATTTCCTACTTCCTCTCATTTGCTTTTAGATGCCTGGGTAGATTTAGATTAATCTTAGGGCTGAAATGTTACACTGAAGGCTTGTATTAATGCCTGATCTAGCTACTGCATCCTACTGTAATTCATGCACATCGGTAATAAAAATAATCCTCTGGGAAAAATATAGTGGGGAAAGGGTTTTTACTTTTTTTTAACTCCGTGACTGTCAGCACATTTTCATTCTAAAGAAAACTAAAAAAGAGTTTCTAAAAAGATACTGCAGTAGAAACCTTTAATGGAAATATCTCTAGGTAGCTGATCATTCCAATTCACTACGGAGGCAGTTTGTTTTCAGTCTAAAGTAGAAGGAGAGGGAAAATTGCAAACCCAAAATATTATTAACTGCATTCCACCTATTTCTTTCCTTCATTATTACTTTGCAGTTCCTAGTTTAAGAAGCCAAAGATCAGACTTTTCCACATATTGCAGTACCTATTCGAGTGCCACTTAATCACTTGCCAACAGCTAAATGGGTGCTCCAAAAAGACCCAGTCCTGTCCTCTTCACATGAGCATAATGTATCAGAACCCAGGTGCACCACTTCTAAAAAGCAGAGTTTGCACCAATTTTTCCTACTGTTAAGCCTCTTTTAAGCAGCCTTCTAAAATAAGCATAATCTAATTGAACTCCTCGTAACACTTGGCAGTATCTTTTGCTACAGAAAAACTTAACGCGCTTTTTTCCATTTCTAAAAAGGCATCTAGGAAAGATAATAATAAAAAAAGACAGTTCATCCAAGGCCATAAGAGATCAGAGACTTTCTACAGAATTAATATGCATGCTGTAGAACAAACAAGCATTTATTTACAGGGTATTTTAATGGAGGAAAGGAAGAGACTTTTCCTTTGCATCACCACACACACTGACATGAACAAGTAATCATTCAAATGCTTTTAAGAGATGCAGTCTTGCTTGTACAACTCTGGAGTCACAGAGAAATGAATGTAGATTACAGCAGCAATAGAGAAGCTATAAATACACATACTCTTCCAGTCACATCTGGTGGGTTTTTTTAATATAAGATCATGGTATTGATATATTTCTTCTTGTAGATGATTTAAACAGTTATTTAGGATGTCAAGATTAAAAATAGTTTTTTAAAGAGCAGGCAAAGGTATGATGGTATGATTCCTTGACTTCCTTTACTACACTTTCATCTCAGGAAAAAAAACCCTGGTTATTTATGGAACATCCCAGCCATCAATCAAAGATAAGGTCTTTAAACAAATAGGAAGCTTAAAATAAACTGTATTATGTGGGAAAATAAAATAACACAACAATTAATTCAAATGAGTGTTTTGCGGGAAAGGATTAATTTTAACACAATTTGAATTTCAAAGTTAAGGCAGTCTTCCCAAGTCTCATACCTGTTGTTCATGCCTACCTCATCTGCATTTTCTATTTGACTGGTTTACAGTTAAAGTGGGGAAAGGGAGATAGGGTTAGAAATTTTAAAAAGCATGTTTTAGTTGACTTGTTCTCAAACAAAGATACAGAAAATCCTCCTTTGCCCAGCTCATCCAAAACAAGCCTGATTGTTTATGACTTCACAGCTTCACCCAGCTCAAAATGGGAATGATTTTTAAGGTCTTAAATTGTCAAATGGTGACACCACTTTCTGCCTATTTTAAATGATTATTCCTTTAGCTTTCTTTAAATTCATCAATTCTTGACATTCTGTCTGCCCTCTCTACCACCTCAAATAAATATCAAAACAAAAGGAGAACATATAAAAATCCACTCTCGCAGCAAAGACATTTCTTCAGAACAGCACAGAAATCACACAGGAAAACATTATTGGAGAAAACTCACATTTTCTTCTCAAACTGGTAGAGGAATCACAGAAAAACTCAGACAGGAAAAGATCTTCTGGGTTTTCTACTCCAACACACTACTTTAGAAGGACAAACCTCAAAACTGGATGAGTGAAGTCCAGATGTTTCATTGCTATTCACAGTACAGCTGATCCCCAGGCAGAGCTCAGCTGTGGGACTTGCACTTTGTCCTGCAAGGCTCAACAGGTCAAGAGAACCTTGACAGCCATTTCTTTTCCACACAAACCAACCACAATTTTCTTGAATAAATTCTTCACCACATAAACATCCAGCAAGATTTTCTTCAACTGGGGACAAGAAGATTTTCTTCTCTTTCCCCCTATGTTTATCAAACATCTGGTTTTGCCATTATCACTTTCTAATTCCCAAGTACTTCTGTGTTCCTCTGGAATGGGGCACCATTTTGTTTTATAACCTCTAATTTTTTATAGATCTTCCCTTGCCCCTCAAACTTCAAGTGAAGGAGAATTGGCAAAGCTTTATCCTGTATTTTAATATGATTATATTGTGCTCAGCACAAAGAGTGAATTTCAGAGGTGGAAATCAGGTATAATCCTGACTTCCCCAGGATATTGAAGAATTCTGAGTCACTCTAAAACTCGACTTACAGTTTGATGCTGTGAGTAATAAGCTGAAGCAAATAAGAACATGGTCCAAGCAAGCATGAACATACAGAGTTTGCAGAACTATGCAAGGCAAGAATTTGGGCCAATAGCTATTTAACATGAGCAGCAGCCTTTGCAGCATGCTACAAATCAGGGCCTTTCAGACTGAGCAAAGCAAGACATATTTCTCGTGTAGGTGTAAACCTTAACTCAGCTCTAGCAAATTCAACTTTTAAAAAGTAACACCATAAGATCATCCAGAGCAGGACATAACACAACTCATCTTAATTAGAAGACAAACATGAGTTTTCATGGGGGAGACATACTACATCCAAAAAGAACAGGAAAAGGGAGACATAGATCACTTAATCACACAAATCTGTGTGAAAGCTGGCATGGAAGAAAGCAGGACAATGAGAGTTGGGGATTGAAACAAGGGGAGAAGTTACAGGCAGAATACTCGAACGTGGCAAAGAAAATGAACTCAGCAGTACAAAGATATGCCAGACACTTACAGGTCAAGGTAATCCAAGCTTGATTTGGGACAAAAATCCTTTCATTTAAAAGTTCACCTGGCTATCCTAAAAAAAACCAACTCTAAACTCTAGCTGCTAAATCATAAGTAAATTTTTAGATGTTTTACTTTGAGATCTGTACTTCCATTTAGCATGAAGCATTTCCAAGGCCAGTATCATTCTTGGAACAATATTACAATGAGCACAAAGCTATCAAAGCTCTTTGTCAGCCCATAACCAAACACCAAATTGGTTCTGACAGAACGTGCAAGTGCTCACCCTGGACAACATTCACTGTCCAATCAGATACAGAGATTTTGTAGCTAAAGGGAACAATATTTTAATTATTATTTTTAATCATCAGTGCAGACATCTCATTAACACGAACCAAAAAGGAACTTGACCTAACATAATACACTATGTCAGAAATGAACAAAAGACCATTCCTTTCTTATCAACAACCATTTTCAATTAAAATGTCCACATTTGGATTCCAGCTTATTGTAGGAGGCTGACTTTGGTGAATAGCCTGGCTTCCCTAAGCTGGTCAGTCTTGGGTGAATACAAGATCAAGGAAAATCTGTAACTATTCCCTCAGACAATCACCTACTCTGTTTGCAGCACAGAAAAGCACCAGGACTGGGTGCCAGGTCCTTACATCCCACTGGAGCCAGTTTTGTGGGAATTCGACTCTCTCCTTCCCATGGAACGCTCCAAATTTCCCTTTTGCTCTTCTCCTCTTTGTGTTTCGAGGCAGCCCAGACCTGCTGGGCCCAGGTGTACTCAGGAAAACATTTTCAGCATTACAAAGACCTTCAGTCCAGTAACTCTTGGGGACAGGCCCAGCAGACACCGCCAGTGGGGCACATTTTCCAAGAAACTAATGCAATAAGCAACAGTGTCTCCAAGTTTGGCGGAGAAAAAGAGGTCACCACATGTTTGGCAACACATCATTAACTTCCTAATTAGGCACTAATGGACATCTGATATTTCAAAACCACTACTTGATGCAATTATGTTCCACTCTCCTACATTAGAAAGCTGCAGCAGCACTACATCATCCACCCGCTGCATTTTTTTTTTAAAGCCCACTTAGTTCAGAAGGAATTAATCCCTTCCACCCACCACTGATATCAGGCACCAAAAATAAAATCAGTTTTAGTATTCAAAGGAAAAATAATATGGCCCACACCTCTGATCAGCAACCAGTCTTTGGTACTGGATATTAGGAGTAGGTGACTACTGAAAGATTTCTCCAGGGCCTTGAGGTAATGGATGACGAGGTTTGGGCCAAAACCTCTGCAGTTATGCCAAATTCTGCTGAATGTGTGTGAGTTCCTGGTCTACAACATCTGAGGCAATGCTGACAAAGCAGTTCTTCATGTTTTACCTCAGGACTAATTGCACATGCACCTATTCTGTCAGCTGGGGCAGTAACACATGGTTTGCCATGGCAGGAGAAACTGCTGAGTCCAACTCCCAGCTAAAAAATAATAAGTAAGAGCAACACCACACTTCCATTATTTTTCCTACAAATCCAAATGTACTCAAAAGCAGTTGCATCCACCTCCTGACTGCTGGACACTTTGATCAGTGTGGTGGGTGACTCCAAAGTCCTGTTACAAAACAGGTTCTCCCTTTTGTGTCATTAACCAGACAAGCCACCATTCCCCCTTCTCAGAGCAATCACATGAAGACTTCCCAGGCACTCGTGTCATGGACAAAAAACTGACACTTTCTGAGTAATACCTGAAATAGCACCTCAACCTTTCAAGCAGAGCTGACCCAGTGTAGCTCTGACATGAAAGAACATTTATATCAAAAAAAAAAAAACAAAAAAACAAACCAAACCAAAAAGAAACCCAAAAAGCCAGTCCCAAAACCAGTTTTAAACCATTTATTTTAAGGACAGGCTAGTGTAGCCAAGGGAAGAATTTAGCCTCAATGAAACATAAATGAAATCCCATCAGGAAAGGCCTGTTTACATCTCAGCCCCAAAGGGCTTTTTTCAAAGTTCCGAGCATCCTCAGATGATTTCACTGCCATGATTTATATATAGCTGGGGAAGACCTTAGATGAAAATCACATGTGGAAATCTGCAGTGCTGCCAGGTGGCCTCTGGAGGGAAGAAAGTGCTGTGAAACTTCTGGAATGGTTTAAACCTCTGAGCCCCTGCAAGGCAATTTGGATTACACGATGGCCCATAGCAACACGCTGCTCCTGAACACACAAAGCATAAATATAGCAAATCGAGTTAATAGGTTTTGTACTGCACATCTTGTTTTGTTTGCAGACAGTGCTACTAGAAACAGCTTCCAACCAGCTTTTCTTTTGTGATTGTTTTGGTCCAGCTCATGCCTCTTTATGCAAATATTCATTTTAAAGTGGCAATTGTAAAAAGCAATTGCAAATTAGCAAGCACCGGTCAAGGACTGGAAAGGGCTGCTCAGATCAGTTCCCTCCTCCACACCAGAAAATCACATAAGAAAAGCCAGGATCAAAGAGGCATTTGATGATGTCTGCTTTCCCACTTTCCTCTCCAGACCTTCTTGTGACCTTCTCAAAGGATGTTTCACCTTCCAGCTCCAATACTGAAAGAGAAAGCTGGCAAGCCAGCCCAGAGGAAGGAGTGCCACCTTCAGAGACGCACGCTGCCACAGTCACACTTTCTAGACAGTAAAGCCAAGCTGATTTACTGTGGACAATCCCAACCTGGTGCTGCCAGGATTCAAGACAGTACTTGGCCTGCAAATGGATCAAAGTGTGACTGTTTGCCTATAATAACCTATTACATCTTCTAAATTTTCTGCTGTCCTTCCTTCTCAGAGCAAAGCCAAACAACCCACAGTATTTGAGTCTCAAGCAGCAGATTATTCACCTCATCCCAGTCACCTTAGGGGTACAGAAACTAGCTGGATTTTTATCTGGGAGTGCCTCCTGCCTGCTCCAAAAAGGCCTCTAGCAAACACATCCTTCCCTAGCACCAAAGAGAGTTCCAAAAAACAACACTGTATTCTACACATATTTTGGGTAAACAACACAGCTTTATTTTCTTTTCTAGCTCGAAGGTAGCCAAATGAATGATTCCATGTGTTTACAACCTTTTTCCAGTCTGTGGTGGATTGTTTTAAAGCCACTTGCAGGCAGCTGACACACAGAGGAATTGCTCACCATTCACATCAACCCTCAGAGTCTGCTGCCCCTATGCAGCCCTGGACCCTTTCCAGCCTGCCCAAGGGGCCTGGTCCCTCTTGAAACACTTCAGAAGACCTCATTTAATCTCAGCATCTGTAAAACTTGTCCCTGTTTAGCTTGCAGTGAGCAAAGAAATACACCAAGGTGTGGTTACCGTGCTGGAGAATGAGGGGGTAGAGAAAAAAACAAAGTCACTCTAGAGGGGAAGGAAAGCTTAAAGGGCAATTAAAGGATCACGAAATGGATCCAGCTCAATAGACCCAACATAACTTGGGCATCGACTTCACAACAACATAAACAATTGTGAACTTTCCCAGGGCTTTTTACACATTAATTCACAGTTCACCTGGCACTCTCAGCTCTGCAAGCCTAAGCTCCACACTCCAGTTGTTTGAAATAATCCTCTCTAGGCTCGGCAGTCAGCACTGCTCCCCGATTTCACAGCTAGAGCTGAACGTGCCACTCACCACTGTTCATCCAGGGAATGCCACCACGCCCTCAACCTCTCTAGACCCTCCCTGCTGGGGCCAGAAGGGCCAGGCCACCAGCTTCTTCAGCTGCAAGGGCTTTGGGAAACCCATGAAACCATCTCAGCAAGCAGAAGTGTGTAAGCACTGCAGGGAGCTGTGTTAGCAAAGGGACTCATTGCCCGTAGGATGGAGGGTGGGAATTTGTGCTAGGAAGCAAGGAGCAGGACAAGTTCAGTAGGAATTTGGCACATGCATCAGCTCACTTCACTGACACTGCAGCCATCTGAAAAACACACCAGCAAGCAGAACAGGGAAATTATCCAGCTGGGTTGCAGTGTCTGTCTCTCCTGAGCGTTGTCATCTCCAAGTCTTAATCCAGAGACACTACAAGAAGAGAAGGGGATCTGATGTCCCATCTCCTGCTCATTAACTGGCAGGTATTGCAAGGAGACATGGGAGATTCCCTTTTTAAATAAAAAGGGCAGTTGCCAGCAGCAGCTGATAGGCATTAATGCAAATAAGCCATCCCAGAGTTGAACTCAGCCATGCCATTTGTCAGCACCCCATTACTGCACTGCATCATGTAAATCAACCTCTGAGGAAAATACAACTAGAAAAGAAGAAACTATAATCTTGGCAGGCTTTGCTGGTCAAGTGCAGCCCCAGCTGCCAGCTCCATGCAGGAGTTGCATCCAAAGCAGGCTGCAGGCATTGCACTGGCTCTCTCTAGTGCTGTTTTATTTACTCTGCATTACCTGCATTAGGGACAGGTCCCTGAGGACTGAGGGAAGGGGCTCTAAGGGAGAGTCCAACACCCAGTCCATGCTCTGGAACAGCACACTCTGCCCAGCAACTTAAACTGTGCCAAACATCCTGGCCCAGCTCCACCTTCCAGGTCAGGCCCAAGGCCACCACTGTAAACCCAGGCATGCTTTGCACTGCAAAAATAAAGAAAATAAAGAGGAAAAAACCAAACCAGTTTGAAAGACTTATTTAATGTTTTGTTGAGAATACTGAAGTTGCTAAGCACTGAACTCTCCTGGTTGTCTTCAGGGACTCAAACCACTCTGCCATCTGCTTTTGCTCACTTCTTATTTGCTCAGTCTAACCTCGAGCTTTGTTTTCAGGAATCCAGGACTGATCTAATTCATCTTCACTGTCCATCCACAGTCCAACCTTGGTGCTTGTTGCTTTTCACTTGCTTTCTGCCTGCCCAATGCACTTCCTCTGCAGTTCTGTTCTTTTCCTGCATGCAGCTGTGGCCAATCCCATTTTTCAGTCACAGAACTGGTTGCATTTCACCTACCACTCTAAGCCAAAGCTCACACCTCCCCAACAGCTCATCCTCCTCCCCTTTACTCACTGTGCTCCCTTCCAGGCTTCCAAACAGCTCCCCTCTTTTGCTCACTTGTGGAAGTCTCACCTTCCATCCATACATAAAATCTGCTATTTCTGACGTGCCTGACCACACTCCTTCATTTGTGTCCCTGCAGAGACATCACATTGGTGAGACCTTTCAAACAAACTCACCAACAAATTGTACCCAACAGCTTTAAGACCAAGCTTTGGTGATGTGATCCACCAGACCTTGCTTGGATCTAACACCCACTGCCCTGCTCAGCTCATGAGAGCACTGAAGCAGGGACTGTGATTTCCTGTTCCACGAGGCACAGACCACACTGTCAGGGCCTAATAAACACCAGGCAACCTTTCATTTCCTTATAATTAGTTGCATCATTTGACTCATGTTACAGAAAGAAAGGCACAGAAGCAGTGCACAGGATTCTTGCAAAAAAAAATTTAAAAACTGGATCCAAGAAATGTTTCAAGAACAATAAATCTTCAAAGACAGCATCATAATGAAAGTAATCCTACTGTAGGGCTTATGTGTCCTATTCTGTTAGAGAAAGGGAATCTAGTATAGAAATTTCTGTCCAAATTATCTTTACGTTATAGAAATGCTTGGTGGGCATAAGGGGAGGAAGGAGAGGGAAAGAGAAAGGACAGAAAGTTTTCCTTTTACTGTGCACTAGGGTGAACATTTTCAGCAACTCGAGATCTCAGAGTCTTTTTGCAGTAAGTGATTCCTGGTTTCACTTTTTTTCCAGAAAGAATTAGGAACTTCAGAGGCAGAATTAAATACAGGAAAAGAAACATAAGCAAAAAAAGAAATAAACCTGAAGATGCTTTCATGGTACCAGGATAGCTGGTAAAAAGATATTACATAGCCAGGAACTTCTTTTTGTATGTTATGGTATAAAATAGACCATATCCCCAGGGAGGATGGTCATTCCAGTGTTTACAGGATCCCATGACACCACACCCATCCCCTTTGTGGGGGCTGCTGCAGTCCCAGCCCCCCTGGTCAGTCTGCAGCTGACCTTTGCAAGCACCCAGCACGTTTGACAGTGGAAAAGGATAATTCCTGCAGGACACCAACCTTCACATTGAGCCTTTAAATGCTCCTCGAGCTGGGGGTCAATGGTTATGGTGGCCCTTAACTCCATTTTACACCTGGGTGTGCAAAGGCCTGGAAAAAGGATTTTGGGGGGGACTGGTGGCCAGAACAGCAGAAGTTGTCGAGGGGAGGGTTCAGCAAGATTAACCACCCTGATATTAGCTGGATGTGTGTCACTCAAAGGGAGACTGCCTCATTTCAGGATGATAATGTCTACAGGAGATTTATTTCAAGAGTAAGAATCAAGAAGAAAAGTGCAGAGTCTCAGTGGAGGAAGGAGGAACATCTGGTGTGAGGCAGATGACACTTTTGGAAATGATGGCCATGCAAATCACCCGTCTGTACGAGCTCAGAACAAAGAGTGCACACAGCAGATGATCTCCAGGCTCATGCTGCCATTTAAATGGGATCTGCTAAGAAACAAGAATGCCATTTTCATCTGCAGCAGATTTGTTTCACGACATGCTGGGCCTGACTGGGCTTCTCTGCTAAAGAAATGAGAAATTCCTGAAGCCAAGGCCATTAGGAAATGGGACACGGTGCCTGCCAAGTCCCTTTTTCCCCAGGACCTGGAGGCTCCCAGCTCATTCTAGATAAGTCACAACACTTTGGGCAATCTGCCACCTCAGCCCCACTCAGACACCAGCCAAACACCATTATGAAAGCTACAAACTCATCCACTCCAAGAAGTGAAAAAATATACATAGTACAATCAAGACTGTCATCTGCCTGGGCTTTGGTTTGTGTCCATGTTTCAGAGTCATTTAATGAAGTGAAAACCAGATTTAATCTCAGAGTGTCCAACAAAGTATGGGGACATGCCAAGACAGACAGCAAGGAAATCTGCTCTGCAATAGCCACAAGCAGGTGGGCCATCACATGAGGTCTCCCTAATTACACCCAAACAGTGCAGAGCCTACAGGTTTTGTGTCACATGTGAGAATCAAAGGGTTTGGAGAAGATTGATCTGGGCACAGTCCAACACAGAGAAGACAGAGATTGGGGTGACAGGGAGAAGAGAACAAGGCTGATTTTGAAGGACAGCAGTAGCTTCTGTAATCAGGAGGGATGATGTAGTACAGCAATTCCTAGATTCCTTGGGAAGGCAAGAAAAACACCTCTCACCCTGGCATCAAAACACAGCTTCTTCCAGATTTCCTGTTACTGTCACTGAGACATAACAGCTGAGGATTACAGGAGAGTTAAATTGCCATTCCAAAAGCAGAAGAGCACAATTTCCTAACCTTTTAAATCTTAAAAGCAAGGAGAAAGTCAGGAAAACAGTTGAGAACCGGCCCTGAATGGAAACTTCAGGGATTTGGGAAAATCTCTACACTCCTCTTGCCCTTCTCAAGGCTCGGCAGTCCTTGCTCCCTGTCTAGGGTGCAGCTTTAGGGGCTGGGAAACACACACTAAAGAGCCTCACAGCTCCCAGCCCAATTCTGCTCGTGGAAAAGCTGAGTGTGGCTTGAATTAGGGCTGAGTAGCAGCTGAATGAACTCTCCAAGGCTGTCAGCCTGTGCCCACTGCTCCCAACAAACCCTGCGTGGGAAGCTCTGGCTGAGGCACTTGAAGAGAGCAGAGTTCAAGCCCCTGGAAGGTCTGAGCAAGCCCCCCACCCTCACAGGAGGACCTCAGCAGCTGGATTTAAATAGGGAAAGGTCTGCAGCCTGCAGGTCACATGGGGACCTCTGCAGGCATAGGATGAAGCCTCCTTGCCAGCAGATTCCCACCTCATCACTGACCAAAAGAGGCAAGCAAGATGGCATAATTCTCCAAAATCCCTCCTGGCCCAAAAGCTCTGCCATGCAGGTCTTTTCTCTAAGAGAAAGCTGTTCTTTCTCTAAGAGCACCTAAGTCCACACTGACATTTTCAGTCTGGGCAGAGGACACTGTCACAGGGATGCCTCATCAGGCATCTTCCACAAAGATTTCAGAGGTTCACCTTGGAGGCTACCATTTTCCTGACAGATTTGGTTAGCTGAGAGCAATCAGTGGCTCCAGAAGTTATGATGACACGCTACAGAAAGGAGGAATAAAAACAAATCATGGGAATAAGGTCTTTAGGGCTCCAAGTCGAGTACTTAGGTTGGGGATTTGACAGGTGCTGCCCACACAAGTACAATTTGTATAACTGCTATCCAGTGGAGTAAGCACTATATATCTCAGCTGGCAGCTGGAAGTAGGGATGTAAGTCACAGAAAAGAGTTGTTTCCAAGCCAGCCATCACATAAAAGTAACTCTTTGTGGAGTTTTTCACATGCATTGTTAAAGTTGAGTTGTTGCTCGAAGGTACAAAGCAGAAAACCAACACAATCAAAACAGACTTTCAGAAGGGCAAGGAAATATGCCAACAAATACACTGCACAGGGCTTCACCTTGTCAAGGCTTTGGCATGCACAGACTTGAAGAAACAAAAAAAAAAAAAAATAAAAAGAAATCACCTTTTGCCACTTGCTTTAAGAAATTTCACAATCCTCTGAAAACGTACAATGAAGTAGCTTGTTTTGTCAGGCTGATAAGCAGCTCCTGGATGGAAGACAAGGCAGCTCTCTGTTGAGCATGGCAATATTTTGTCAGGAAACCAATCAACAATATTAATGGCAAGTAAACTCATTCATTAAGGGAAAGAGATTTCTGCTCACGTTCCTTGCACTGGCAGATGGCCTCCCATAGATTGCACACTTCAAGCCTAGCCCCAGAGAAAGGAACTGGGGGAAGGTTTGTCCTATGAAATAAATAATCATAGTTTGGTTTAACCTTAGAGAGGGAAAAAAAACTAGATTACTGAATTGTAAGAACACACAAACTACACTGACATTTGGACTTTTTATATTTTCAGAAAATAGAACTGACTTTCTAACTAACTGTCATCCTGCCTCTGCCCAAGGGTCTTCCAACTAGATCCAAAACACTGAAACTTGGAGAGAAGCTAAGGTACTGTAATGAGCAGAGAACATTCCCAAGTAGCCAAAGCACAGTTTATTCCTCACAAGATACCTTACAGCTTCCCATACACACAGCAGGTCAGTCAAGCCAAAATCAACTCAACAAGAAGAAAGCAAAACTTTCTTAATAGAATATTAATTTATCTCCCTGTTCAAGCTAAGAGGGCTGAGAAACAGACAGAAGACTGAGAAGCTTTTGGAATGCTTATTGTTGTAACTCTGACAAAAAGTTTTCGTGTACTTTTTACTTATTAATTCCCTAGCTGCATTTTGATAAAGGCTTTTCTGGACAGGGATCAGTTGAATTCCTAATCAAAACCATGACAAGCAGGGGAAAAAAAAAATAGAACCACTTCTGCTTCCCAGCATGAAAAATTTAGTGTAAAATCCCATGAGCTGCAGTCTAATGACATCACACTAATGGAAGAAGAGAAAACCTTCTAACAATTAAAAAGAGCCTTGCTGAGAAAACACACGGGAAATTGTCAAGCTGTCATTTGTCTCTCAGCCACAGCACATGGGGCAGGACTGGGGGCTACTCTACACCCATTTGTCTCTGTAATGGGCTGCACCAGGAGACAACACTGACTGAACAGGGAGGGAGGTGTTTCTTTGTTTGCTCCGAAACAGAAGGGCAGCAGCAGTTAAAGGGTGCTGAGGTCCCACCCACTGCTGCCTTCGAAGCCTGTCCCACATCCCTGGTCCCACTCTCTCCTCCACAGCACCTGCACAATCCTGAAGCATCTCCAAAAACATCCGAGTTTGCCCATTGCAAAAGAAAAAGAAGTTTGGCTGAATACATATTCAGTTTTCTGATAACAAAATCTGTGTAGACCAGAAAGCAAATTTTTTTTTTCCCCATGTCCTGCACCTCCAGCAAAATTACCAGTGAAGGGCTGGTTCCAGTGGCTGCTGACACGGTGACGTGCACGGCAGGAAGAACACAGCTTGAGTTTTAGATGCCAGGCTGAGCATTCAGCACAGAAACCTTGTTTTGGCTTTAAACCTGAGCAAATCTGATCTGGGAGTTCACTGATGGAGAATAAATATGGAAGAAACTGATTTCAAATTGTGTCTTTTGAAAGGATGAGTTGACAGGGCAAAAATAGCAAATGCAATGGGTACCTGACTGCCATTGTTACATTTGTTTAAGCAGAGATTGCTGCAATGTTCAGGAGCTGCATAAAAGACTCTGCAATATGCAATCAAGTCACAGGTCTGAAAACACACCAAGAAACATCCAGTAACTGTCACAAATGATAAGAGCTGGGCAGATAAAAGAAGTAATTACATCTTCTTTGAAACTCTATTTTGCTATTTTTAGTGCTTTAATCAAGGGCCCAATTCTTCCACCTTTCTTCACACCAAGTAATCCTTTACTCTTTAATTATTTTCACTAGTATGGCTACAGGCAAACTAAGCCACAGTGAAGCCAGACTTAAGGGAATCAGAACCTGGCCCAAAACAATTTGGATAAGAAACAGAGAATCTGACAAAACAGCATCATCAGTGGCTAAAAAAAAAAAAATAGCATCCCTTTGCCTGTTGGTGTGATGGACCCAGCCCAGAGCTGGAGGCTGAGGTTTGCTCACTGTGATATTTAGCCAGGGGCCTCTCTGGGGCTTTGCTAATCAGACCAACCGAGCTGGATCGTGGTCTGATGCAGGGAAATACAGATGGCTATTAAGGATTGGACTGTGACCAACTCATTCACAAATGCTATCAGGCTATCAGACACCAGCCATTTCTGGGCAAATCCCAGAGGAGAGGGGTATAAGGGAAAGTATTTCTCGAACAGCAGGGTTTTAGTATGAACTTCCACATCAAATCCTGCCACGAGCGCCAGAGAGGGGAGCAGCCCTGAATATTGTTCATGCAGTGCTCTGCACTGCTTCAGTGGTCTGAATCAGGGTAGAAAGACCCAGAGCCAGAGCAAGACTCCTTTTAATTGCTGTGATGTGTCTATAGCAGCAGAGTCCAGCCCTGGAGAGGAAGGTGCATGAGCAAGACCCAGACAACCATACCTAACAAGTCTGCTTTGCTTTGGAGCCCTGTCAGCACAGCACCTGGAGGTGGCTGGCAGGGCTTTGAACAGGAATTTGTCAGGTTTTGTATTTTACCTTCAGGACTTCATCCTGGCTCCTAACTCTTCACATTCAGACACTCAGTGCAGTGCTCTGAGCCTTGCTCAGTCAGTAAGCAGCATCCACTGCCTCTTTTGGACCCCCTCCTAAGCCCCCACTGTGCTGCACATTCCAGGAAAAAATAAAGCTACAAAAACAATCCAGAAAGGAACCAAAGACAGGATTAGTGTCCCACTGCTGTTGGTTAATGTATGTTTCTTGAGAGAAGCCAAGTTTCTCTTTCTTGTCAAGCCTTCTTCTGGAAGGGAGGACATTAATACAAAGAGAAAAGGCTCAAACCTCCTCAAGTGTAGCTGTTTCAAAACAATCTAAACCAGCAATATAATAATAATAAGCTTGCTGCAAACAAATGAGTTCCTGAGCATGGCAGGGCATTGATCACAAAGTCTGCTCACCCAGGAAGCACACAGAGCTTAAGTATATCTGGGAAAACTGTCTCCAGGCACCGTGCTGCTGTGCCAACCCTTTGCTCCTGAGAGTGCCTTTTCAAAGATCACGAGGACAGGAGAGGAGCAGTGAGGGAGAGCCCTTCAGCCATTGCCAGCCCTTCACCAATTGCTGTGTTTGGGAAGCAGAATGTTTCCTGAAATTGAAAATAACCCCATGCAGGCCCTTAGTACCCCCCCTTCCCAACTTCCAGGTAACAATAGAGTGCCTGGAAGCCTCTCCCTCCCTGTAGCACAAAACATCTCCTGTGCAGCCCTCCCCAGACCTGTCCTCTGACAGCCACTGAGAGATTTCCCATCTCTGCAGCCTGAGTTAGGATCCTGAGTTAGGGCTGCATGTGCCTGAAATGTACCTTTTGTGCACAATTTTAGGGACAGACTGCTGACTTTGGAGAAGTCCTGCTGTACCAGTGAGTCCAGCTCAGGTAAGTCAAAGTGCTTCAACAGAGTGAGTCCACATCAGAGACTTCTCAAATACCGGTTTACAGCTGCAGTTCACAGCTATTTGTCACAACTAAGAAGCAGAGTGACACCTCTGCCTCACTGCCAGCATCAGGACAGAGGAGTGTCATCAGTGCAGGTGCCCGTGGGGCAGCCCAGGTGCACAGGAGCAGGGGAAGCAGACGTGATGCAACACAGATGGGGCTGCAGGCTGGCACACTGCCACAAGTGAGGTACCAGGGAGGGCTCCTGAGCATCTCTGCCACCATACAAAACACCAGCACTGTGAAGTTCCTTTGCTCAGAAAGGATTTCCTGCCAAAGCCTAAAACAGCAACACAAGCGGGGTGCAAGGTGCAGTGATGGGAATGAGCTGTACAAGCAGCCCTGGTGCACACTGACCCAAGCCAACTGAATAATTGCTGTGTTATCCCAGGCCTCATTTCCACAAGAAGCCACCTGACAGCTGTTACCTCACAAATTGCTCCATAAAACAGGTGCAAAAGGAGCAGAAAGAGCTATGCTTCCCTTCCTTACTCAGCTGGAGCACCCAGAAAAGATGTTTATTAAGAATGATGCTTTCAGAGGGCTGGAAAGATATGAAGACACTCCAAGTTTCTTCCCCAAAGCAAGGCAGCCCTGCAGCAAACTGGACCTGAGGTGTAGCTTAATACAATCATGGATTCATAGAATGGTTTGGTTTGGAAGGGGCCTTAAAGATCATTTTGTTCCAAACCCCTCCCCACGATCAGGAACACCATCCCCTACCAGGTTGCTCTTTTGTGAGGTCTTCAAAGATCCATAGCTGGAAAGGTGCTAAAAATGCAAAGTGTATTCTCTAAAAACAAAAATCATATATATATATGTATATTTCTAGACTTCAGAAAAGCACTATGAATCCAAAGAAAAGTAAAGAAAATGCCAAATCCTCCATTTGGAGGAACGAGCATAAAACACTTCAGAACATAATCACTAAACAAGACAATATTTCCAAACCAGCCTTTTGAAATTGCACAGAGCAAAGGCACATACATCTAGATTCTCACAAGAAAAGAGCAGCTCACCCACTCGTTGTTTTGGTATTCTAAGAGGATCAAAAAGGCCATTTTAATTCTCCAAATCCCTCACAAAAATCTCTCTCAATCACATTTCAAGCAGGCTGGATGGAAGAGAAAGAAAATTGTGATCAGACACATCATGATTCAGGGAGATCTGAGTGCAGAAACTTGTGAGCATTTCCACAGAATGCAAAGCAGTAATTAAATGCTTCCTATGGAAAAGAAAGGTTGTCCCTTGGACACTTCTGTCAATCTGCATTTAACAGACACAGCAGCCCTCTCAGTTCAAGCACACGAGCACTCTGGTTCTTTGCTGGAGTGACCTTAGCTGTCAGCCCAGCCTGTCCTGTTCAATATCTGCAGCTCTGCCTGGTACATTCTGTGAGCATGTGTGGGGATGAGAAGATGCAAAAAGGAAAAAGGCACAATGAACAGGCAAAGCACTGGCCCCAATTAAAAAATTAAACAGGTGTCCTGAGACTGTCAGCCTGAAGATGGAGCATCTACATTTAATTAAAGGGATGAGTTTAGCAGAAAATGCCACTCCAGCTTCTGTCAGAATGCATGATTAATTTGTGATAAAATACCCAGCACTGTCTAACAGAAGCAGAAGGCTGGGGGACACATATTTACACAATAACTTGTTATTTCTTCAAGATATTACCAATGACCCTGAGCTTAGTGTCAGAGCATTAAAACAAAATTCTCACATCTGGTCTTTTGAAGTCTCAGACTTGCTGGAGGCTTTTCCCAAGTAGCCCCATGCAACAGCACTCCAAAGGCTGGGAAGGGAAAGCAAACCACTGGTGGAGACTGCTGCCTCTCCAGCAGCAGTGGGGTCATCCCTTTTAGTCTCAGTTCATCAGTCCCTCTCCTGCAGTGACATCAGGGCATGGCTCTCCCTTAAGCTCATCAGCAATGCCAGTCCCTTCCCAGTGATCCCTTAACCACCAAGTCTCCCTGCTCGGCAGCGGGCGCTGCCCCCGCTGCTAATCAACTCTGTTTCAATTAGTGGGCAGGGTAGGGGTTTTTCCACATGATTGATATACTCTGCTATTGAGCTGCTCAAGAGCACAATTATTTCTCCTCAGTCGTGGAGACTGTTTTGCAATCCATTTGGGTCAGGTAATGTGCACAGCAGTGCCCTGGAGTTTAACTTTCCCTGCCCATCTGATCACGTTTGTAGTAAAAACTGCAAGGTTCTCACTGGCTTTCAGCTAAGCAGGAGAGCTGGGGTTGATTCCAGCCCTGAGACTGAAGAGGAGGCTTCCAAGACCTGCCTACATCTTCCCCCAGGAGGGAACGTTGTCTTTTCCTGGCTTGGGCTGCCTGAGTCCCCACCTGTGGACACAGTCGTGCTTTGTTTCCCATGGATTAGATGGAAAGGTTTGAAACATTAAACCAACAAGGCTCTGAGGACACATCTGTGGAACTTCTGCTGAGTTGCTTCCCTGGATTGACACTCTGACACATCATAGTAGATACCAACATCTCCACTCAGGGCTCTCACCATCTCACACAACAGGCACTCACAGAGAGCCGATACCCATCTCTCTTCACACCCACAGGTGAACACATGGGGCCCACACTGAACGTGCCAAACCCTCCCAGGAAAGAGATTATTATTTCCCAAAGCACACCACAGTGCAACTGGCTCTGAACAGGACATTATTTGACACACCCAACTTCTGAATTTTAGGTCTTAATTCTATTCCTGAGAAAGATGAGGAAAAAAGGCAGGAATCACTGCCTTAAAGTTCAGCTCCACTTGATGTCAACAGATTTTTTCTACCCCATCCATGGCTAGAGTGAGACTTCTCTTTGGAGACATAGTGGAGATTATTAAGACTTCACTGAGATAACTTTGACTGTTCTGCAACAGAGTCACTTAATCAGCCACACACTAAAAGCAGGCAGTCATGCCAAAGGTGTATTGTCACCACAAATACAAGATGTATTACTGCTTGGACTGCCACCTAGCAAAGCTTTTGACTTTCCTGGCATTTCTCTTAGCTGTTGATAGTGGAATTTTCTATAACAAGTTCATGATATGTAAATAGCCCTTTTATTTAAAGCAGCCATCAGCTACCACCAGCAAGGACCTAAATTAATGATAACCTGGAATACTACTACTTCTGCTTTCACAGAGAGACAGCACTGTGAAAAAAAAACATTCTCTAAGTCTACAGCTGGGTACAGGCACAGTTATTTATGATTTGTATAGTCAAATGGTTGAACAACTGAACCAGGCCTGAGGACACAAGACTTGGACAGCAAACTGCCTGTCCCTCAAAAGTGCTGCCTCCAGACCTCAGCTGCAGCAGGAATTGCCTTCTTAGGCCTTCATTCCCAGAAGGATCAGCTGTCAAAGGAATGTCACAAAGCACCCATATCATATTTCACATCCCCACTTGCATGCTTGATTAAATTAATAGTCATTATGCTTGATACTAAAACTTTCTGAAGGACAATTCTTTGGTTTCTGAGAAATTTCCCACCTCGCACAATCAAACTTCCACAATCTCCTGTCACAGCCACAGTTGGCACTGTGGAGTTTTGCTCATGGAATTCACTTTCTCTGCACCCTCTAACTGGAAGATGGGACACAATACATCTCACAGATTCAGAACTGAGGGCATCACTCAGATCATAGAGGAAAAAGGAAAGGAAAATGCATCAGAAATAACCTATTCAAGAGGGCACTCCATAACCCCTTGGAGACAGTTGGTATATTTTATGTGTTAGCATTACATAAGCATGAAATGGACTAAACATTGGGCTCTTTGTCCCCTTTTCTAGCTGCTAGACTAACTCATTGCTTCCTTTTGCTCCCAAAAAGATGGATTTTCGCAGGCTTTCTGCAGTTCGAGCATTTTCAGTAATTAAACTTATCTCTGAGGCAATCACATTTAGGATTACTAGGTTTGCTATCTCCAGGCTAATAGGGTCAAAATGCTTAGCTGCCCTCCTGCCTGCCAGTTTATAGCATTTTGCTAATGGATCATTTCCTTCCGTGGGGATAACGCTCTGGCTATTAGGTGTTCTCCTGTTGCACAGCAATTTTAGGTGATCAGGCAGTAATAATAAGTGTTCTTGTTAGATGGGAGACTTTATTGCCAGGTTAAAGAGTTACAAAGCAATAAGAGAAACTTTTTGCTGGCAAAACAAGTTCAGGCAAAGACAAGGGACACTTCTGCTACTGGTTCTCCAGCTCCCACCTTGGTTATGCTCAGTGTTCTGCCACACTCCCAGACTGCAATGCTGCTCTGCTGATTGTACTTCAATGTTCACAGGTTGGAAGAGCCCAAGTCCAACAGGTTTCTATTTTAACTGCACCCCTGAGAAGCTCTGTACCTGCAGCACCTTGTATCTTGGTTTTATTGAGCATTATTCCCTTATGTCTCAGCCTCCCTCACCCACAGCAGCACAGTTTGCACAGTCCAAGATCTGAGCAAACAGAAATCCGTGAGTCTGGAAAAGTGGGGGTAGCAAGAGAAAGAAAATGTTGTATGCAAACTACTCCTTTCTCCAAAATGGAGTGTCTGTGCAAAATACCACCACTTAGGCCAACTTCAGACCCACAGAAATCACTATTTCCTCCCACTCTTTTCACTCCAAAGAGAGTTTATGCCTCTGTGGACAACAAGAACTTCAGTCATATCTAATGCATCCTAATCTCAGTGCAAAATGGAATGGCAGTGGCTTACCCCCAAAATGTGTTTTTCTGGCAGGACCATTTAATATTGTTCATTAGACCCTTCCAAATGAATGACTTAAAGTGAGAGGGGTTTGGATTTTTTTTTCCCTAAGTTACTTCAAGGCAATTACGTTGCACAGAAAGTAATAATCACTTGTCAGGCTCTCCACTTTGCACACAGAGCCTTATTTCCATAGAGGTGAACATTTAATAGTTCACTTGAATGCTCTTATTTTAAAGAATTTGGTGCAATCAGTGTGAACCTCACATTTTTTGTCTCTCTCTCTCTCTCCTCTTTTTTTTTT
>VZRX01000123.1:361092-401690 GCA_013398075.1 Notiomystis cincta
ATGGGTTCCATTCTCGAGAGCTCAAGAAAAGATGAATTAAAGTTAATTGGGGGTAAAATGAAGCACGCTAAAGTGTGTCTCTTGAGTTCACAGAACTGGAATATGCACAGAGAAGATCCACTCAATTATCTGTGGTAGTGAGATTTGTTTTGAGGAAACCCTTAATACTCAATCCACTTGTTCCTCTCACGGTCTCTGCCTGTGATCCCATCAGAGCTGGGCCCTGTGGCTGGATCAGTCTCACAACTGGAGACAATGAAGTCGATGAAATTCAAACTTGGACTCAGGGAAAACAGTGCTGCTGGTTCTCTTCCCCAGCACCACTTCACAGCCACTCCTCTGATCAGATTGGAGATGAAAAGGGAGAGAAAAAAGAATAGGATTTTAGAGAAGACTCAAGACCAAAGCCTTAATCAGTTATTTCCAGGAAGAATCTAACTCCAGAGAATAACTGCTGAGCAATTCTAATTCATCTTTGCTAATATCTACCAACTCTCAACTTATTTGCCACTAATCCCAAGCAGTTTGGTTAAAAGCAAACACATTTTCCCTGGAGATAGCTGCCTTTCAGCAGTGGGTGGAACAACTGCCCCTGAGATAGCTGCACCCCAGAATCACAAATCCAGATTTAACTCCCACTGGCACAGACCTGCCCTGGGTGTGAGTTCCTGAGCTCTCCACAGGCCCCCAGCCCCAGGTGAACAGGGGAAGGCCAGCAGCTGCCCTGGGCTCATGGGTTAGCTCAAGCACAGCGCTAAAGCGGGAGCTTGACAAATTATTATTTTTCATGCCACCTAATGGCACTGTAGTACAAATGAAACACGCCTCAGACTGGCCCAGGCATGCCTCTGACTGCAGAACAGCTTTAGCACACTGTGCACAACGTACAATTTGCTCTGGGATCTCTCTGAGTGAAAGACAAGTCATTAACGTCCTCTAAACATCCTCGAGGAGTGGTAAGACAAAGAACAATCATGCACAGGCTCTGCTCTGAATAGGATCCTGATTTCAGCACCTTGTCTCCTATCTCTGATCAGCTTTTGGCAGGTGAGCTGGTTTGCTGTCTCGGGCAGGTCTGGCTGCACTGGCCAGCGAGCTGAGCTGTGTTTGGGTTCCAGAGGGTGGCTGATCACAGCAGGACAGCAGGACAGCAGGACAGCAGGACAGCAGGACAGCAGGACAGCAGGACAGCAGGACAGCAGGAGCTGCTCTCCCGCCCCAGCCGGGCTCACTCCGCCTCCTGGACCAGGCTGCTCTGCAACCTCCTCGCTGAACTCCCTCTCACACTCTGGAGGCATCAGGTGCAGGGATGTCTGGAATATGAGATCAGAAGCAGGGAGGGGGGAGAGCAGAAGGGAGATCTGTGCCCTGCCTTTTTCACACCTTCTGATTCAGCCACAGCTACAGGCATCGCCTGGCTCTTCGCAGCTGCCTCCCACAGAAGCCCAGGCCATGCCCTAAATGTCAAGTCTGAATTTCCATAGTTATGAAGAGTCTGGATGTCAAGTGGCCCCTCCAGGCCTCGAATTCATCTCAGGTTGGCAGGACCAGCACAGAGAGCGTTCACAGTTCAATTACAGGCACGACTAAAGAGCAGGCACTGACAAACAGTGCAGCAAGAAGCTCTTTCTCTTTGAAACACTTCAGTTTGGGCCAGTCTGCACCAGGACATCTTATCAGGTTATACTATCCGTAGCTAAGGATATCAGGTTATATTATCAATAACTAAGGATTAGCATTTAATTAGCATTAGCATATAATCAGGTTATATTATCAATAACTAAGGATATCAGGTTATATTATCCATAACTAAGGACTGGCACCTCTAAAATTTTAAATATGGTGGTCACCATCTACAAGAATGCAAAGCCATTGTCCTCTATCATTACCAGTAGTTTCTCAGGACAAATTCTTCAGTACACAGAATCTTGCAGCTCTAAACAGCAAGACTACCTGTGACAGTGAATCATGCTTTGGTTCAAGGAAATCAGCCTGCAAAAACATTCTAATACTGCCCCAAGCTCATGAAGTATTGATGGAAGGGCTTAATGTATTTTTCCCCCTCAAAAAATACTAAATATTCTTTTTTCCCTGATTCCTTTATGCTGTTTCCCTTTGATGAGTAATAAATAAAAAAGCAGTTGAAAACAGAATGTAAGTGCAAAGCCCCAGATCTGAAAGGGACAAAGACTCCATCTGTCACAGAGAAATCCAAAAATCCAAGTACCAGCACAGAGCCCACCTGCCAAAAAGGTTTTATGTTTATGTTAAGTGTGGCTTTAAGGAACAGAAATGTTCTGGCAGATAAAGACAGCCATGAGAATGACTAACTGAGATGCACAGACAATAATTCCCTCCTTTGATTTCCTCTACTGTCACTGCTATCAGTTAGACATCTGAATGAAAAATCAGCTTAGAAACTTTGATCCCTTTAAAAACAGAAAAACAAACTCTGTAATCCAGAAATCCTTAGAGGAATATAGAACTTTAGCATCCCCCTATGCAGCACATTTGCTGCAGCTGAGGAGAGAAGGAGCCTGTCCTCCACACCTGCCTTGGCAGGGCTGTGCCTTGGGCCAAGCAGCTCAGGGTCCAGCATGTGCAGGCAATGGAAAACTCATGTCTCTTCTCCCTTCTGGGCCCAATGTGAGAGGGGGACAGACAGAGAGATTTGTTCTTCAGTGCTGCTCACAGAGCACACTCACCCTCATGGCTTGCTTGCCATTCTGCATATTTAAAAAAAAAAAAAAGCAGAATTTAGGATTGATATTTCTCAGGCAGAAATGGAGATGGTTGAGTGGCCAGCTGTACCAAACAAGAGGTACCCTAAATAGTTCAGATTCCTCCATGCAGGCTTGTTTTTCTCCACATTCTGTTTTGCTCCTAGTACACACAGACTCTGCAATATCCAGCTGCTTCCCCAGAGCTCAGCCCTTTGCCTTCACCTCAAACACTACACCTTTACCTTTATGTTGAATTAAAATAAAGATTTTTGTTTCTTTGGCCAAAGGCCAGGACCCAAGTGCTGGAAAATGAAAACACAGTGGGCAGTACTGAAGGGCAGAAAGAGTAGAGATTGCCAAGGGGCAGCTCTGTAGCACCATAATTAAATGTCCTGAGATAGTTCTCTAAAGGACACAAAGACCTCAGCACTAACCCTTCTTGGATATTGGGCACCACAGCCCCAGCACTAACTCTGCACTGGATAAAATAAACTCCAAATTGCAGAAATATCAATGATTTCATCACAAAACATCAAAATCTGCCACAGATCCAGAGTGCAACCTGCTCAAATCATCACACAGGCACCACTGCACCTGGAGGCTTTCCAGTTATCCCCTTGGCTCCGTGCTGGGTCCTGCCTTGCCCAGCCAGGAGCTCTGACCCTCTCCAGGTGGGATGGGGCAGCAGCAGGGCTGTAGAGGAGCAAACCAGGCTCCTTCCTGAGGCACAGGGCAGCAGGGAGGGCACACAGGGGCCATTCCCAGCTACCTCCTCTACATCTCTCTCCACTGAGCCACCCTGACTCGCTCTGGGTGCCCTCAACATCCCTGTCACCTCTGTGTGCTCCTCTTCCCAGGGACCTCCTGGGCTCTTTGCCAGCTCCATCACCCCACCTCTGTAGACACACAAGAGACCTGCCCTTTCCAAGAAGCCTCTCAGACCCATGGCCACTGCAGCCAACACTTTCCTCCTGGAGTCTTCCTGGGTCCTACACATTGAGGGAGGCAAAGGCAGCTGGTTTCACACCCTCACATCTGGAGCAAACCTCACATTGTTTTCCTCTCCTAGCACAGCAGTCCTCACTGATGGCTTTTCTCCCAAAAAATCCTAAATAAATGCTACTCTATCCCCCCACACAGGCACAGCACAGCTGCTACAAACCAGCCCAGCTCTCTGCTGCACCTTCATGCCTCTCCCCCCTGGTCAGGAGAGCTTTGAGGTGGAATGTGCCCCCCAGAGGATGCCCTTCAGTGGGGTCACTGGAACAGCCCCCTCCTCCAGTTCCCCTGCCCTGCAAAGGGGCACTGGCCCCAGTGTGCCACAGATGGAGAGCAGATATGAAAAACAACAGGCTTGAACACCCCTGCACCCTGACCATTAACTATAATTGTATTCTACATCAATCACAGGAGTTTTCCCCTTAAAGGTTATTAAGTATAATTTCTACTATGCAAATAGTTCCAGCTTCATTAATGGATTTTTGGTTTCTAGTAGAAGTTATTCTTTGATGAATGTCTCCAGATGTCAGTATCTGAAAAATGTATTGGGGGGAAGGAAATTCTCTCTGATGCAACGTAAAAAAGGTCCATTGGAGAGAGGGGGCTGGGGAAGATAGAAATATAATTAAAACAATTAAAATTCCTATCTCATGACCATTTACAGATGCTCCAAAGTGGCTCTAAATTAAAGGGAAATGTCACAGAACATGGATGCTTCTGCCAAAAAGTAGCATTAAAAATGACAAATTCCAAACAGCCTGAAGATTCTCGTTAAATCCAAGGCTTTAACAGCTCAACCAAGGCAAGCAGAGTGGGTAGACTGAAAAAAAAAATATCACATCCAACAGTCAGCTGTGGAAATTAAGGAGAGGTGACCAGGGAAAAGCTATCCAGCAGAACAAGGAGCCAACATGAGACCTATGGATTTTCAGATTTATTCCCACCAGATCACATAGTTTTTCCACCATCTCATCTTTAATGGATTCAGGCCGTCTGTTACCATGACCCTGGTTGCTGTCTTGTCCTAACCACAGATTTATTTTTTTATAAGTGTTTAAAAGCTCTGGTGATGAAAGGCTTCATCTGATACCAAGATTTGCTGGATGAAGGCTCCCATGTATATGTACACCCCAAGTCCCAAGCCAAGGCAAAGAGAAGGCTGGGGGGCTGCATTTCCTCTGCTTTTTCTATTGTTGTTTTTCTCCCTCCCCTTCTCTCCACTCCTGTGAGAAATTTCTTTTGGAATATTTTCTCACTTATATTGTAAGAAACCTCTGCTGGTGTGCCTGAGTAGGGAATCTTGTTTTATTTTTTTTTTCCAAAGGCCATCTGCCTAAACTTCTTACACTCTCTCCCATTTAGGTTTAGAGTGGAGAAACTCAATTATAACAAATACAATAAATATTTATCGAACTGTTGAAGGCAATAGCATATGCTGAACACGCTCTGTTTCCCTGGATGTATATATATATATAATTTTTTTTTCTTCTTCCCCCTGCATCAAGCCCTTGTTCTGTCAGAATTGTTTTCATGTTAGCATTAGTCAGCCACTCCCCACGTGTCAGCAAATGCAAAACACGCCCGCTGTGAGACGGGGAGCGCGGGTGCCACTTTGCAGCTCCTCGGGATGCGAGCTGGCACAAAGACAAAGCGCACACAAAGGATGGCGGGCGCCGCAGCCCGCTCCTCCCGACAGCCCCGGGGAGAGCAGGATGCCCCGGAGCGGGGCTGAGGTGGCACAGGGAGCACAGAGCTCGGGAGAAGCTGTAGGGGAAGGTTCCCGGCAGGACCCAGCCCCGCGGGGCACAGCTGCTCCAGCGCAGCCGCGTCTGGGCGCGGGGTCAGCTCCGACAACCTGGAAGCAGAGCCTGCTAAGCGGCCATCTGTAGGTGGTTTGCTTATTTACAGGCCTTTCAATAGCCCAGCTCATCATTACCTAATGAATGGTAATGGCCTTGGCCGCGCTCTGCAGCTGCAGAGGAGGTGGGTTCTCACTCCTTCTCCAGCCTAGGAAGAGCATTAACTCTGCATGACTTCACTCCCAGTTTGGTTGGAAGTATCCCTCTCTGGCTAAGGACTAGGCTAGACCTAGAGGGGGATTTGGCTCAGGCTGCCCTCTCTGTGACGGCCAAAGCACACAGGATCCACCCTCCAGAGCACTTGGGGGCTGCTCAGCTCTGCTGAGCTGGCTGCTGGCACGGCAAAGCCTGAGGAGCGGGTCCAGCCCCAAACAGAGTCAGTGCGAGTGCTGGCAGAGCAAGCAGCTCAAAATCCCCCCAGGGGAGTGGAGCCAGGGTCCCACAGGAGGAGTGTGGGTCTGTAAGATCTGATCTCATCACAGAAAGACCACGGCACAGGCAGGAAATTAGCTCAGCCTTGCAGCACGCAGCGTAGTGCCCCAGCCAGGGAGAATTATAAGACAGGAAATTATTGTTGACTGGATCCATCATTATTCTTTTACCATCTGTTACCTTCAGGTTAGTGTTTTTCATAGCTCATACTGCTTTTCAGCATTGCATCCAATTTTAACTGACCAGGAGCTAAAAAAAACCCAAAAAAGTTCAGATTTTGATCAGTTCACCTTTAATTCCCAAGGAAGATTTCTGTCATGAAAAATGCTACAGAATCATTAATGAGCAGTTGTAGTGGAGACTTCAGTTTAATCTCCCATCCATCAGACAGCACCTTTGGCATTGCAGTGACCCCAGGCTTCCCACAACACCTGGCACTTACACAGTGCTTCACCTTCTCTAAGCATTTAATTGGCATAATAGATTAATGCTTATTGATTAGCTGACTCAGAAGGAGACCACCACATCCCAGGTTCCTGGTGTCCCTTTTTTGCAGCACACAGCCTTTAGCTGGTGGATAGGAAGGAGCTAGTTTAACCTCTTAGTGCCCAGGCTTTCACAGGTTTAGTGGTACAGGGCATGAGAAGGTACCAAGTGACACTCACAGGAGTGCTAAAAAGGGGACTCACAAATAAATAACCTCAATATTAACCACCCTACATTTCTACAAATAATATTAAAGAAACAGTGCCTAGTTGCTTATTTGACCTAGGATTACTAATTTCTTTTCCCTATTTCTTTGGGAGCACACTTCCCCTCCCATCCCCTGAGCCTGGCTCAGGCCCCCAAGCTCAAACACATCAAGAGGCCAAACTCTCTAAGTAAATAATTACAGAAGTTTTCCAAAGCTCCAAACCACTAGGGGAAAAGTGTCCCTTGCAGGGCAGGCAGGAGCACCATCCCCATCAGAGGCAGGTGTGCACATGAAGAGCAGCAAAGCCAGTGAGGTTGGAGCACACATCCTGTGAGAAGCAGCTGAGGGAGCTGGGGAGTTTAGCCTGGAAAAGAGGAGGCTCAGGGAGGACCTTACCAGGCTCTACAACTCCCTGGAAGGAGGCTGTAGCCAGGTGGGGCTCAATCTCCTCTCTCAAGTGACAACAGGATGAGAGGAAATGGCCTCAAATGGCCTTCCCAAGGAAGGTTTGGGTTGAGTAATAGGAAATTGTCTTCAGTGCAAGGGTTGTCAAGCATTAGAACATTCCCACTCAGGGAAGTGGTGGAGCCACCATCACTGGAGAGGTGTAAAAGACATGTAAATGTGGTATTTAAGGTCAGAGTTTAGTGGTAGAATTGGCAGTGCTGAGTCAGCAGTTGAGCTTCAAGGTCTTTCCCAGCCCCAATGATCCTGGGATTCTGTGTTCCTCTGCACAGCCACCTCCAGGAAGCACAGAAAAGCTGCTTTAAACGTCTGGGCTTCCCTTTTTTCAGCAAAACACACCAGTGTCCTCCCTTCAGGCAATGAGCACTGTTCTTAATGGATAACCACCAGCTTAAGAGAAGGCTTAGCAAGCACAAATGCTGCCTGTAACAAAACACTTTGGGGCAGAAATAACATTCTTTAACACCTTCTTTGGCTAGGATTTAATAAGTGCGAAATCAATGTTATAATCAAACGTAATACTCGTTTCCTGGAATAATCCTCTGACACAGCACTTGCTATTTCAGCTGATTAGAAGCATTGTTCAAATAATAGAAATTCCTGATCAGTAACCCAGGAGTCCAAGGCAAGTTTTTTATTGTAGCCTAAGGCAGTTACTTCCCTTCATCCTCAGTGTTCACAAGTGGAGAAACACCTGTAGGAATTCTTCTGTTGCCATTGACTTAAACACTGTGTTCTCCCAGCAGTGGATAAATAGTGGATGATTAAGCTGTTGATGCCTAAGCACCAATATGTTTGTGATTAACAGCCAGACCTGTGCTCTTAAGGTCTGGTTTTTATTTTATTTTTCATATTTCAATAGGCAGAAGCAGAGAGGGAATCTCAGACTGCAAGACTGAATGAGGGAATGCAGGAAAGTCCTCAGGCTACAGGGATGGGATGCTGACAGTCCTAGGTGAGTTCGACAGGTGGAAAACATCTATCTTCAAAAGACTCACTGTCAGACAAGATAGTTTTCAATAAAGAGATGAAACTGATGGGAGGCTTTCTTTCTGCATTTCTGCCTGCTTTTGGCAGAGCAGACCTGTGTGTGCACGAAGGAGTTATGACTTGACAGCAAGTTGTAAAGCTTTCCCTTCTTATCAAGGCAGAGCAGCTGAGACAGCCTCTTCTATAGTTGGCTTTTTAATTGAAAGATTAGGAGTTCTCTTATGCAGCTTGCACGAGACACAGCATTTCAGAGAGGTCACCCAAGGTCCGGGTGCTCTGATAACTCCAGGGGTGGAGCTGGCAGGTGCCAGCAGCAAGGGGAGAGGAGAGCTGGGGGCTCTCACCAGGAAAGGGTCTGATCAAGCACCCCCATTCCAGTTCAGTGCCCCTCAGGCTCGAGGGTGGTGGGCTGCACAAAGCCCCAAAAACCAGAGTTCACCCTCTTCATGTCCCGGGTGGCTCAGGCTCCCCTCGGTGCAGGGGGACTGGCTCACAAAGGTGTGCAGAGAGCACAGATTAAAGCAGCCCAGCCTGGGACTGAGCCCAGGGCAAGGGCCAGGGCTGCTGCCTCCAGGGAGACTTTCCAAGGAGGCAGCAGCTGCATCTCCTGCCTGGGGAAAGGGACGGACTTCACGTGGGAGACAGTGGAGAGGACACCTTGGCACCATCATTAGTGGGATTTGGATGGTGCACCTTGAGCTCCTATTTAGGCCATCAAATCTCATTCATTTAACTTAACTTGGACTCCTGTAACCCCCCAGGGAAACAGAGAACACTCCAGCATGGCTGTCCAGTGGAAAAGAGTCAGGAGATGTCTCCCAGAAGAACAAGAGAGGCAGAGGAGATTCACCCTGCTGCATCCCCCTCTCAGCTCAGCTGCTCCTGGCACACCACAGCTGCACCACATCCTGGCAGGGAACAGCTGGAAAACAGCTGGGATGCAGGGACACACTCCCAGCCCATCTCTCAGTTTTCTGTGTCACAGCCCTCCACAGACTCATCTGGAGTAAATTTTCAATCACTTCTGAGTTGGGGTATGCCAAAATCCAGGCCATAGGATCCTGGTGTCTGCAGTGCAGCACAGAGAGCAGAGGCATCTGCCAGCACCCTGGGAAACAGGAACCCACAGTAAACACCTTCACAAGAAAGGGTGCCTGTCACAGTAAACAGATGCACATTCCCACTTATTGCTGCACTGCCATACACAGCCCAAGACTGATTTCCAGACTCAAATGGTTCATTACTGAGGAGAACAAAACAGGAAATGAAGACAGAGTCACTAAGGGAGAGCACCCTGAGTGAACATCCTCTGCTTCATGCTTTAACACCTGGGAGAATAACACAAACCTGGCCTGCTAGAGCAGGTCAAGGATCCCTGGCATCTTGCACATGAAGACACAATTACATTAAATAACACAAACTTTGTTTTCCTCAACATATTTGAAATTAAACTCCATTAAAATGGAAGAATGTAGATTTTTTTTTTTCAGCTGATAATCTATTTCTGTTTTGTTTGAATTAGGCTTAAGAAAAAAAGGAAAGTAAAAGGAAACTCTTCTCTTTAAGCCTTGCAAAACTCATCCATCACCCATCTGTCCACCTTGCACCTCATTATTTATTATTCAATACTCAACAAGCTAGCATGCCAGTTAAGATTTTCCCTGAAGAAAGCTGGCATCTAGACAGACAGCAACTGCTATCAAAATGTTTCTTTTTGATTTCTCTGCCCTCCCTCACTCCATCCCTTGTGGTGGGAATAAATATAAAACCTTTAAAGTAAATAAAACACTTTTTAATGAACCAGCAAAAACAAGAGGAAAAACAAAACTAAACAGAAGTCTGTTTTCTTTAGTCAGACTTTACCAGTGCTCCATTAAATCACTGTACTCCTGGTCACTTTCATCCTCCTGAGCTCTCACCCACAGGAGAAATCTGTCTCGGACACGTTCAGGCTTCTGCATACAAGGCACATCTGTTGTTCAGACCTCAGGTCCAAAGCAGAACTACAGCCATGATGCTTCTTTTCCAGGCATGCCTCTAATGAGATGATTTAGTTCAGTGGATGCTGGAAAAGCAGCTACCACAACCCAGCAGCCTCATCTCAGCTGTTTGCTGCCCAAGCCAGGGCAGCCAGAGGTCCTGCCAGGGCTGGGTCCATCCCCTCCAGCACCACCACCACCCTCCCAGGGGCACAGGGGGAGCCTAAAGGTCACTGCAAATGCAGCCTCTGTTCACCAGGGACTGCCTGCAGGTCCCCTTAGTGTCAGGGGGAATCCCCAAAAGCCATATTTTGCTTTCTGACCAGATTATGCTGGCAGCCTCCAGCCAGTTTGGCTCTGCAAACAGATGTTCCAGCAAGAATTCCCCATTCCCATCACACTGCACCCAACAGTGCTGTCCAGAGGCACCTGTCCCTGTCAGTGTCCAGCTGCCAGGGCCAGCCACACACTCCTCTGCCCTCAGGTAACCCAGCATTTGTGCTGCCTGCCTGGGCAGCTCTTGGCTCTTGGGTCAGCAGGCTCTGCCATGCATTTGAACCACATTCAAGGGTATCAGCCCTGGACTTGGATTCTCACCACCCAATGCACTGGGAGATAAACACACAGCTGCAGCTTCCACCTCCTCCTCTATTTTGGGATTTGCAGAATAATTTAACAGTGGGCACCACTCCCAGCCTGAGGGTTACAGCCCCACAAGGCAGCTCTGTGTTAAAACATACACCTCAGAAAGAAAATAAAGCCCCAGCTACCTCTGAAAATAAGGCCTTTCCCCCCCTACTCTTCCAGACAGAGAACAACCTTGTGGCAAAGACAGAACAGGGTAAACAAAGTGCCTTCCTCTCCACGATAACACCTTCCTATTTTTGTATCTTGTATCAAATAACATCCTCCTTTATAACACTCACAGCAAGAAAATTTATCAGGAAAAACATAAGACAGAAAAGGTGAGATTTTTTTTTTTCCTCCTTCTCTTATCTCAAAGTTTCCTGCCTGTCAGGGTTTCACACATTGGTTGATGTGTCTTTCATGTAATACATGAATATAATTTATGCAGGAGTGTATCTGCAAGTGTGTGTGTTAGTGGGATCTATCTGGGTGCATGCAGGCACCTCTGTGAGTGAGCAGCTTACACAGAGCCTGTGAGAATAGCTGGATTTGATCATTATAGGGAAAAGCTCCATTAGTTTTCCAGCCTGGTGCTCCTCCAGAGCCAGGCCCTTGGTGCTCAGGCAGAGCACAGACAATTTGAACCACAGGAGTGTGTGAGGAGCTGGGCTGTGGGGCAGGAGCTCTCACACAGTGACTGCCACCCTCAGCTGCAGCCCAGGAGCTCCAGGATAGTCCTGGCACCTCCAGGCCAGGCATGTGCCAAAGGTGACACAGACCCCTGGCAAAATCCATAAACACAAAGACACTTTTCATCCATTCACCACAAGGAAAAAGAGAAGGAAGGAACAAAACAAAAACAAAACAAAAAAACCAACCAAACAACCAAAAAAACTCCATATAAACCAAAAAGCCTTGGAGTTTGGGGTTGGTTTGTTTCTTGTTTCAATATCTCCTCCCAATGCCTCATTTTTCATTTGTATTCCAGTAACTTCCACCAGTGATGTAATGTCCTCATTCTCTAACTTCCTTATCATTAAGGTCTAAAGCCCACTCAGCAGTAAACTGAGACAAGGAATAAATGATTTCTGTCCCTGGTCATGCTGCAAGAGGGAGGGAGAAGCCCTGGACACCCACAGGGGCATCCCACCCACGGGTGTATCAGGCCCTGGAAAAGCACAGCTGCATCCCCCTCAGCCTGGCTGAAGCATCATCACAGCACCTCTCATATCAAGTAACTGAAAATGCTTAAAAATGTCACACAAACACAGCTTAGCTACACACACCCCCCTCAAAGTACAATGTTCTGGTGGGGAAATGGTCTTTTCAAATGTGTTGTCTCCAGAAATAGCAGCATAATCTAAAGTGTCAGTTATTTCATAAATACAAACTAGCAAGACTTGCAGTTCTCTCTGGGTTTTGGTGGGTTTTTTATGAATCTGCTTTACTCCTTCAGCTGCTTACTCATTTGCACTTACCTTTTAGTCTGATCATGTAAAAGGTTTTGGAACAAGTACAGAGGAAGAATAAAAACATAATGGTTTCTCACTGCTCGAGGGCATAACTCTAATTAAAAAGAACATTCTTGCTTTTAGCACCCAGACTTCTCTCTCCAAAACCTGAACTTTGACATTTTCAAACTGAGATTTAAAACAAGAAAATAATTCTCAGTGCCACGAGGAAGGACTGCCTGCATTGTACAGCGGGAAAGGGGAGGGATGAGGGAGATAGAGGTTCAAGGCTAATGGACTTATCAGGGAGTTTGAGGGAGGGAAATGCAGATTTCTCCTCAGCAGGACCGCGGCTCAGGCTCGGTGCGGCTCCAGTCCTGCTCCTCCTACCTGCGGGATGCGCTGCTCCCTCTGCTTGGATGGAGACGACACAAACACACCAGCACCCAACAGGGGACAGATATTTGGGTATTTTCCGCCCCTAAAAGACCTCGCAGGTTTCCAGGGCCGAGATCAAAGCGGAGCTCCTCGCTGGCTGCAAAACGTGTCCCCTTACAGGGCGCGGTCCCAACTTCGCGGCTCCTCCGCAGCAGAGGCTCAATTTTCCTCTCAAACTGGATAAATCACATTGTATTGCAGCTGCAAACACACCCTCATCAACCCCCTCCGCCTCTTTCTACCCCTCTTCACACGTTTAAGTGAATTGGCACAGCAGTGGAACCTGGCAATTCCTGCTGCCGAGACACAGGTGTGGCGAGCCAGCATCTTCTTCCCTGAAGAGTTTTTGCTTACAGCCCCCTTTACTCTTGAGATATATGAACTATAAATTGTAAGAATATTTGTAAGTGTGTATTTTATAATTACCTTCTTATAATCAGCTGAGAAAAAAAATCACTTTTGGATTAGGACTGGGGAAAATAAGGAAAAGTGTAGAACTACAACCTCAGAAGCCAAAAAGGCAATAGACACAAGACCAAGAGATGAACAAATGGAATTTTTGAGGTTAGGAATCAGGAGTCATTCAAAAGAGCAATTTGGAGAGGTGCATTACAGTTACAAAATTGATAGCAATATAAAATTAACTCATACTACTTTATTTTAACTTCAACACATTACACACCACAGTTCATTTCCTCTTGTAACAATTCAATCAAGGAGCAATTAAATCATTATCACCTCCATCCAATATTAGTATTAATTTTATTTTAAACATCAATATAGAGGAAACATTTACCAACAGCAAATAAAATCCCACACACATATACATGGATTTCTGTGCTGAAAATTAGCTCATCAGCTAACGTGAATGGATGACTAAATAATTCCAGTGGTTCATATCCAGCACATATTCCTACACAAAGCACATGGAACTGCACCTAATGTGGCAGAGATGGAGGGGTTCCCAATGGGAAATCTGCACCCCAGGCTACCCAGTGCAGGGCCCCTGCAGGAAGGGAGATTCTCCATAACTCAGCATCCACCTGAGTGGCAGAAGCTCTGAGCTTGCAGTGCAGAGAGCTAATGAGTGCTATCAAACAGCACATGTTGCCCATAGAAACATTTGTACGAGGAGCATCCTTGTGATAGGACATGCTGCAGAGCTCAGGAGCAGCTGCAGGATAATTTATTTTTGATTTGCAGTCCTCATCCTGTATAATAACATTAACTAGCTCCTTGATGATTGACCAGCTTCATCCATCAGATGTTTCAAAGGAAAATAAAGCCACTCTGGAAACATTATATATTTTTCCTTTTTTTTTTTTTTTCTTGCCTACAGGAGAAGAAATACTTTTCTCAGTCTTCATTTGCAACATCAAAAATGCATCTACACATGGATGAAACCTTGCAAAGGGCTGGTCAAGGACACAGGAGATCTGCCCAGCAGCCCTACAGAACTACAGGTCCCAGACCTTGACATAGCAGTGAAGGAAGAGGGGAGATATGGACCATCCTCTCCACCATCACTCAGCTTTGGCTGGTTTGGGAATATCCATCAAAGCACTGCAGAATTTTGCAATCATTGTCCTGCTGGGGTTTAGTTTATTTGGGATTTTAATTGTGTCCAGCAGTAATGGGTAATGAGAACAGAGGCTGTGAAACTCGCCCGCTGTGCCAGCACACACAGAGGGTTTTTCCAAATCATTTAGAGTGATTTAGATACTGGGAAAAAAAAAGCCCCCAGACCTCAACTAATTGTTAACTAAGATATGCCCAATTTCAATTATTCCACTGATTGATCTCTAAGTGATAGATTTTCAAAAGGACCTATTAATGAAAAGTGTCCAGTTGCCATTAAAATGTAATGGGATTGGTACCTAATCTGTTCAGGCTCCTTGGAAAAATCCAGTTTAAATTAATCTGTGGAGAAGCTTTGCACTTTAAAGACTACAAGTTAGTAGAATTTACTCTTGCACTGCATAAATGTGATGAGTGCTAAATAAGAGGCTCCTGGAGCATCTGTCCATATGTCCCTGCCCTGGACAACACCATCCTTTCTAATCCAGTTCTGCACTTGGGCAGTAGAAATCCCCTAATTTCCACTAACCATATGTTAGCTTTGCCATATGGAAAAGAATATGCAGTAATGAGAGTGGTGACAGAGCCAGATTTCTTCCCATATGTAATCTAGAGGATGACAGTCTCTGCAAGGAGAAAAAGCCAGGTACAGCCTGTGTATGTCCTGCAGGGAGAGCCCAAATTGCCCAGCAAACACATCATGAAAAACTCTCACAGAGAGTCTTCACAAGGATGAATTATCTGCATAATTATTTTATAGTTGTACCCATGTACAAAAGCTTGGTAGTCTGCCATGAGTACTAAGACTTCAGACTGCAAGCAAAAACCTGATTATTTGGTATTACTGAGAATGCCACTCTTACAGAAATTCAGGGCTGTCTTGATGGGGTTTTATCAGCAGCATTTCAGAAAAAAAGAATGTATCATTTATGTGAAAAACACACCTCATGGTTATGAATTTGTGTGTTTCCAATATTAAGATGCTGCTAATAGGCATCTTCTGTCTGACAGGAGTGATGCAGGTGGCACAGTGGGGACATAGAGAATGTTTGCCTGTCTTTGCCCAACAGAACTTGGGTTTGAGTCACAGGCAAGAGTCCAGTGGTGGCAGTGTCCCTCTCCTACCCATCTCCTCACAGACTGAAAGCTCTGCAATCCAGGAAAAAAAAAAAACCAGAAATCCAGGGAAATATTTGTCAGGTGCCCAGTTGTTCATCTCAGCTATTCATCCCCCCTGTCTCACCTCAGCAGGCTGTGGAAATGACTATTCCAGACTGAGCAGAAGCCTGGAGGATGTCACACCCAGAGTGGCACAGGGGGATGGATGTGTGGCCAGGGCTGACACAGATCCTGGTGATCCTGACCTTGGATTAGCTGAGGCAGACCTCAACCACTATGCTCAGGCAGCTCTCAGGGAAATGGGAGAGGCATAAATTATCTCCTGTGCTAGGCTAATTCCTTCCCTCTGCAAGGAAATCCATGTCTCTGAATAAAACAAAGCTTTCTCCTTCCTTCCATGGTGCCTCCAAGCAGATGTTCACATGTTCCCTATTCTGAGTGCTGATACAGCCCAGAAAGGTTATCTAATTACAGAAACAATACTTATTGGATGCACTAATGCTTCTGCAATTTTAATAGCAATATGATAGCTAGGATTTATATTATTTTCCTTTTCTGATTAATTATTTACATAGAGACAAGCATAGATTATTAAGTACGTGTGCGCTGTGCCAGGCTGCAAAGAGATTTTTTTTTTTAAGAAAAGGGAAGAAACAGACTTTAAACTTTTTTGGAAACAGTCATCCAAGTGCTTTGATATCCTGTGATCCAGCAATTTGCATTTAGGCTCCTGGGACCTTGGTTCAGAGCACAGATTTGATCCAAGACACTACAGGTAATGTTGTGGCTTCCCAGTTTGTAGCAAGCTGCAGCAGGGAGAGAAAACACTGCTGTCAACACATCCCTCCAGGAAAGATGTGTTTAGCTATAAGCCTAACCAAATGCCTCAGAAGAGTGCATGGGACTGGGAAACATCATGAAATTTAGGCTGTTTTGCAGTGACTGGTCACTGTTCTCTATGTAACATCCCAAAGGTGCTAAAGGGAGTCAGGAGAAAATTTAGGAACAACCAAGATTTCAGAGAGAGACATCTACCATCTGCTCAACCCATTTCAAAGCATAGCCATGACTTCCTCTGATAGAAGCAGACATTTCTCCTCTTTTTAGTAAAAAAACCTCCAACATCTGTCTAAAATTTACCATATTTTCCTAAGATCAAGTAATTCTTGGAGATTTGCCCCAATATACTTTAACAGACAAGTCAGATAATTATTGCTAAATGGCAACATTGAGCCTGGCCAGCTATTCAGGTGGGATGATCTCATTTTCAATATTTCATTAAAAAAAATTCAAATTAGCTTAAGACACTCTTAAGGCTACAGATAAAATTCTGCCCTTTACAGAAAACTGGAAACCATGGACACTGCACAACCATTCAGCTTGAAACACAAATCTCTGTTTAACATCTGTGCAAATTCCTCCACATTTGTTTATCATTCTGCACACCAAAGAGCACTTTACTAACTTTCTGCAAATCCAGATATTTCTATGAAATGGTGTTGTGGTGCAGTGGTAAAATTAATGAGAGGAAACTCCTAAAGAGGAAAAAGACAAATCTTTATGCTTATGTCATTAAATTAATTCAGCCTGGAAAGAAATTAATCCTATCAAGTTTTAATCAGGTGGTGACTTTGCTTTGATTTGTGAATAACAGTTTTAATAAAAGATATTTCACAGAACAGAAGAACCTCTAGTGCAAAATGCCCCACAGCCTCATCCTCTAACTGGGAATTTCTGGTCATTAAAAAAAGCCAAAGCAAAAGCAGAACTATCACTACCTACCTCATCTGCAGCTATGAAAATGTGAGTGAGAGGTCAGAGGAGGGGGGGGGGAAGCAAGTCCTTGGAAAAAAGGGCTGGAAAAGATAAAATCTAATTAGAGTGACTCTAAAATCTCACCACCCCTCATGAGTTAGGAGGGAACAAAAGCAGGAGTCCATGAGCCTTAGCAGGGCACTCAGCTCCTTCTCACATCAGCTTTCATGGCATTGCAGAGGGATTATGTAAATCACTTCTGGCAGAAATGTACCATAAAACCTGGAGGGAATTCCTCCTTCCCCCAGCAGGACCAAGCCAGCAGCCTTGGTGGCAGTGGCAGTGCAGGGGAGGATCCTCACCTGAGCCCATGGGAGACCCTCCCAGTGGCTGGAGGACAGAGAGACACAAAGAGCCCTCCAAATCCCTGCCACTGGAATACAGCTGTGCCACCCTTTCTGGGAGCTGAACTACAGGGGGTGACAGCCCCTGTCTGCACCAACACAGCCCCAGAAGAGGAAGAGATCTGGGAGCAGAAATGGGCACGTATCTCACAACTCATAAAGGTCATGGCTTAGCTGTGGAGTTATTCCACAGCCACAGAAAGAGCCTTGATCCAAACCAAAGGTGGCAGGAACATGGACAGAGGATGAAGCTCATCTTCTCCAAGATCGGTGGGGAAATCAGACACTCTGGGAAAGGAGCAAGAATGGGGCAGATTGGTGTAAATGGGAACTGCAAGTAAGTGTCTCAGTACCTCCACAGCCTTGGGTGCTGGGGAAGGTGACACACAGCAGAGGGAAAGCAGAAATACTCATGGATGGGAAGCAGAAACGTTCCTGAATGGGCCCAAGTGCCCGTGGTGTTTGCAGTGGTGCTGTAGCCTCGTGAGCACGGCAGCAGCATCTTCCCTGTGCCAGCCAGCCCCGCTCCCCCGACGCCGAGCGCTCTCCTGGAGCAGGATGGGCTGGCAGCAAGCTCCTCTGTGCCTGCAAGGAGGAAAGGCAGATCTAGACAGAGCTCCTGCCCCCGCTATTTTCTGGTGAGGACTTCACAATAGAGTAAATCTCAGGTAGCAATGAGCCCTGCTGCGCAGGGAAAAGCTGAGTGTGACTGAGAAACCCTTCCATCACGCTGTCACAGAAAGCAAGTTCCCTGGGGCTTGAAGGAAGGCTGTGCCTTAAACGATTTGCTCTTTAATGGGCTCTTTCTTTGCAATCAGCATGTGAACTCTGAAAAACTACGGGTTTGGTTTCCAGAATGTGTAGTCCTGAGCCCACGGAACCCACGCAGTTCCCTGCTCCCCCTGCGCATGAGCCGCCTGATTGGCAACCCTGCCACAAGAGCCTCCCTGCAATTTCTGCATCGTGTATTGTATTAAAAATAATATGCTTCTGATTTTAAAAAGAGTTTTTAAAAATATGCCATCGGAACATCACCTTGCTAAAAGCTAAAAAAGAGGCATTTTTAGTAACAGAAATATGAGAAAAGAAGTCTGGGACAGGGCAGTTTGGCCCACATGAGCATTGCAGGCCCACATGAGCATTGCAGGCCCACAGTCAGATGGGTTCCTCTGAAACCAGAGGGATTCAGGGTAGGAGTGAAGGATCCTTCAGGGCCAGTGAGAGTAAGGATCAGGCTGGCTTTGTTCTTACCCCTGTCCAGAGAGAGGACAGGAGGGAAGGGAGTTCCTCAGGAGATCTCACACAGCTGCTTGCAGGGCGGTGCCAAATGTTCTCCAGTGCAATGCACACACTGCAGCAGGAACTGGGGCGTCTGCAAGACCCAGCTTCAGACAGAGAAAAGGGCAGCAGCTGGGTGTGATGTGCAGGGAGGAGACTTCTCACTGCCCAAAGCACCCTCAGAGCCTGCTCTCCATGGGCAGTCATGATTCAGCACATGACCTAGGACAGATGTTGTCCCCCAGGTCACACATGGAGTCTGCAGTGGACCAGAGCACTGAGCCAAGGTTCCATTTGTCACCTTTACAGACAGATCAACCCTATTCCCCTTGTGCCCTGCATCTCCCACTGTGATTTCTTCCAGGCCTCTTCCTCCAAGACCCCAGTTGCCATCAGTGTTTCTCATCCTTTAGGAGAGATGCAGAGGACTGAGGCTGAGCAGCAGCTCTAACCCTTTCTCCTGAAACAAGCTTAGTCTTTGTTGCACTGTATTTACTTCTGTTTTCCAAGAGTAGGGAAAAGCAAACAATGTAGAAAACCTTTAATTTCACATTTTTCCCCAGCTGGTAAAAATGATAGCTGGATATGCACACATCAGTATAATCGTCTCCTAAACAAATGGCACAATGACAAACCGAGGGGGCGGGGAGAGGGGGAGCAGAGCACAAGCTGGTGTTTTCAATTTAGAAAGTATGCATTATTTACACTGCCATTATTCCACTCAATTTGAGTTCACGCTTTAGTCCTAATTTCAGTATAATCAAAGTCAATGAATATTTAATCAGCATTGCTTCCAGAAATTGAGTAATGCCATTAACATAATGTCCCCAGGACTTCAATGCCGATTTTCCTCAAAAGCATGGGACTTCTGCTCTTCCTGCCCTTCCCCCCATCACTTTAACCAGTTGATGCTCTGATCCCCACCTTTGCTGGGCTTAACAAGGTGGGACCTGTCCAAAATGCAGTGAATGGGAGAAACAGTTCCCAAATGCAGAGGTGTGTCCCCACTGATGCTGATCCAGGCTCTGGACAGGTAATAAAATTAAAGCATTTCACTTCAACATGGCTCAGTATGGAAAAACATCATAATAACAATAATCCATTTGCACTTCTGGAGCACCTTTCAATGGAGGGGCTCGAGTCATTCTGCAGGCATTAATTAAAGCCTCCCACTCCCCTGCAAGGAAGACACTTATTTGTGTGATAGCTAATCTAGATAGGAGAGCTGGAGCATGATGAGGTTAAGTGCCTGGTTTACAGCTTCCCAGGAATCCAGTGGCATTTGGGCAGAAGTCTGGGGCTCTGCCTGGCTCCAAGCTTCCTCTCCTAACCAACAGACTGTGCTGCTTCACTAAAATGAGATCAAGAAAAGCAGCAGTACCTATGAATATTTATGAACAATACAAAATTACAGCATAAAAAATTGTACAGACATTTCAGAGCTGCTAAGTGATGGCTCCAGAGCTGTATCTCTCTGTGCACAGAGCTTTCAGCAGTCAGTGCACACATGCCCCCTCCAGTGGGGCTGCATCTAATCTATCATCTTTTCTAACATGACTATCACTGTAATATCTCAGCAATGCCTTCAGCTGAAGACCTATCACAGCCTTCCATCTACCTGAGCTGGTTTATAAAGCTTTTCTCCATGGTGCTGGAAAATCTGTGGGGCATTTGTTTTAAAACATTGGATAAATTCCCCACTTTCCCTTCTGTAAGTCTAGATAGGGTTTTAATGCAACCTTTATCAGTAATGAACAATCTCTTGTTCTCCCATAAAATTAGAATTAATCCTTTTTTATGTTAATAAGGAAGGAACAAAGTTCAATTTTGTTCACACAACACATACAGTTGGGAAGTCTGAGGTTCCATATAGAAAGTACTTTGGAAGTTATTCTATCCTGATTTTTCTACAGGGTTTTGATAGTTTGGGATCATCACACTTTCATAAACTCTTCCATGAACAATTTCTTATTACATATTGGTTTACTGGTCCTCTGTTTGCAAATCTATCCATTGTTCTCAGCAGGCTCCAGCAAGGTGTTCTCTCCAGTAATGGCATTAAGGGTCATTTTTCAGCTGCTGAAGGTTTCTGGGTTGCACAGGTGCTTGTGGTATATGAAAAACTTCAGTCCCCACCTCTGAGAGTGGCCTTCAAAAATATTTTCTCTAAAAGTTTGCAAAGCTGTTCAAGCTCAAAACCAATAACACAAATATGTGCTTATTTTGCTGAATTACATCATGGCTGTAACCAGCTCAAGCACAGTCTTGCTGGCCTGGCCATGCATTTAGGCTGAGGTTGGCAGAGATAAAGAAGCATCTGACAGATTTACATTCCAGCTCCATGGAGTTACCCTGATGTGGGTAAATATGAAGATGGAGTTTGCAATCATTTAAAAAGTGACTCGTGTCAAGAGTTTGCTCTTGGAGATGGCATGGAGGAAGTGGCTGGTGCAGATGGAACAGGGATGGAGGAGTAAAGCCTGTGCCTGCAGAGGAATGAGGCAGTATTTTGCTGGAGTAGGAGTGGGGAGCTGTTTGTTGTGGTCTGGAGAAAGGTAGAGACTTGCTCAGCTCGGAGGCTCAAGTCAGCAGCAAAGAACAGCTCGTCCATGCCACTGGCATCACAGAATGGAAGCCCCCCTGTAATCTCAAGGAAAGCACTTCCATAAGCCCAGGTAGCATTTTTCCAATCCATCTTGTCCTTAATAGCAGATATTTTGAAGCCAGCAGATTAATGGTTCTGTGGAAGTGACATATCCTCCTGTCTCTGGAATGAGGTTGTCTCAGCCATGCTCCACCCCTGGCACCTCCCATGGATCCTAATGGCTCTGAAGACCAGCCTGGGCAAACACCACTGCCATCCTGGCTCAGAGGAACCACACCTGGCACCAGCAGCAGCAGGAATGGAACAGGAGGTTGTGCCCTGGAAAATCCCTGGAAATCTGCCCTGGAAAGTCGACTCTGAATGAAAACCAGTGACTGACAACATCTAGGGATCCTTTCCTTTGAAGGGGAACAAAGCAGTCTCATGTATGGTCTGCAGCTCACCAACATCCACAGAAGGGCAATCAGCTCTCACAGCACTGTTGGGAAGGCTTTTCACAGCCCAGCTCCTGACAGGCAGAGCAAGAGTTAAGCTGGAGGGTGGGGGAGAAGCCAGAGGATTGCCATAACATATCATCAGTGGGACTATTAATAGGGTTTGGGTTATAACTTATTCATGAACTTCTGCACTTTTCACTCGTGCAGTGTGGCAGGGTAACTCGGGAACACTTAGGAATGACACTACTAATGCACCAAAGTGAAGGGAAACACAGTTCTGCTGCTGTGGCACATTTAAACCTATATATTGCTCTTCAAGACCACAGCAGATCAGTCAGGCAGACATGGATACTGCTGTTAAGAGATGGGCCCTCAGAGTATCACTGCCCCCACCGGGTCTGGGATGCCTTTGGCAGACACAGTGCATTAAATCTTTTCATCTTGGCAATGCTGGCACAACTTGATGTGTGGTTCCTCTTTCAGCAAACACTTATGAGCATTGTCAGACTCAACAGGCAGCACCTCTCTCCCTGGCCATGGAGGCCCAGTGCCAGCCCAAAGGCATTTCCATCACTCTTTGCAAACCCAAGGGAATTCAGAGCAGTGGCCTTCCTTAAAAGTGCCACAATACAACCCACAGTAAACTGATGCTGACAAACTGGGCCAAAGCAAAGAGTCCAAGAGCTTCACATCCTGAAAAATCAGCTCCATGGTTTTTGAAGTTCACCTCCACGGTTTTGAATGGCCCTGAGGGCAGGTGAGAACAAGCACTGGCACCAAAGGTTATGGCTGACCAGGCAGCACCTACAACACCAAAATGGAGCTCACAGAAATGTGAAGACTCAGATTCCCATTGCTACTTTGGTTCCTGAAGGAACTGAAGACTTTTACTGTGGCAGAAATCATTTAGGACTTAATAGATATGGCAAAGGCAATGGGGTGTGTCAGCAGCAAGGCTGAGGGAAGAACCAAGCTATCCCTTGGGACCAAGTTTATTCCTCTCACCTACACTCCTGGCAAGAGATTTAGCACTTGTCACTGGTCACTGTTTTATCTCCAGTGTCTTAATTGTCTTCCTGCTAGTTAGGGCTCATTGTATGTCCTATTGATTGTTGTTTCCCCACTAATTGACTGTGTGGTTGTTGGCTTCTTTAATTGCCATCCTGAAAGGCACTGTAAATTGTCCTACATCAACATTAGTGATGGTAAGAAAACCAGAGTGGTGGAAGGAATTTCAGTGTTAACACAGTGGGGAAACAACAAAGGTCCTGGAATGCTCTCAGCCCATTTAATCCCCTCTCTCAGCCAACTCGTCCTAACCTTGTGCACCAAGCATCAAAGTTTTCACTTCAACATGCTGGATTCAAGTCCTGGTTTTGGCCCATGTTCTGGTTCAGTATTCACCCTGATGATGGATGTACAGAGCCCCCAGCACATCCTTTCCAAGACACATTTGCTTCCCAGCTCCTCCTCCAGTTACCTGAGCCTGGTCCAAGACAGCAATCAATGCGCATTTTCTTTAGACCTCCACAGACCTTTTGATCCAGCTCTTAAAACATTTAACACTTCTCACAGACCTAAGGATACAGACAAGGGACCAAGAGAGATTTTTTTTCAAGTTCTCTACTTCCTACTAATTAACTCAGCCATGTTAGAGCCTTTGAAAGTTTGACAAAGCCCTCACAACCATTTTTAGACAGTTGAATTGCTTTACCTGGCTCAGTCCTCCAGCCCCCATATTTGCAAACATTGTCTGCATGTGCCAAGCTCTTAATCCAGATACACAGGGCAGGATGAGTCAGTCATGCAATACATTTAACTGTTCCAGAGATGACAGAAGACTATGAGAAGAAAGATTAATTAAAGACCTAGACAAGGAAAAAACTCCTTTTTTTTCAGAAACCATTTAGCAGTGAAAAGCACTGGGCATTATTTGAGGCTTGTTGAATTCATGCTGGCTCTCTCTTTTCTGGAATAGTGTCAATACTGCAATTGATTCCAGGCCTTTTCTTAGAAGAATCCCAGTTCTAATTTAATCCTATTGAGCAGCAGTCAGGAGCCCACCAAGGGAGGAATTCCACTCATTTTAGCAAAATGGCCAAACAGTGGTGGGTTTGACAAAACCAAAAGACAGGATGGTTTTTGCCTTTTTTTGAAGGCCTTTTGCCTGTTTTTGAAGGGTAACTGTCTCTGCAGCAGTCCCTGTTGCTGCCACTGCCTACTCTCAAGAATGCAACATCCAGGACCTTGCTTATTTTCCTATTGAGGCAAAAAAAAGGACTTTGCTTAGTTTTGTGTAAAAATGAAAATATATTTTTAAAGATGATAAATGGTCCTTTTGGCTCTTGATGCTTCCTTTTTTTTCTTTTTTTTTTTCTATTTTGTTTTCTTTTTTTCTCCTAGGTAAGAAAAAAATCCCTCCCTTCCTGTGTAAATGTTCACAAGGGAACAGTTAAAGGTTCTTTTTTCACACAGCTTTTCAACCAGTCAGTGCAGGAGGTCACATTTCAGCTGATGAGAATATGCTACGAAAACTTGTGTGTGCTCTTTCTACATATCCTGACCTCCCTGTTATTCCTTCTCACCCCTCCTAGATATAAGAAAAACAACAGAAAAAGAGGAATTTCCCCCTCAACACTTGAAATCTATCCCCCAGCTTTCTCCAAATCACTTGAGTAGTTCTTACTGTAAGTGAGGAGCTGAGAGGGACTATGAGTTACCCTGCCACATTTACAAGCCTTTTTTTAATTTCAGGACACTGTTCTTGAACTTTAAAGGAATGATTAGCAGTGTGCAGCAGCAGCAGCAAGAGGAGGGACACAGCTGAAGCCAGGAAAGCCTCGGGATGCAATCCCATCCATCTTGAGATGCCACATCCCCAACAGTATCTGCTGTGAGCACCGATTCATTAGAGCAGTGCAATCCCTTCAGCAGCAGCCCCAGCCTGTCCCTGCTGCCTCCACAAAGCAGCTTGTTAAACCCTCACCAGTCAGTGCAGAGCCAATTTGCTCAGGTTTCATTGTTTCCAGCACTAACTTTATTAACCTTAGGCACAGCAGAAGGCTTGATCATTTGCTGAAGCCTCTGCCTGGGGTTGAAGGGATAAGCAGGGTGGAACAGGCAGGGGCACCCTGAGCAGTGCTGGCCTGGGCTGCCCCAGGCTGCTGGCAGGGCTCAGGTCCATCAGCCCTGGCAAGACAGCCCAGGCAGGCTCTGTCCCATGGCCTCAGGGAATGCCAGGTTTAGCTGGGCTTGTTTCAGAGGAGAGTTCTGGTTCCATGGGTCCTGCTGCTCCCTGCAGATGTTCTCTTTGGCTTCACTTGGCTCTTTTATCTGCAAATAAACCAACTCACCTCCCTCTCCTTCACAGTCTGCATTTAGCTGTACCCAGGGTTAACACTGTAGCTAAACCCAGCCCATGTCTTTAACTTCTCCTAAAACTCAGACAAACTCACAATTCCTTGCTTGTCTTTCTGCCACCTCTTTTATGAAGCTGCTGTTCTCATACTACCTTGGATCTACTTGTCTCTGAAACCAAACTCACACCCATCAGCTTGAAAAAGAAGAATACACATGCACACACACACACAAATCAACTTAATCCACATCTAATTCTAAGGAGCTGATGGCTACTTGAGGAACAGTTCACTTTAAAAATGAGAATATATGAAATACTCTCCTGAGAAGAGAGGGCTACTCAGTATTTCTGCAGCTTTGTGCAATGCTCAGCTATTCTGAAGTATTTCTATATTCTGACAAATGAAACAAGACCAGTTTCTCTGCCTGAATGCCTAAAACTCTCACCTTTCTCCCAAAACAGAGGCCTATTCTTCCCATGCCTCTTAGTCCAGTCTCATCACCTACTGGAAATAAGTATCCTCCTTTAGCCACAGTTTTCATGTCCTGTATGTGGTACTTGTCAACATTCTTTAACTGCAAACTTCTTGCTGGAACCTCATCTGATGGTCCACATTATTTCCTAGCTCTGCTTTATTGCAGGAACACGAATAGAGAAGGTGGCAGAGGCTCTTAAAACAAGAAAGGGAACAGAGACAATCTCTGAGAGTTTTATATCTGCAATTTGAGGTGCCTGACAAAAGTTTGCAAGCAAAATAAGCCTGTGAACAGCACATTACCCACCACGTCTGAAGGTGCCAAAAAGCGAGCTTGGAACACACACAAGGGAAGGGCTGAGCTGAAAAAAAGCCAGTTCAGAATTGTCTGCTCACAACAGCCAACAAGCACATGAAGGGGGAGTCCTGCACTGTTCTTTCCTCATCTTCACTCTCCAAAGAGAAGGCAGAGTGATGAGCCAGGGGAGAGCAAAGCAAGGCACCCCTGCTTCCAGATCTCATTAACTGGGAAGCTAATAAGTGCACTGGAGCTTTCACTCCTCAAGCTGAAACAGGAAAAGAGGAGAAAAAAATACTTTTAAAGTGTCAGAATTTTTTACTTCTCATCTTTAATGGTGCCTCTGTGCATTTTTACCAGCTGATCCTCCACTGGAAACCCTGGGGAGCAAGGTTTAGGGAGCCAGAACTTACTGGAGTGCTTATATCCACGTTTCAGAACCCAAAGCCTTCCCACAGAAAATAAGATAATTGCAAACACTGCATGAAGTGTCTCCCCCACATAATCTAGAAGCTTATTAGTTACTTTTTGACTCTTGAGCCATTAAGGTTCCCTGGCTCCATGCCTTCACTCACATCTCCTCTTCCTCTGGGCCAAAAATTTCCCTTAGTTTTCTTGCCCCAACCTCCTCAGAACTTCACCCTTCATCTCTGCAGTGGAGGGGAGGAAGGCAAGGAGTCAAGGAGCTCTTTTATACAGCAGCTAGAGGGGGTCAGAGATTTAAATTTACCCAGGGGACAGATGATTAAAAAAACCCCACCCACCCAGAAACAAAAAGTGAGATTCAAGGCTTTGTCTTTGTTTCAAGAACTAAGTCAAATGCCTGTGATTGTGTCCACAGGATCCTCCCACCTTCAGAAAAACAAAGCATCTGAACACGATGGTGAGGTTTCACCTAGGTTATAGCTAGCAAAAAGGTCTCTCTTTTACACAAAAGGAAAAGTAATCCTAAGGAAAGTAGAAGCCTGATTAATTTTTCAAGTCATCCAATTTTAAATAAATACAGGGCAGAATCAACGGCTTCTGCTGAAATTCAGCAAAACTTGCTTGGCATTTTGGAACATCCTTTTCAATTTCCATTGAGGGTGATTTTTTTCTCTTTCAAACTAAAATATTTCCTTTTTTTTAAGAATTGATAATCAAAGACCATAACTCCATGTTCATTTGCTTCCAGCTTCTTAAAATCAATGTCCTAATGTTTAAAAATAATCACAAGAGCTACTAAAAGTGCAAATAAATTCTAAGCAGGCTAGCAAAGCAATGCTCCTAAACAATAGTCAACTTTATAAGCAATCCTGTGACAACAGATGTGATAAAGAATTAACTATTGCTTGTACTTTCTTAGAACTTCAGATTTCTACACAGAGTTGATCCATATCATCTGCACAAGACCCTGGGATATGTGTGATCTCACTTTTCAGAAAGTCTCTCCACTCCAGTTTGTGTGGTAGCACTTAGGCAAAGTTAAGAAAAACTTTTCATTTGCCTAAACTGGAGCCTAGTGGGTTTTGTTTATTTTTTTCTGCTAAAAATGCCTGGGAGCTCAGGCCAACTCCCCTCAGTTTCAAGGGGAGAAGGGCTGGAGTACCCTTCAAAGAGATACCAGGCTGAATTTCTTTTATTTTTCCTTTTTTTTTCAGTTAAGGTTTAAACATTTTTAAACTGACATGGAAAGAGGCATTTTTAAGATGATTAGATGATTGAATTCCTTTCCTTTTCTCGAGGGAAACTAAACACACCCACGAAATTTGGGGTCCAGCTACCTGCCTTTAGTCAGCTGTAAAAACATTTGGCATAAAGATGCTGATAACACAACAGGACAGTGCCAAAGGAGAAACTGAAACTCAGGGATGCCCAGATCTTTATCTCTCAAATATCTCTGTAAAACACTGAGAAAAATGCACAGCCCCAGGTCACCCCAGGCTGGCTGGGAGTGCAGTTACTGCCAGCCATGGAATTGGCCAAGCAATGACATCATCACTGTCATGGAAACCCAGTGGTTTTGTCACAGAGAACTGAAACCTGGTGCCCAGGAAGCAACAGTGAGAGCTCGAGTTGCCATTCCAGAGTTGCCATTCCAGAGTTGCCACTCCAGAGTTGCCACTCCAGAGTTGCCATTCCAGAGTTGCCACTCCAGAGTTGCCGTTCCAGAGTTGCCTTTCCAGAGTTGCCATTCCAAAAGCAACATGTGCCTCTGGCTGAGCTCCCTGCCCTGGAGAGCTTCTCTGTTCTGTCCTGTGGCCACAAAGGTCAGTGCTGGAAGGGAAGGCTCAGTCTGCCCCCCTGAATCCAGACAGTGTCTGAAGCTTAAGAAAAGTTTTACTTTCTCTTGTGCTTTTTCTAATTTTCACTTTGGGTCACTTCCCTTTCAGCAGCAGAAGAGGCAAGAGGATTCACCCTGGCTGATGGAGTCAGCTGCTGACAATACATTACACTTAAAATTCCTTTTAATATTCTGCTTAGACACACTGTAAAAGAAGAATGGATATCCCGAATAATTAAAATATGTTTAATTTGCATGGAGCTCAGGGCATTGTTCTGACATCAAACATCACTGTCAACCATATGTGGAATTTCAACTGCCAAGTGCTTCATTTATGTGAAAATTAGCTTAAGTGTACAAAGAATGAAAAATTTATGATTATTTCACATTTTAATAAATGCAGTGCTATGCATTAATTTAGACTTCTAAAACAATTTTGACAGTGACAAGGGAATCCTTCCCAGACTAAGTGCTGCAGCCTGCCGTGTTTCACGTGTCCTGCGCAGTTATGTGGTGCAGTGTTAAGGCAGTTAGATCTTTATGTTTTTAAACAAAGATATTATATGACTATATCACTTAAAATACTGCTTCACTCTTCCCCCTGTGCTCCCATGAGAGGGCACAGAGCCCATCAGTGGCTCTCAGACAGATCAGCATCTCTCGTTGCACAAAACTGTTTGCAGCGAGGCAAAAGAAGTGCATTTATTACATTGCTCAATATAACAGGTGCTGGCAACTTTCCCCAGGCTTTTGTTGTACAGGAACATCACTTGGGTGGTGACAGGATCTCCCACAAGGCACTGAGATCTGGCACCAGTGCATTATTCTTCATGAGTATCTTCTGTTCCTCACAGTGAAATGTGAAGCTGCGCCACCTCTCACTCCTTAGAGGCCATGGGGGATTTCTCCAGGCCTAAATGGAAATCCCACAATGTTTTTTGGGTCTGGGGTACCCCAGACTAAGAGGGGAAACACTGACAACCCCTCACAAACGGCTTCTTCTCTTGGTCCAGTTGGAGGTCCCCTTCAAATGGCACTTTTCATAAAATGATCAACTTTGCATTTTGCATGTCAAAAGTAATAAAGCACTTCTGTAAACATGGAATTGTAGAATCATAGACTAGTTAGGGTTGGAGGAAGGGACCTTTAAAGGCCTTCTGGTCCAACCCCCTGCAATGAGCAGGGACATCTTCAACCAACATCTGAAATTCTGTACAAACTCCCTGACTCAAAATATGAATGACACAAAGAAAGAAAAGGATTTCAGCCACTGTCAGCCCACATAAGTCTGACTTCTGTGCTTTGTGAGAGCTGGCATTTGCAGACATGTTAAACACAGTACACTCCCCTCTCTGCATGTATTGCACGCTCAAAATCTGCATTAAAAGAAGGTTATTAACATCATCCTGCAAGAGTTCAGAAAAGGGACCAAAACCAACTTCATTCTGCCATTTCCTAAGGTGGGGCTCTTTGAACAAATCTCTTTGGTGTATTTCCATTTCTTCTTTTCTTTCTTTCTTTTTTTATTTTTTTTAAAGAAAGCAAACTTATAAAAATGGAAATTCTATCACATAGCCTCACCTTGAGCACAGATGAATTATAAACAGGGTTTGATCCTTCAGATCCACCTAGAGCTCTCAGCATGTGAGCTTATCTAGTAACCAAAAGCAGCAAAAAGTCTTCATCCTATCTGAGGATCGGTTCTGAAAGGAGATGAGATCAGACACATGCTTTGCTATTGGCTTTCATGGCTGTTTCCTGACAGCAAAATAGTACTAAGAATAAAGAACCTTAAGACCATTCCAGCTGCTTTAAACAGGTATGATCTGGCAGGCACAGCCACTTCTGTAAACTCAGAATCAGGAGCCAAAGTCTCCACTTCATGCTCTGGTTCCTTCTGGCCTGTGCTGTCCAAACACAGATCTCACTCTTTACTTCAATAACTCCAAGAGCAGGACAGACCTCTGCTAGGACAGGAGCAAACTTCTGCTCTGTGTCTCTTTGGCATGAGAAAGCCTGGCCTGGCACGGGGCATGAGCCCCTTAGAGAATCTGCCTGCTGGGTACTGAAGAAGCAAGCACTGCACATGTTTATATTGCATTTTGCAGGTCCACAGGCAGCACGTGGCCTTTGGGGTTAATGTGGGAATGGCCACTCTTTCTGTGGGTGGGAGCAGAGCCCAGGACACTGCTGGAGTGCCCCATGTGTCACAGTCTGGTGGTCTGGGTGCCACCAGCCAAGCACAGATGTCACTTCTGGGCCGGGTGGGCAGGCACAGGCTGCTGGGGGGACCTGCTGCTCTCTCAGAGGGGCCTGCATGGAGGCAGAGGGAAACCGAGGGAGGAAGGGGTTTGCTGGAGTCCTTGGCTTTGCAGAGAGAGCTGGAGAGTGCTGTGGGAAGACACCTTTCCAGGGAAACCTCCACGGGACCCTGAGTGTCCCAATTTACCAGGAGGGCCGGCAGCTCCGCTGGCTCTACGTGATGCACTCTCAGGCATGGTCAGCAAGAAGGGTGCTTTTCTAGAACCACTTCTGGTCTGACAGTGAGTGAATCCCCTCCCCAGCTCTGCAGAGGTCCTGTGACCTCTGTGAGAAGTCACTGGAGGCAGAGCTGGCTGCTCACCCTGCTCCCCTCAGGCGCTCCCTGCCAGCACCAGGCAGGGACCAAGTAAATGCCACCCGCCTTGCCCAGTCCTCCCTGGCATTGCTCCAATGCCTCCACAGCCCTCAAGCTGGGAGTTTGCACTCACTCACTTAGAGTCTGTCAAAGAAAATGAAAATGCAAAGAAAATCAATGTTTGGGTTTTTTTTAACAAGTTATTTTACTGATATTTATGCTGCAAGTGCAAGGTGGTGTTTGATTACACTGGCCCGAAAGGGCAGGGGAAATACTGGTTCAAAAAAAGCCCCTCTGGAATGAAAACATCTCCATGGGCTTTACACTGGATAGTAAATATCTCCTAACTTACATAATCACCTCAAGTGGGATTTCAAAAGCATTCTGCTCTAGTCCTGCTGCATTTCCACCACAAATTGAAGATAATTTTAAGCACTGATTTGAATAGAGACATTGACGAGCCTTAATATTTCTCCAACACTTTTTACTAAGCTTTTGTGCAGTCTGTAAGTCAGATGAGAGTGATATTTGCATATTTGTAAAATAGCATGTGGATCATTTTTATCTGGAGAATACAACTGAAAACTGCCATCAGAAATTAAAGGAAAATCTAGAAGTATGCATTTAAAATCAGATGAGGGGCTGTCCCCTTTTTTTGGCTATCAATTGGTGTAGAATACAACTGCCTGAATTTATTGGGGGAGAAATTTCTTGCCATTCAAGGACCACAGTGGGATGTTTTCAGCCAGATGAAATCGAGATCATTCTGGTGTTAAATATTTGCTGGAGGAGGTTAGGCCTCCAACCTAATACCAGCAGGCTGCCCCAAGGAATTGCTCCTAACTGCAGAATATTTTGTCCAAAGCACTATCATCAGATGCAATTTTCAAACCAGGAACACCAAACCAGAGGGCTGCAGCTGGGGAGCAGGAAAAGGCAGTGAAAAGGCAGCAAAGAACAGAAGGAAAAGGGAGCTTGCAGCAGCCAAGAGACCAAGGCAGCAGCCAAGAGGGGACCTTTTGTTTATATCAGGGGTGGCCAAACCTGACCTTTCCCTCCCCATTCTGCAGCACCAGGGCAAGCCAGCCACACACAGCCTTGCCTCCAAGGCTGGAGCAGCTTGAAGCAGGAGGAATCAGCAATGAAACACCCCCTGAGGAGGCTGCAGAGGCAGGGGAGGTGATGGAGCTGAAGATGGCAGTGGGCTGAGGGAGCAGAAGGGACAAAACAGGACCAGGACAGACTGAAGCTTTACAAGTGAGACTCTTCTATCAAATGGAGATAAACTGAGAACTTGACAGTCACCTGTCAGATGTCAAAACAGGAATTGTCTCTTCCCCCCATTGACTTATTCTGCCCCACACACTGCTCCAAAGCAGGAGAAATCTTGGAGGTTCTGTGCACACAAGGCTGCTGAATGATGATGCTCCTATTGTGGGTCAGGGTTTCTGCACTATTCCAAGACCATAGTCCAACAAGACTAAAGAAGACAAAAATCATTTGCTATAAACACCTCAGAAGCAATAAAAAGGCAGCCATGATTCAGATGGGTCACATTTTTAGAGAGATACATGTGCTTGAATATATATATATATGTATATAATATCTAGAGTTACAAATCTACCACAGGGATAATACCTGGGGGAATCCAGGGTGGTTGTAGAACCCAGTGATGCAGAATACTCAGCCAAGCCCTACAGAGAATCTCTAAGTTTGGAAAAGACCTCCAAGATCATCAGCTGTAACCTGTGACTGAAAACCACCAGGAGCAGATCACCTTGGTGAGGTGTCTGGACAGCTCCAACACGCCCATCTCCACAGGAGAGAGGAGCAGAGGTGCACAGAGCACAGCTAAGCCATGTTCACCACCTGGCAGACGAGCTGGGACTTGTTTCAGTTTCCACCCAGGGTCTGTCCCACCCCCAGCACATCCCCTTGCTGTGTGTGCAAACAGAGCCATGGGGAACCCCTGGTGGGACTGTGCCCTGGAGGGCCTGCAGTGGTGACAAAGCTGGGCTTGTGCCCCTAATCCTCCAAGCAGGAGGCAGAGGATAAGCTCAGTCACTGGAAAACGGATGCTGAACACATCCTTCCCACACCTCCTGCCAGCTGCTTGCAGCAGGGCTGGCATGAGATCTGCAGCCAGCTGCTACCCTTGGTGGGAGGTACAGTGCCACGAGAGCAGGTAGATGGAACAGGGGGAATCTGTCAAGGACTTCAGAGAAACAAAAAGAGAAAAAAAAATAAAAGGAAAGAAGGAATTAAATAGAAAAAGGGGTTGGGGGATAATTACGAAACAAGTATTTTTAATGGTTGCTGGCACAAACCCCAACCCTTGTATTTAAATGGCTTTTTTAATTAAAAAACAGCAGGCTATGAATGCTAATCTCTCCGAGCAGAAAGCTCCTGATGGTTTGCCTGTTTCCAAAAGACTAAATCAATCAGCAAGAAGGCTAACCCCATCTTGGGAACAGGCATTTCAGGAGGGCCTCAACTCTCAGGCTCTACGTGTGCTGCACTCCTGAACACACAGGGCAAGGTGTAAGCTAACACCAAAACTGCAACATTCACAAAACATCTCCAACAGTGCTTTAACTTTTTTTTTTTTTCCTAGATCTGATCTGTCTTTCCTTGTTACTTCAGAATGTTTTTTTTTTCTAGCTAAAAATATCAGTGGAGGCCTGCCAGGCTAAAATGTGCAGTTTGAGTCCCTAAGTGTTTGGGTAGGGAATATTCCAATTGCTCCACATTTTTGCCTATGTAAACTATTTAACTTGCAAATCAGAAAGCAATGTTGTATGACACACTTGGGTTTTTCTTGGAATCTCAGCAGACATGCAGAGAAAAAAAACCAGCATAAACCAGCAGAGAAAGTGAGAGGAGAAAAGAAAGAGGGAGAGAGAAAGAGAGAGAGAGAAGGATGTCAACCATGTAGTACAAAAATAAATTGTTAGCAATTTTTTATGAACTGAGTTTTCCCAAATGTAAAGCAATTTAACAATTTTGTGCCATTGCAATTCACAGGATCTGTGGGTAGAGGGATTTTAAAGGAAAATCCAGCCCTATTTTATTCTGTGTCAAGAATTATGTGTCATTTTGTTTCTTTCCCACATTTTATATTTGTATAAAGTGTGAGAGAAAGGAAGCCTCGTTGGGGAAGGCCACCAGCAGGAAACAGCGTAAGAAAATCCTGGTGCTGCAGAGCACTGAAGGCTTCCCAACCTGGCACTGCCATGACCCTGACTAAATAGATTTGGGACATCCTTTTTCAAGCCCTAAGCTCCTGTGCCTGTTTGCAGCTGGGCTGCCCACCCTGCTGCACCTGGGAAGTGGGGATGGTGTCCAGGGGCACCTGGGGCAGTGGGCACAGGGACAAAGGACGTGCCCTGAGGCCGTGGCTCAGCCCAGCTCTGCCTCTCCTGGGCTCAGGGTTCACAGGTCCCTCTGTGCTGCCCCTCAGGCAGCATCAGCAGCTGGATGTGCCCCTACAGCTGCTGGGAGGGGAATTTACAGAGACCAGAGTCAAGGAGCAGCAGCATGGCAGGGCTGTGCTCCTCACCTACTCCAAATCCACGTCAGAAAGACTCAACAATAAGCCCTGTCTTCCTCCTCCTCCTCCTCCTCCTCCCTTTCACCACACTCCTTTCCTTTGCCTGGCATGTGTTCCCTGCAGTCATCCAGGGATGGATCTGCTGCTGGCTCCCCTCCTGGGCTGCACCCCCAGCATGTGGCTCACGGCAGAAAATGTGGTGGGAGAGCTGGGAGACTCCCTCCTGCCAAGAGCACGGGAGCTGTGTCCTCCCAGCCTCCCTCCACTGCCCTTTCCATTCTCCAGGCCCAGGGCAGCCTCTGAGCCGCCAGTGCTGGGCAGTGAGGCAGCCAGCAAGGAGCAATTCCTGAAACACGAGATCCCTCCCACACACACCCAGGAATGCTCCCCTCCCATCTCCAAACCCTGGGTCCTTCCCAGGAGAGCAGGTGCTGTGCCAGCCTGCTGGCCTCTGCTCCCTGTCCCCACACTGCAGCGACATTTCCTCCTCCTGTGTCACTGTGGCAGCTCCTGCTGATGGAGCTGAGCTCCTCCAGACACTGCACCCCAGCCCTCCAGCACACACAGCCATCTCCAAGCACAGGGTTAAGGAAAGCACATTCAGAATCAGATGATTACACAGTTTGCACTGGAGCTGGGAGAGCAGAAACGCAGTGGGTTCCTTGCAGGGCCTGGGCCTTCCTTAACTGAGCCTGCCTTGCTCAGGCAAACCACGTGTGGGAGAATAAACCAGCACAAATACCACAGTATGCAAAAAACAATCTGAATATTATATATATGCACTTAAGTTTATCTGGTCTGCTGGTCTCATGAGGGACAGAGATGCTCAAGAAACTTTTCATGCCAGGTTGCTACAGAGTCTTTGAAGAGGAGATAAACAAGTCCATCACTGATGAGCACATCTTTTCTAGACTCTGGCTGCACCAGGAGCCATGGCTTCTGTAAGGTTCCTTCCAAGGCAGGGAGAGTTTACTTGAAAAGCCTCCAAGCCATCACCACTCACTCTGAGTGCCCACACTGGATGTGTCTGGATGCTTTGTGCAGCTCATGTCATAATTTTGAGGCGCCCTGTAAGACTCAGGGAGGAAAGAAGCTCTGCAGAGGTGCTATTCAAATTACTGCCTGGGTGCCCTTTCCTTAAATCAGGCTAAGCTTTCACTAGGATCAAGGTAGGGAACAGCTCCAAGGAATTTCTCTGCAAATTCATTTTGCAGGATGCTGATTTCTCATTATGAGAGAACACAAATCCATTTGACAAGAAATGTTCTCTTTCCATTCTCATTTTGTTTCACAACCTATGGCCTAAACCTCAGGTGAATTTTCAAATAAGCCAGCACTTGTCCTTGCAAGGGAACCTCTGTAGGAAACAAACATTGGGAGCATGTTGGCATCTTTTGTGTTATTGTCCAGTGCAGCAAGAGAGCACTTGAACCCCTTGACAAAAGCCATGTGTGCCCCTCATTCTGCAGGCAAGAAACCAAAAAGATTTTGCGGATTTCTGTGAATTGTGCCCCTCAGCCTTGCCAAGTTGTTCTTTTTCCCCCTTTCTCAGATGGGGGAACCTGAGGGATGACTGATGAGAAAGCAGGCCTGTGGAAACTCCCAAAGTGATTTGGGAGCTAGATCAAATGAAATCTCCTGTACTTCAAGAACTAGACCGCTCTGTGCTCCAAAACCAATAAATTGATGTTTCATGCAGTGATGGCTGACTTTATACATTTTGTATTCAAGTGTCACACTGACACTTGCCATTCTTGGCACTGAGGAGCTAAATTTATCACTGTCTTCTCTGATATGCCCTAGGAAAGACAGAATTAGAGATGTCCTGCTGCCCAGGTTGCAGCAGCTCCCCGTTGTTAATCCGGCCACGGAACAGCCACACCAGAAATCCCCTCCAGTTTGATTTGCTCTCTCCATTGAGCAGCAGCCTGTGGATCAAAGGAGCCCCAGCAGCTTGCTGTCCACCTGCTTCTCAAGTGCAATGAAGCAGAAGAAAACTACTCTGACAATTTGAAAGGGGACTCCAACCAATTTAGAAGGAAATTATTGCAGAGAGTGTGAGCCGGTGCCTCGAACAGCGTCACGGAGCAATCCTTCATCACCCAGCGTGCTGGGGCTGTCACTCTGCTGATTGAAATGAGGTCAGGTAAACCAGTTCCACAGCCATGATTCACCTTAAAACACTTCCAGGGCATCACTCTGCGTTGCTGGTACTTTTATACTTTCAAGGAGTGCTTTTTATTTCTTGAAACAGACTTAAGTAGGTAAAATATGGCAAACACAGCCCCTTTGGTGACTAATAATCTTATTTCCTTATAAGAAACATGGAGTATGGAGGTAACCACCAGTATGTTTATCATATCTAGACCTATTTCTCCACCTATAATAGATCTGTGCTAGTTAGGTATGGAGTAAACAACATTGGGAGCTGTACTTAGCTAAAACTGATCCTTAAACCTCTGGATTTTCAGATGAGAGAGTCACATTTTTGTTTGGCTGAACACTGTTGATCTAAACATCACTTGCTGTCATGGAACTGCATTAAGTATTCATCAAGTATTCATTCATTTCAGACCTAAACTACACTTCAGCATTTTCCTTGGGTGCTTCAGAAAGAGCCTTGGTTGTAGCATTTCATTCTGAAGTCTCTAATGGCATCCACAATTAATTTCTTTGCCAAGAATCGAGCCAGTCCCTGGCCCTCTGTGCTCCAGGAGACTGCAGGGACTGCCAGAGCAAACCTCACAGGACATTGCTACAGAAGTCCCAGGAAGTCAGTGGAAAGCCAAGTTGAGCTCTGCTGCTTTGGGGACAGCACAAACACCACCGTGGGTAAAGCAGCCACAAAACAACTAAAAAAACCCAAACAACTTAAAAAAACCACAAGCAAACAAAACATGATCCTTGCAGGGCAGCCTCGGTTGGGGGAAACAGCCTGTTGTCAGAGGGTGCTTTAGGTTAACAATGGTCAAGTAACCTAGAAGGGATCAGCAGGAAGGGCAGAGTTTTTCATTTAACAGCTCTATGGCTACAAGCTGTATAGCTGCAACTTACATGGCTGGAAAGTTCAAATACTCCTGCAAGAAAACATCACAGATAAAGCACTTCCACAAATTAGGTTCCACTTTCCATATACCATAAATGGAATTTTGTTTGAAACCAAACTGACTTTTTCCAGGCCTTGCCATTGCTTCTTAAGGGACAAGCACCAAAAAGCTGCAGAAATAATGACTAATTTTCCCCACAGAACTTGAAAAGCAGAAGGAGCCATTAGACTGCATTGTCCAGCTTGTAACAAAGGCCCTTCCTCCCATTAAGTTGCTACACACATTTTAGCTTCCTAGTGCTTCTCTCATGGCATTAGGCTAATTATCGACTCATTAGGGCCTCAAGTCTGACTTGTGAGGTGGTGAATGAAGTCTGACTCTTTTATGGTCCTGCCCTACTTCCTAATGAAGTCCAGCAAGGTTTTCAGGTGAGCATTGTTCCCAAAATGAACCAAGTTATATTTATTATCTTTTAGTCTGGCTTCTGGAATTTTAATTAATAGAAGTCAGTCTTCACCTAACTTTTATCTGCAAATCTGACAGCTGCAATGAAGCAATACTGAGCATTTCCCCTGGTCCTGGTGTTATTCAGGCCGGGGTAGGAGGAGAGAAGAGCCAGTCTGTAGGGCAGAGACCAAGAGCTGCCACTGGGACAGCACAAGGGGGAGGCATCCCAGCCCCAGCACGCCCAGGAGCTCTCCAGGAGAGGGCCAACCAGGCCCCACCCTTCCCCACCTTCCAGATCAGATGTTCCAGACATGAAGATGTGGGGCTTGGCCGATGGGACTGGGAAATCAGGGGGTTCAGAGCTCAGGGAGGCCGTGGCACGGAGCCACCAGGTCGGGGCCAAGGTGGAAATGTCCTGCTCCAGGGGAGTGAGGAGGAAGCAGAAGCAAAGCAGCATCCCCATGTTTTGGACACCTCTGGCTGCCCCAGCCCAGCAGGCTCCTGTCCCTGAGCTCCTGCACACCTGCTCCACAAACTCCTGTGAAGAACAGGAGCTCTGCTCGTGCTCCCCACCACCACCCCATGGGGAAAGGAGCCCATCCCTGCCCTGAGTCCCTGCACAGGGTCAGGCCATCAGTGTGGGCTCCTGGAACCAGCAGTGCCCTGTGCTGTCCCAGTCACTCCCCTCTTTACAGGGACTCCTCCCAGCAGCTCCCCTCTGCTGCCTGCCAGGAGCTCTGGCTGCAGCTGCAGAGCTCACTCTGTGCTTCACCAAGATCAAACTGGGCTTTCAATGACATAATTACAGGCCTATATTAAAATGTTATATTTAAATGATCTCATTCTTCATCAGCAAAGGATATCCCTAACCAAAACAAATTCTTCTATATCATTTATTGTATTTAAGATAATTTAATTCATGCTGGAAGGCAGCAAATGAATAAATTCCGTAGCACTTTATTTAAATATTTTTGAACAAATCTTGAAATATGTTTTCATTTAGCTGAAAGCAGACTAATAGCAATTTTTTTCCTCTACCACAATAAAAATATGGGTTTCTTTTTATTGCACTTGTTAAAATAAATGGCATTTTTAATAAAGACTGTCCCCATAACAACATATATGATTTGATCACATTATGAAATAAATGTCATGTGAGATTATACATTTCAAAGCAGACAGTTTATGTTCCTTTAGTTATTAAATTCAATCAGTTTTACTTCTTTTTTTTTTTCCTGAAGGCAGGTATGGTTTTGATTAAAATGTGACCCCAAAAGCAGAATAATTTTAGTGAGAGTGCATTTTCATTTTTGAAGGTTTATCTACCTTCCCATAGGAACTTAGAAGAAAAAAAAAAATTAAAAATGGCTTCCAATGGCAGAATGAAAATTTGGTTTCTCCTTGACTGACATTTTTAGTCCCAAGAAGACCATGTTACAGCACAGTGCTGAGTGGAAAACTTCAAGCTGACTCAGCAATTGCTGGGTTTAGCCCATGAAATGGGGCTGGGGTTACATACCCATCTCCCTCCTACACAAACCCAAAGCCAGCCCTGAGCCACACCTGTGCCACCAGGCCAGGCCAGGGGAGGAGACTGCCCCTGGCAGGGAGCCACAGTGGTCACCCCCTGCAGGAATTCCTGCAGGGAACCCTGATTTGGGACTGTTTGGGACTACCCAAACAGCTGTGAGAGCTGAGCACGGGGTGCAGGGATCCAGCCAGGGGCAGAAGTGACCCACAGGACCATATCCACAGCTCCACAGGGGCTGTGTTCTCCCCACAGGCTTTGGAATGAGCTCCCACCAACAGCAAACCTCTGCTGCTGTCTCTGATCTCCCTGCCCATCACACCCCAGCAGGGACCCCTGAGGTTTGCTGAGGGAAGGATTTAAGCTCTGGTTCCTCCTCAGGAGGCCCACGAGTCTGGTCCAGCTCTTAGGAAGTTGGACACCTGAGGGCTCTGGCCTTTCCTCCTCACACAGGCTGCCTACAGCACAGTACATCCATGGCCAACATCCAGAGGAACATCGGCTGGAAAACAGCATAGGAAAAACAGCCTGTCCAGAATTCCCATTGCCAATTTCTGGATCTTTTTCCTCGTTCAGGAATGCAAAAATCAGAGCACTCTGGAAAGGAAGGCTGCATGGTGCCCTGGAGGTGTGTGTCACTCCCAACCCCAAAGACACAGGAGCTGGGTGTGCCAGCCCCAGGGTGTGACTATCACTACTTGATCTTTAGACACCACATTTCTCTGAGGTGCCTTTCTAAAGCCCTCCATCCTTTCCAGACACTTTAGCTGCACAACAATCTTGTTTCAGCAAATGAAGCTCCTGTTAAAAATCACTGACAACACGGGTGTTGGCTTAATAAAGAAATTACTTTTAATCTAAACATCACCATCTGTCAGGCCCTGAAAAGGAAAAAAAAAAAAAAACAAGAAAAAAATGTGCAGTGATGCACAGCCATGGAGTAACATTTGAAAGCTCACATCCCAGCTCTCACCGAGCATGAACGCTGAATATTAAACAAACACCTGAAGCTACATGTGCCACCACCTAAAAGTATCACTTCATTTTTCTGTTACGTGCTGTGACTTACGGGGAACATCGCAGGCGGCGCCATCTGTGTCGCCTTTAATTACCCGTGGGGAGCGGTATTTTACAGCTCGTTCAGGAGCTGCCAGGGGCCGGCAGGGCAGGGCAGGCAGGGCA